>CAESWR010000308.1:17464-32668 GCA_903171835.1 Mullus surmuletus
CCAGCCCCCTTGACCTGGTTTGCAGCGCCGCTATGCTCCGGGTTCGTCACCGGGGCAGGATCTGTGACCAGAAAGTCCAATGCTGATTTAAAATTTGACTGACAACCTCATTGTTATTTTCACTCCTTTTTATTTTTTTACCTTTGGCTGGATTTACATTTCCATATTTCACGGGGAGAATTTTAAGAAGCTGCAGCAGAGTCAAAACCACTTCTAAAACTTTTAGAGTTATTTTAGTCATGCATGTTGTCACCCCCGAAATGACATCCCAATGAATGCATGTGTATTTATAACACATTACACGCATGATCAGCTTCAGCACCGACACACACACCATCCTCCATCTGACACACTGCGCCCGATATCATTGCCTCTGTGTAATGTAAGAAAATGAGCTCATTCCTTTGAGATTAGTTCACCATCTGAACTATCCAAAAAGACTTTCCGATCGAGTTCCCTTTTTTTTTTTTTTAAATTGATTAAACTAAAATGTGTTATTTCTAAATTATTTATCCTGTCTTTTATCTCTTATTTTCATATTTCAGTATGTTAGAGCAAGGTTGAGATGAAGATGGATGTGATGAGTCGTGCAAAAGACACAGCAAAAGAGGAGTGGGCCCAAGATCGAGCCTTGCGGAACTCCGCCTTTAACGTCCAACATCAAATTTTTTCCAGAGCAACTAACGGGATGACAGAGGAGCCGTTTCACGTTTTTTTGGGTTGTTTTTTGTACCGCTGCTCACGTTTTCATGAATTTGCATGATTTTAACGTCATAACCTACTAATACTCGTTTAGTTTGGATACGTTTTTATTAGCAGGTGCTTATTAATTCCACTAATTAGTCTCTAATTGCTTAACCTATGCGAAGATGTTACACAACATAATTAATGTCATTTTCATCCGTCCATCCGTCCATCCATCCATCCATCCATCCATCCATCCATCTATCCATCCTCTCCACACTGTAACAAATGTCCTGTTCATCCTCCTGCTTGACAGAATTAGAAGCATATGTTGTGTTTGGAACATCGATTGGCTACATGAATCCGTTTGGCTGATTTTCCGCTCTTTCCCACTTCAGTTTTTTTAATCTGCTGTGATATTTAAGGAAGAAAAAATTGCAGAATGAGTCGATCCCGTTGTGGCTCATGCAGAGTGAAGCGCGCGCCCCCCCACGTCCACTGCTTTTTGGGCCAATGTTTGCCTGCGAAATGAGATATTGATTTTCCTCTTTGATGCTCTCCTGAAACGATCTTGAGCCTTACCTCATCGCCTCACTTTTTTTCCCGTCTACTTTCAACGCGCAATTAGCTTTGCCGTTTCTTGCACCATCAGATATGTGGTGAGCGACTCTCCTCCGCGCGGCAGCAGTGTTTAACTCCCCTGCTCTGGAAAAATCGGTGAAAAACATGCAGAATTGCACCTCTTTTTCTTTTTTCTTTTTTGACAGTGATTACTTTTCGATCTCTGGGTTTTCCCGATGGATTCCTCACGTGCAGCACAAGCAGAGAACGTGTCAAAGTAGAAGCACTGATTCAACTTTTGTACCATAGATAAAAAAAAAAAAACAACAGAGAAAAAGCAAAGACACAAATTCAGACTCGGCAGCAAGAAGGTTGTTAGATTTGATTGAGAAACTTGCCCAATTGTTGAAAAATGTGTGCTAAAATGCCCTCTTAGATGGAAAAAAACGCACTAAATTGCATTCTTGGATGGAAGAAACATGATAAAATGCTCTTTTGGGTGGTAAAAATGCACAGTAAACTGTCCTCTTGAGAGGAAAAACCCACTAAAATGCCCTCTTGGCTGGTTAGAATATGATAAACTGCCCTCTTGGGAGGCAAAAACGCAGTTTAAGTGCCCTCGTCTGGACCTGCTCTTTATAAAAGCGCAGAGAGAGAGAGATATCTGTTCGGATGAACTGGTGCAGTATGAATAATAAAAAGGAACTTATGTTATTAAATGTATGTTATGATATTTCTCAGGGTTTACGCTGCTTTGCTCGTCCTTTTTCCTCCATTCAAGAGTGAAGCCAGTTGGATTCTTCCAGTAAACTGAGGCGGTGAAAGTGGAAATCAGGAACTCTATAGGAAGTGTTTGCAGTGATTTATTTTCCCCCCGGCGTTGCGGGTGTTCGCGGCGCTGCAGATGGTCTTTTCACAGTCCTTCCTCCTTTCTCTCTTTTCTCCTCCTCGTATATATCTCTTCTTTTCACTCCATCCGCTGCCGGCTTCCTCCCTTCTGCATCACTTCGTCTTCCTCGCCTTCTCCGACTCCTCCTATATCCTTTTTTGACTTTCACGCCGCGCGGCATTCATCCATACAGCCCGTCTACTCGCAGAAAAATTATGTCTCCAGGCCAAACTAGTTTCCCCTCAAAAACACTTCTTTCATTTATAAATGCATGAGCAGCCTGTTAGGTGTGTGTGTGTGTCTGTGTGTGTGTTTGAGGGAGCGAGGGCACTAAATCAAAGTGTTAAAGCTCCTCGACACACGCACATGCAAACATTGACACATGGAGATACACGCATGTCCATCACCTCATACAGACATACACCAACACACACACACACACACGCTGCTGCAGTGTGTGACAGCTATCAAATGGGAGGCAAGTGTATCTCAGTAAATACATTTATGTGTATATAGACTCTTTTAATCTATCAGTGCCTCTGACAGCCTCATTTCCCGCGAGCCGGAGACGCTGATGGTTTAGTGGAATTCAAAGCAGGGGCGATTCGTCACGTCCACGCCGGTTGCCGGCCCGCGCCGCCGCTAACCGAGGAGCCGGGCGCTCCAGCGCGTTTCCAGCTTATTACTGTCCGTCTGACGGACGCATCTTCGTTATTTACACGCAGAGATGAGAGTCATCAGAGAGTTACGGGCGCTTTGATTAAAGGCCGAGACGAGAAGCTTCACGGTTTAGAAGCAACAGCGAGGCTTTTATTGTGAAAGGTGCCCATTTAACAGCTGGTGTTTTTTTTGAGGATTGCATATAAACACGCTGGGAAGCATCGTTCCTGTAGCAGTTTAAGCAGCCACCTATGTTTACATGCAGTCAATAAGCCTTTTCTAACCGGAATATTGGCAATAAACTGGTTGTGTGCAGCCATTTAAACACCAATAACCCATTTAAAAAGCTGAATATTCTCCCTGGTTCCTCCTTCTCTAAGGTGAATATTTGATGATGTCTCCTCCTATCAGGATCTCACCATCAAAAGGAAGATGAATTAGTGTTGTGCTCATGTTCTATCAGCAAGGAATCTTGGTCTTTGGAGTCCAGGAACTACTTGTAAACATGGCAAACAAAGGCGAGAGCAACACCACGCCACACTTTTGGAGCGAAGAGGAAACCAATCACTTCATCAGTGTGATGAAAGACACAAACATCCTGGCATTTGGAGACGCTAGAAAGTAGCGGGATAGACAGATCCACAAAAAGGGGAGCGGGAAGTTACGCCGAGCAGGGTTTGTAGCAGACCTTCTCCGTGCGTGGCTGCTTTGATCGCCATATCACCATTGATTACAATCACCATGGAAACAGGAACAACCCTGAATATTCCCAATGTTTCACTAACTGCAATATGGAGCTTAACCCCAATATTGACAGCATGGAGACGTAGCCAGTGACTGTCGGAGGCGAAGGCGGTCAGTGCCGATGTGTGGGGGTGCGGTTGGGCTTTTAACCGATGATGAAGAAGCAATGATTTACGCTGTGTATGTTTTACACACACGGCGGCACACAGCTTCAAAAAGCATCGAATACACACCCAATTTGGCTGGAATGCTTGAAAACACACCACTTTGAGGCAGGTGTGCAGCGCTTTTGAACCAATTTTGTAACGGAACTCTTTAATTTGAGCTCACCCTCTGCTGGTTCGGACTGTAATGTTTGTCCGAGCAATTTCGCCACGCTCAGCAGCCGCCGCCGCCGCCCTCCCGTTTGCATCAGAACCTGTCGGATCAACAATTACACCCCGACGGGTTGTGGCGCAGTGACGCCGGCGGTGCCACCTTAATTACAGCTGACGGCTTCATAACTGCTCAACTTTCCTTATTAAAAGTGTGCGTGTGTGTCTGTGTACGTGTGTGTGTGAATAGACTGAAGCCGAATCAATCACAACAGAGCTGCTGGATAAACAGCGCCTCACTCCTCCACAAACACACTCACAGTACACAGCTCGCTCTCTTTCTCTTCCTCTCTCCTTCTCTCCATCTCTCTCTCTCCGTCTGCCAGAGGTCTGAAATGAAAACTCCCGGCGGCGTGGCCTCGGAGGACGCGCGGCCCGACCGCTGCCATCTCCGAGGCCAAATAAGTAAAACACTGACGGATAGTGACAGGCTCCGTCCCGTGTCCTCAGAAATTGGATTCAACCTCCAGCCCCCCCTCCAGTCTCCCCCCTCCAGCCCCCCCCCCCCAACCCCCAAGCCCCCTGCTTGTCCGTCCCCGCCTAATCTATCAATATTTTTATATGTTATTCCACTCTGTCGCAGCTTCATCCAGACGCCATCAGCAAATGCCAGCGCGGAGCAGAAGTCAGACAATGTGAATCCTTGCCTCCAACATGGCCGACAACTTGGCAAAACCCTCCTAAATATTCAATTCATTGTGATTGATAATAGTTTTATCAGTTTTTCTTATTTTGTCAACAAGTAGCATCATCATCATCGTTTTCGATGATTAAATCCGGCGCCGCTTCACGACACAAACTACAAAAAAATCTTCAAAATAAAGCAAAAAAACCCTTATAATACAGTAAGAAGAAAAGAGGCACATTATCCGTCTCATCTCAAAGACTCATATCTCATCTCATCTTCACAGTTTGTGTGAGTGTGTGTCCTGTCAGCTCTTTCCATCCCCTATCCCTTATATATATATATGTGTGTATGTGTGTGTGCGTGTGTGTGTCCGTATAATATACCAGAAAAGCCGCCTTTACAATCCTGCAAATGTGCACAATAGTAAATGTCAGAGAAAGGTCGTCGTTTTGTTCTGCACTCTGAATAAAGTCTGAGCTCGTTCTGCCACCCTGGTGAATTATTAAAGCGTCCAGACTTTGCCGATATGAGGAGAGGAGATCGCTGCGTCAGAGGGGGAGGAGCTGCAGCTGTTGTTTTTTCTTTTTTTAAGGTTTTAGTTTTTCTCCTTAAATAGAGAATCAGCGTGGCAGCCACAAACAATTACACTGGATAAAAGATTGTGTAACATAATTACGTGCGTGCGTGTGTGAGAGAGTTTGTAGTGAGTGTGGATTTCACCAATAGTGCAGACAAAGCACTGAGGTATTCATCTATATACTTTAACACACACACACACACACACGCGTTCAGAGAGAATGACCACTGTCCTTTAAGGCCTTATTGATGAACACACGCACGCATTCACTATTGATCATGTTTCTGTTTCCTCTCAGTGTGAATTTTGAAAGTTCAAACACCCAGCGGTGTGTGTGTGTGTGTGTACGTGTGTGTGTTTGTGTGTGTGTGAGAGTGCAAGAGTGTATGTGTCATTGGAGCTATAAGAGAATTGCTCCTCACACACTTTGATGCCGTGGGTGAAACCGATGAGCTGTGAGTTGAAGTGAAACAGGAAGCAGCTATAGAGCAAGAGTATCACACACACACACACACACACACACACACCCTTACACACCTCTTAGAGCACTTACAGAAGGCTGACACAGGTAAACATGAGCTCACACACATCCGCACACACACACACACACTCCTCCAGTCGAGGACCAATCATGCAAATAAGGTTGGCAAATTTTCCAATTAGAAGAGGAGCAGCAGGCTCCTGCGGGGGCGTCCGAGTGTGTGTGTCCGGCTGAAACCTGGAGGTGTGTGTCTGCGTGTGTGTGTGGGGGGGATGGTCTGATTAAATGGCCCCTATGCAATTTGAAAACATTTGAACGTTGGGATGAAAACTTGCGTGTGTGATTGATTTAGGCCTCTGGTGGTGGATGGGCGCTTTGGTGTGTGTGTGGGTGCGTGTGTGAAGCATCAGGTGAATAGCAGCCACTCTGGAATGTCACCGCAGTGGAATCTGTTGTATCGCTGCTTGTTCAGAGGGCGGAGCTTCCTCCAGCTCATCCGGACCGCCAAACACACACACACACACACACACACACACATGCACGCACACACACATTTTTGGTCTTCTACTGCTCTTGATGAGACACTGAAACATTTTTGCTGAGTGAGATTTGACTCATCGGATTTTTTCTCCGTCGTCGACCTCCTGGAAGCTCCCATCATGCTTCAAAAACACAACTGGGTTTCTTTGTTTTGGTCTCTCTTTCTTCTTCTACTCTGTTTATTACGGTATTTTTGCACCTTTCACACACATTCACATTTGTCTCATTGTTTTATTGATCACTCACGCTGATAAAAATGTCACTTTTTACCCCAAGTGTGTTTTTACAGCCTACAAATCATCATTTAGTTACGAATACAGATGATAGCTCTTTGATGGTGCTGATTTTCAGTTTTGGGGCTGGTAACTGACGAAAAGTAATCCATTACACATTTGTGGTTACTTTTGTAATGCCTTACTTACCTTTGTCACTTGCTGCTTGAAGTAATTAGTTACACTATTAGTTACATTACTCAATGACATCACCTGAGATGTACCAGAGCTTAATTGCCAATTAATTTCCATCTCTCACATGATGTTTCCATTTCTGTCGCGTCTCCTTCCTCGTCTTCGTCATCTCCCACGCGTCTTCGTCGTCTCCTCGAGTCAAGTCTACATGACACATTTGTCCTTCCCCCGAGGAGATGCCGCCGCCACTGCCGCCGCTCATCACTGTCAGCAAACGCTTGCTGTGTGTTTTCTAAAGGCGCAGGCAGCCGCGCCTCTTTACACCATAAATAACACTTTTTTTTGATAACACACACACACACAGCAGTCCCTTTTAAAAAGTCTTCCTGTGATGTGCGTGTGATTATGGGTAATTTAGCGCTGCTGATGCTGCCGCGCGGCGCCGCCCGGGGTTCCTCCTCAGCCGTGACTACGCCCCGGCAGGTGGATTTCTCCCCCGTTAGTGAGATGAAAGGCATCAAAGGAGGAAGTGTTGGTTTGGTTGCTGCTTTGGCTGCTTCGTCTGCAGTGAATGAAAACACACACACACACACACATGAACACACACACACTCTCCAGGTCTCCCACCACGAGTCTGAACTGGTTATCCTGAGGCGACCACTATAAAAAGGTGTCAAATTTGATGAGAATAGGAACTGGGCCATTTGGGGAACTGGTTTTGGTGGAGGAGGTGATGTAAGCCCCGCCCCCCCCTTGTCTCTTTTTTTTTTTACTCCTGCACCGTGTATTTGAAAAGAGGCGGAACTTTAATTCTGCAGAAATATAATTTAGATATGCGAGTTCATTATAGAGACCAAATATCGCCCTTATTTGTTTAGTTAAAAAAAAAAGATAACGCCTGAGAAAACTAATGGAAACCATTTTTGTGATCGTTAACTGTGATCCTTTTTTTGTTTGTTTGTTGGAAATTAAAATAAATGAGGCCGAACGTGCGAGAGACGAGAGGAAACTTCACGGACGTGCAAGTTTGACATTTTTATTTCAATGCTAACGCAGCAGGAAGAGCTACACTTCTTTGTGTGTGTGTGTGTGCGTGTGTGTGTGTTTCCCACTGGGAGTTCATGTCTGCATGCCAATTTTAATTTATCTCTCTTCTCAACTGTGATTCTCTAGTATGTGCGTGTTTATGTGTTTGTGTCTGTGTGTCTGTGCGTGTGTGTGTGACGATTCTCCATTGTCGCAAGTGTTCTTTTTGACACATCTGGCCAATTAGCAGCAGGAAACCTCCCATCTGTGGTCTGTCAAAACGTCACAGGTAATCCACACACACTTCCTCTACATGCACTGTCATACTGCACACACACTCACGGACACATGCGCCTGCTCACACACACACACATACACACACGCTCACACACACACGCACACACTGACAGCAACAGAAACAGAAAAGTGCTCACAAACCTGTGACGCAATTATCACTGCATGTGTCTGTCAGCAAAGCTTGTCTTTGTACTCGCTGGCAGACACACACACATACACACACACACACACACACACACACACACACACACACACACACACACACACACACACAGCTTTAAATTTCCAGGAGGGAATACAAATATTGCATCAATTCAGTTTGTTTTTCCATTGAAACTTTCCAGCTTTCTCCCCCAGACTCTGATGTGCGACCGGCCTCGGCTCCGGGTTTGAGCGTTGCGTTCAGTGTCAGTCAGTAATTCGGAAATTCCATTTAAGCGGGAAACTTCAGGATTGTTTTGAACCAGGCGGCTTGTTAGGTTTTCAGGATTTGTGTGTTTTTTCCGGAGAGCCTGACAGCGAAATATTTCATCCCCGGTTCCTTTTCAGATTTCTTCTTGTGTTCCGTCTATTTCTCTATTTCTCACAACAGTTTTTTCCCAGTTGCACTGAAAAGCTGGTTCGATTACATCCGACTTTTTAACTCGCACAAACTATACTTCTAATTATAACTGTATATGTACGCGGATAAGTATATTTACACACACACACACACACACACATCCCCTCTGTTTAATTACTTTTACAGATTTGCATCACAGCCCGTATGCAGCTCATTTCCTCACTGCCCAATTATTCCTGTACAATCAAACATCAAATTGAGTTCTTTTGTATTAGTCACACGGATTAATTCGGCTACTGAATATAAGGTATAAGCTTTGGATTGGAAATGTATTATTGCTGAGGTTTTGTTACCGAATATGTCACATGATCGATCAGTTCTTTAGCGGCAAATACGTTAGATGATATTGCTGTGAATGAGCTCCTTTGCAAACATTCCCATCATGCACCAGCGGCGGCAGCAGGGTGGCTACAATTGCACTGTGTGTGTGTGTGTGTGTGTGTGTGTGTGTGTGTGTGTGTGTGTGTGTGTGTGTGTGTGTGTGTGTGTGCACGCTCTGATATGCCACTGAAAGGCCACAATGAGGTAATTTCTCTCCTGTTGCTGGAGTCCATTAGGTCCCCAGTCCTAGTGTGTTATAGGTGTGTGTGTTTGTGTGTGTGTGTGTGTGCTGACAAATGCATTTTACTGACATGCAGGTATGAGGCCACTTGGACTGAAGGGTGCATTTGTTTGTTTGCCGGTGCGTGTGTGCAAATGCACCCAGACAGCCTGAATATGTGTGTGTGCATCTGTGTGTCTCTCTCTGTGTGTCTCTCTCTGTGTGTCTCTCTCTGTGTGTGCGTGTGTGCGTGTGCGCGCGCGTGCGTGCGTGAATTCCTCACGGTGCAGTCCGGTATGCTTTATGAAGGGTAAAATCTACGAACCCCCCGTTTCTTTCAAAGTCACTTTCCACACCAGCAAGTCGAGGTTGTTTTGCAGAGTCGGACAGCAGCTGTGACCTCATGACGACCCCACCGCATCCAGCCCCGACCTTTGTGTTCACAGGAAGGAAAACAAAAGTAAAAGCTGCAGATTTCAATAGGACTACGCGGTGTGATCTTGTCCTTGATGGAGGCCTTCGGCGCCCCCTCCCACTGCCCCACAAATGCAGATTTTATTCGTTTAAAACCCTCGTGAATTAAAAAAATCCACCTACAAAGTGCAATATTTGACCTTGTTCAGCATGAAATGTCTCGTCAACAGTTTTACGGGCAAAACAGTGAAGTAAATGTGCATGTTCGTCTCCTTATTGTAATTCAGCGAGTGTTTCTGGTTTCATGAACACCTTACGGGATATCTCACTCTGACTTTTTTGCGGAGGATTTTATAGCAGCAGCTCAGTTCCATGCAGGCGACACGTGATGACAACACAACAAATAACAAAATCAAACCGCACAGCTTTTTCTTTCTTTGACCGTCAGTCAAATGTCTTTTCCTTCCATCGGGTGTCCATATGTGTTTAAATGTTAGTCGAGGCTCTTTCTGTTTTTATACTTTTTTGTTTTGTTTTACGGGATGTCTTACTTTGACTTGTTTTTGTAAAAAAAAATTTTGATAGCAGCTCAGTTCCATCCAGGTGACACGAGACGACAACACAACAAATAACAAAATCAAACCGCACAGCTTAAGCTTTTTCTTTCTTTGACTGTCAATCAAATGTCTGGCCCCGCCCACACAGGCCCCAGCAGAGCTCTCAAGGTGCAGTGGCATCGAACACCTGTGCGGGTTTGAACACCAGTGGCCACTTGAACGGATTTCTCGAGTGAAGCATCTCGTTCTTCCGCTTTTCATCTGAGAATCAGATGAAAGCTGGAGGCTGTTTTGGCCCACGGCTTCTAGAAACCCACCGGCGGCCCGCTGAGGAGGAAGTGTCGCTGTGTGAAAACAAAGCGGAGAGGTTCTCTGGCGCAGGTGGATCTGCATCTTCAGCCAGAAATAAAACGGAGATGTTTCAAGGGGAGCAGCAGCGTGATCCGTGTCGTGCTTACCTGTAGTTCCACTTCATTGGAAACATAGCGACCGCCGTATCCGCGTGCGAGAGTCATAACTGTTTCATGACTGCCTTCTCAATTGTAAAAGATGAAAGGCGCCTGGAATCAGAATCCCGCTCAATATTTCATCAGCGCGTCTCACCGTCACTGAGCGCAGAGAGGAGAGCGATGGATGATGCTGCTGCTGCTGCTGCTGCTGCTGCTGCTGCTGCTGCTGCTGCTGCTGCTGCTGGAGGCAGGAACCACCAGGAACCATCATTCCCATTACCATCAGCATCCTCGGCAGTGGCAGTCCAAGAACTGCTGTGAGTTTGTGTGTGTGTGAGAGAGAGATTGCTGCAGACACACCGGCTGCCACACACAGTTTTCGCTAAGAATCAAAGCCAATTTTCCAGCCACAAACCCATACGTTTGAAAGAAAACCACTATAGGCAACACCAGGGGGATTCAGGTATTGTAAATGTGAGATTCATAGAGTGAGCGTGGTGTGTGTGGTGTGTGTGTGTGTGGAGATTTTCATGGTTTCTCCAGCAGCCACATGACAGGATGTCATCCTGGAAGTCCAACAGATGGACCCGCTGTGGTCGTTTTATGACTTTCAAACACATTTTCTGTGTTGTTCTTTTCAAGCAAACGTTCATTCATATCCACGCTGAAGCTCTTTCATAGGTGAGCATCCTACTACTACCACACACACACACACACACACACACACGCACACGCACACGCACACGCACACGCACACACCTACACTCACACTCAGCTTTGCCCTGTCTGCTTAGATCCTTGGACACATATGAGGACACAGTGACTTTGTTTGTGAGGACATAGCAGGTGGAAGATGGACCTTCCACACACACACACACACACACACACGCGCACGCACACTGTCTGTCCGAGTGAATTTGCACACAAGCGCAAACAAACACATGCTCTGCCTGGTCGCGGTGCCCTCTTGCCTCAGCGAGTGAAAAACCGTTTTTGTCAGACAAAAGAATAAAAAATAAAACTATGCACAAGGATACATACACACACACACACTCTCACACACACAAGTTTCCACTTGACCCTCGGAAAACCGGCGTCTGCTTCCTGTCTGTTCTCCTTTATCTGATATGAGGAGCGATCGGCTGACAGTCCAAAGACAAACATTGCGAATCAGAGTGCCTTGATGTTTTTGCATCACGCGGCGTCATACTCGTGGCGTATTTCACAAATGCGGGATGTGAATTTTTGTGAATAAATCATTCTCACACATCTTCTCTTCACAGCAACATTCAGCTGCTCCCCCAAAGCCAGAATTTCTGCTCTTCTTATTTCAAATGCCATACATTATTAGATGCCTCCACCGGCTCAGTGCTGACCTTTGATACATGTCTGTGTGTGTGAGTGTGTGTGTGTGATCACACACAAGCTGAGGAGAGTCGTGTGTGTGTGATCATACGGAGCGAACAAAGGCTGATGAAACAGCGCTGCCCTTTAAATATGTAATGTTGATGAGCCCAAATTGCCGTCTTTGCGTCATCTCATCTTTATTGCTGCAAACTACAGTACTAAGCTAAATACTGTTATTGCTGAGCTAGTTCTTTGTAGCAGGCTAGCTGGATGGCTCACTTGGCTAACTTGCCAAGTACCAAGCTATTTAGCTAACTAGTTTGTTATTTAGAACACTGGCTGGGTAGTTACTTGAATAACTTGCTAGGTACCAAGTTATTTAGCTAATAGACAGACTCGTTCATTATTTAGGAACCAAACTTGTTATTTGCTTAGCTAACTTGCTAGAGACCAAATCATTCAGCGAAAAAGATAAACTAGTTAACTGCTTACAGCGTAGCCAGACGTACGATAATTATTGTATTTGTACGATAATTATTGTATTTGTACGATAATTATTCTATTTCTAAGATGTAGGATCAATAATACCAAAATTCCCATAATGTTTGATAATTTGACCACTGCGCATTGTCTCGCATATCTCATTACAGCCAATCAACGCTCGAAGAGGCATTTGTCATTTCCCAGTGCGTAGTTGCTTGGCTAACTAGCCAGATACTAATGTCTTCAGCTAACATACTAGGTCATTTGTTATTTAGCATACTAGCTTGTTAGTGACTTGAATAACTTGCTCATTACCAGGTCATTTAGCTAACAGGTTAACTGGTGACTTAGCTACCAAGCTGTCTGAGGTCATAAAAAGCAAAAATTCAAGAGAGTTTTTCCATTTAAGTTACTGCAGTAGCTGAGGCAACCTGCTGAGAGAAGCACAGATGACCAACGAAACCTCAAAGTTTATAGATTTTTTTTCAGTGTGTGTGTGTGTGTGTGTAGACTGACCGAGCAGCAAACGCAGAGTACTGATCCTTCCAAAAACTGTTACCCTGATCTTTACTTACCCGTCGATATCTCCGCTGATTTAATTAGTCAGGTTTGTGTTTGGATGCTGCGTGTGTGTGTGTGTGTGTGTGTGTCAGTGTGAACGTGTGTGTAGTAAATGTGTTAGTCCAGTGAATGAGATGATGGATTATTGATCTTCAATGACCACAAAGCAGAGAAAAAGCAACAGGAATGCTCCATCTTCATTCTGCCTCACGCCCACGCGCCAGTGAAGGCGGCGGATCGACACGTGATCGGCCAATCGAACGATCCCCGAGGAGGAAGAGGAGGAGGACGACGACGAAGATGGCAGAGGAGACCATCTCAACAGCAGCGGTGACAAAGATCGTTTGGCCCACCCACAGACGGCTCCCTCCACTTCTTGTTTCATTACTACTTCCTCACATTTCCTTCCAGAAGTGTCGACATTGCAATTTCATTTCGCTGCGGGCCAGATCGCCACTTCCAGCTGGCCGCCGCCGCCGCCGCCGCCGCCGCCGCCGCCGCCGCCGTCCTGCATGAATTCATTGTTGTTTCAATCTCGCCGTTTCGCTTCGCATTGTTTTTTTTTCATCCTCCCCCAGCTTCCCTTATCTCCATCCGCCTGTTTGTGGGAGACACTCGGCTCGTTTACCTTCTCACTTCCTCCTTCCTCCTCGCTAATTCAATTTTCATGTGTCCAATCCCTCCGTCAGCTCTTCATCACATATCCGTCCTCCTCATAGGCTACATTAACATGCATTCAAATAACCCTTTACTAACCGGAATATTAGCAATAACCCGGTTTGTGCGGACAAGTAAACACCAAATAACCCGTTTAAATAACCGGAATATGCACATATTAAATACTTGTAAACAGAGCAATACCACGCCACACTTTTGGAGTGAGGAGGAAACCAATCACTTTATAAATGTGATGAAAGACACAAACATCCTGGCATTGGGAGACGCTAGAAAGTAGCGGGATAGACAGATCCACAAAAAGGGGAGCGCAAAGTTACGCCAAGCAGGGTTTGGAGCAGACCTTCTCCGTGCGTGGCTGCTTTCATCGCCATATCACCATTGATTACAATCACCATGGATACAGGAAGAACCTTGAATATTCCCAATGTTTCACTAACCAGGATACGGAGCTTGACCCCCGTATTGACTGGCTGGAAACGTGACCGTGGAAGCTTGGGTGAATTCCCCCCCCGTCTTCCTTTATTCCTCATTCATCCCGTTCCTCCTGCTCCACCTTCCTCCCCCGTCACCTTCTCTCTTTGATCTTTGACGGCTAATAAGTGCTCCCACTCGTTCCAACCCCTCCGTCCTTCATCCATCCTTTACATCATCCAGGAGCTCATAGTGTCATTCATCAGCCCATGAAGTGGCCATTATGGGGTGTTATTATCAGCTGGGGCGCCTACCAGGGGGATGTTATTATTATTAGTGGTAGTAGTATTGATAGACCCCCGTCAGCGAGGAAAAACAATGATTTTATGGTCTGTTGAACACAGTGATTTGGGGCTGAAGACCCTCTTCCTTGACAATCACATGGCTGAGGCTCAGCAATTGTCTTGATTGATAGTTGCCAAGATGGAAATCAGTGTTTGGTGAGTCCATCCATCTCAACGTCCTCTTTTTTGAGCCTGCAATCGTAGGTGAGGCTTAGTTGCCTCGCTAAGGTGCCAAGTTATTTAACCATTAGACAGAGTAATTTATTATTCAGGCACACGAAGACGGTATTTTTTAAAACCTGCCATTTTCTGAGCCGCTCTCAAAAAAAGATTTGTATAGACAAAGTCGCCTCCAAAAATGTTGATGGAACCACCGAAAACGACTGAAAACGCAGGAAGCTCAGGAATCTTACTGGTTAGTCGCTTAGCTAAACTCCTAGATACCAATTAATTCAGCTAACAGACTTACTAGTTGGTTATTTAGCAAGCTAGCTGTTTAGTTAATTGAATAACCTGCTAAGCACCAAGTTATTTAGATGATAGATGAACTAGTTTGTTATTTAGAAAGCTAGCTGGTTAGTTCTTGAATAACTTGCTAGTTACTGAGTCATTTAGCTAAAAGGCTACCTCGTGACTCATTTAGTTTGATACTAACTAAGCTGTCTGAGGTCATAAAACGCCAAAATACAAGATTGTTTTCATGTAAAACAATACAGTTATTCGGGTTACTGCATGAGCTGCAGCATCCTGCTGAGAGAGGCATAGAAGAGCAATGAAACCTCAAAGCTTATAGATTTTTTCTCGTGTGTGTGTGTGTGTGTGTGTGTGTGTGTGTGTGTGTGTGTGTGTGTGTGTGTGTGTGTGTGTGTGTGTGTGTGTGTGTGTGTGTGTGTGTGTGTGTGTGTGTGTGTGTGTGTGTGTGTGTGTGT
>CAESWR010000308.1:75080-88185 GCA_903171835.1 Mullus surmuletus
CCCCCCCCCATGGTCGGGTCATGGATTAAAATTGGCCGTTAGTGATGGTGGGTGTCATGTGGGAGATCCCTGGGTGCTACTGGCATCCGTCCACCCAACACACACACACACACACACCAAAAGGCAGCGGCGCAACATGAAAACACAGCCGACGCGACTTCCTCTGCTGATCCGTAATTATCGCCGCGCGCCGGCCCTCCACAGGCAGAGCCGCACGTCTGCTTTTGTCAACAAACGCCACCTCGGATAGTTTTTTGTGCATTTGATTAATAAAGGTCACAAGGAGAATTGACTTTGGCGGAGCAAAGCAAATGTCAGCCCCGGCCGAGGCTTACAAAGAGCCGCGACCACCAACAACACTCGCCTACTCTGTCTCTATATTTACTTATTTATGTCTTGTTTATTGGTCGACTGATTATTTTGAATGATTTATTTATGTTTAATGTTGCTCCTCTGGTCTCAGTTATGCCGTTGGGTTTCTGTTGGGTCCGTATTTTATTGACTTGCGCTTTGCTTTTAAAGGTGCTATATAAATGAAATCTAATGAAAAAAAAATTAAAAAGCTCACCAACTCAAATGATTGTCTGATTAAAGTGGGTCAGATTGATGTTTAATTCCACTGCCGCCGGCTCACTCTTTGCGCGTGACTCTTACAAAACTGTAACACAGCTGCAGGAAACCATTCATTTACATAATGAAAAGGAATTAAATCAATGGAATAAAATCAAAGCAAGAAATAGAATTAAACCAATCGAATAAAGTAAGCAAAACATGGAATTTAACCAATGGAATCAAGTAAGAAAAACATGGAATTTAACCAGTGGAATAAAGTAAGCGAAACATGGAATTACACCAATGGTTTAAAATTAAACAAAAGTGGAATTAAAATATTCCAGTAAAAGAGAAGCAAAAATGCAATCAAACCAATGTAATAAAATAAGCAAAACATGGAATGAAACCAATGCAATTAAACCAATGGATTAAAATGAAAGGAAAGTGGAATTAAAATAATGAAATAAAAGAAAAGCAAAAATGGCATTAAACCTATGGTATAGAATAAACGCAAAAAATGGCACCTCCAATTATCACCAACAGTAATTACAATTGTGGGTTTAAATGGAAACTGGAGTTCCGTCTGATTGTATCTTCACACGCGAACACTTAATACAGCGAAGAGTGAAGCTTTGTTTTAAAATCTCATTTCCAAGTGGATGTGACTGAACTATATAATTGCCTTTTTAATTATACAGGAAACGGAGCAACCGTAATAATGAATAGTGAATAATTAATTAGCCAAATACAAACGAATGCTCTGGCTGATTTAACAATTGTCGCGAGGTAACAAGATGTTTGTTTACGGGCAGCGAAACGTTGGAAAATGTTACCTGGTCTCTGCAGCTTCCTGTGGACCAGCAGCCATCGGACTCCATTTGACCTTGGGGGTTTGACCTTGGGAAGTCGATGCAGATTGGACAAAGCGGGGACTCATATTGGCGTTTAACCATTGGCTCCCCGGGGTCAAAGGCCATCCAATGAGCCGCCATCTTCAATATGAGACGGTCGATGGCGCGGGACGTCTGAAGGCCAAACGGCGACCGGTGAATTTCAGATGAGTCCTAAAGGGCTCTTTGATTTTCCTTGACGTTTTCAATATTTACCCGCTCTTGATGTTTGGCGAGGCCTGGAACGTTCGGACATTTCCAGGTTGGGAGGAAATTGAGGCGAGGCGAGTGAGCCGTCAAATCTTTGGAATATTTATTCAACCAACTAAACCTACTGGGAGAGTTAAGGCGGCTCTGTTTTAGCCATCGTATATCATAATCAACACTTGGGAAGCTCTGTTGCCTCCCCTATGTGCAAGTGCTTCTGGGAAATGAAGTCCTTTGACTGCCGTTGTTGACCGATGCAGCTTCACGATCACCCACAAAAGAGCAATTCCTCAAAAGTAATGATTTTTTAATATGCTGGGTGTTAAGTTTGCACTCCAAAACGCGGATATAATGTAAAGATTTTTTAAAAACACAGCAGTGTGCATTTGGTAGTTATCAATTAAAGTGAAAATAACGTGTGACTATTAGCTATCAGCTGGTTGTTAAAGTGATTTTTGGGAATGTGTGAAGGCGTCACCAACGTTCTGTTGTCATAATTACTCCGACCACTAGATGGCGTTTGGGACAGGTGTGTAATGGCAATCAATCACCTGATTAGGTCTAATCTGCAACACAAAAAGACACCTTAAATATATGAATATTTTTTATATTTTTTGCGAGATGTCTTCACTGCACATAGAGCAGCAACTGTCACCGGCGCAACCCAAAAAAGTAAAAAAAAAAATATATATATATTCATATATGAATAAATTTGGGGGAAAAACGATGTGTTGCTGTGAATGACAGCAGCTCACTCTCCCTCCACTCTCACTGCCAGAGGTTTAAATCTGCCTCATAATATCCTTTGTCTCCTATCCAACTCGGCAGCCAATTTCCCGAAATCATCCCAAATTTCTCCAGAAAAGAATAGAGTGAGGGCGTTAATTTGCCCTCCGTTGATTACACTCCTGTCTCTGCTCCGACCAAACCGACTGTATAATCTTTTACACATGAGCGCACTAATTTAATTGCATTATTTCGGCATCTCTCTGTTATGCCGTGGCATTAGCTGCGTATGACTGTAGTAATTCATTTTCCTCGCCCCGCTCCCAAGTGGCAAAACACAAGCCTGACCTTGGGGGTGTGTGTGTGTGTGTGTGTGTGTGTGACGAGGGGGGTTGGACTGTGGTTCAGTGGGTCGGGCTGAGCTGCCTGCGCCGCGTTATGAGTTTGTGTTGCATTTCAAACCTCTGTCACTCTGTGTTTCGCTCTTCACTCAGCGCCGTCTAATACATCTGTCACCATCAGACACACACACTCAAACACACACACACACACGCCCTCTCTTCCTGTGACGAAGGACACACGCAGCAGAGGTTGGGGGGGAAAAAAATCAGTGCAAACTTTGGTGAGGGCCAAGTGTAAAATACACATGAAGCAAATTGAACAGATACTCAAGCGGCATGTTTTTGGAAAATAAATAAACAAATAATTAAATAAATCAGCGTCCGTGAGGCACAAGGAGGACGAACATGAGCGTAAACAAATGGGTTACTTTCGGGTCAGACGGGTCGCGACACTCTCCGCGCACAACCGACTAGAACTGTAAGTGCTGCAGCAGCGCAGGTACACACACACACACACACACACACACACACACACACACACCACATTAATTCACATCTGCTTGGAGCTGCCCTCCCTTTGACACGGTTGCATAAGAAACACGCATGATCAAAACCAAGCCACACACACACACACACTTAGTAGATGAGTTTAGAGAAACACGGCGGATCTTCAGGTGAGGGAAGCATGTAAAGAAACACTCTTATAAATCATGCAGATAATTGTGACCAGGGGCGGGTTTGCGTTACGCGCAGAAGAACGAGTGTGACGTAACGTAAGCTGGGAGTTTAAAAGTTGTGTAACGGCTGCACTCATAGCGCTGGTGAGCTATGAGTGACCACATGGTGATTCATTCACGCGGGTCGATGGAGGAGCTAACATCTATGGCTGCGTTTCCAGTCAGTCAATACTGGGATTAAGGTCCATATTCCAGTTAGTGAAACATAGGGAATAAGGCGTTTCCATGCAAACAGGGTAGTTCCCGTATCCATGGTGATTGTAATCAATTGGAATATCCCAATAAAATCAGGCACGTAGGGGGAACGTCTGTTCCCGGACTCCAAAGACCAAGATTCCTTGCAAATCGAACATGTGCGCAACACTAATTCAATTCGCCTTAAAAAAGTAGCAACTCAGGGGAAATATTCAGGTTTTTTAAAAACCAGAATATGAGCATATTCCAGTTATTCAAACAGGTTATTGCTCGCTTTGAAAAGGCTTGTTGACTGCATGTAAACGTAGCCACTGTTTAACAGGGATGCGTCCTGTGTGCATCGACATGGTGACTAAACGGCAAATGAAAAGAAAAAATATTTCACTTTTAAGAGGAAAAACTGCAGCTATTTACAATAATAAAACTGTTAAAAGATGTAAAATCGAAGCTACGATGCTGCAAAGTGACATGAAAGGTCAGAAAATTGGGCCGCTGTTTTTCTTAGAAAGCTGCCCGATGCATTTTTCTCTCGCTAACAAAGCGTGTGTGTGTATGCGTCTGTGTGTGTGTGTGTGTGTTTGTGTGCGGCTGCTTTTGTCTCTGTGTGTTACATGTAACCTTTATCTTAATGGCAAATCGGACCCCTTTGTAGGAGAAGACATTATCTATTTGTTTCTGGATAATTAGGAAATCACGCACAGTGTCGCTTCTGATTCGCGCTGGGATGCAGCCACACACACACACACACACACACACACACACTGAAAATGTCCCCAGACGACACACACATTCTCCTCTATATCACAAAGCCTCACACACCTTGAGCAGCCACACACACACACACACACACACACACGTCTGGGCCGACTGTGCCTGTGATAACGAGCTACACCTTCTCTCTGTCATGTTCACTTATATCGCTCGTCATTTCGGTCCGGCTCGGTGTGTGTGTGTGTGTTTGCGTATCCCGGGGTGTGTGTCTTGCCCACATTTCTCCAACTTGATTCACTCGCCCCATTTTTTTTTTTTTTGTTCTCTTTCCTTCTTCTGGGCTGCCGTTAAAGTGGAGGTGGGCTCACAGAGGTGGGCTGACAGAGGTGGGATGACCGAGGTGGGCTGACAGCTCGGCCTCAGAACAAAGAGCCGATTCCTCGTTCAAAGATCACCTCCCATTCTCGGCCTCTGCTCTCGCATCGCCAAGCAACTTTTAAAGGTGTCGACTGTAAATGTTCGGCGGCGTTGACGGCTCCTGGCTGATGATAAAGGAGTTTGACCCTTTGGAGACACGGTGGGCAGTTTCTTCTTTTCAGGAGGGCAGTTTTAAAGATGTTGGGAGGTCGCAAGGCATCATGGGGGAAGTAACAATTCAGTCATAATATGTCAATTCAAAAAAGCATTGATTGACGTAAACATGCTAGCTTAGCACATTGCATCGCGACATGGCTAACATGGCTGTGCGTGATGCTCGTCGTGTGCTCCAAACTCTCCAAACTCATCGAAATGATGATTTGGAGCTTTGCATATTGTAAGTAATGATAAACATGATGTCATTTATTGCACCTTTAACTAAGCGGTTCTCAAAAACTTTTCACACCGTCTACCACCTCCGAAAATATGTGGCTCTTCAAATACCATCAGTATGACCAACATAGGAGACTGAAAAACGTCCCTCCTTCCTAAAAACTGCTTTACAAATAACCTATATTAATTTTTTTTCACTTTAAATGAGTCAATCTTTTTGATCAACTTCAGCCTGAAATATATATATATATCAAATATTAACAATTTGGGGGGTTTTTAACCCTCTGAATGCCAGTTTCTTTATGTTACTTCACAATATTTTAATTGGAAAAAATGACTAAAACTCAAATAATTTCCATAAAATCCAATTCATGGAGGATTTGATTATCGTTATTATTATGATTGGAGGCTCAAATGGGTCAATGATTAGCAGCAACATTGTTGTTGGTGGTCTGGACAAAACACAACCCTCAGTTCAAACCAGAATTGGTGCAAAATGGCATAACTGCCTCATTCAGCTTCAGCAACGCCCATAGTTGCTGTGGGCAACAGGCTGCCGTCCTCGGAGGCCACGCCCACAATGCCGTGACATCTCTTCTGGAAACCACAAAACCCCAGCAATTGTTATTTGACGTGTGTTGTTGATTGACGGGTGGCGGCCGTCACTCCGCAGCCCGGGTGAGTCAGCAGCGTCCCGACAGATGATGTGAGACGATCCGAGCCGGCAGCAGGCGAAGCGCGGCGCGCTTCATTTGCATTATTCTTCCCACATGGAAATGATTCACAGCCACTGCAAAAAATTCTGCTTTTACATAATTTCATTGTATCCGTCTTTGTCGGCTCGTCCCACACAGGATTAAAACGTATAGCCTTTGTCTGACACAAAAAAAAAAAAGTCAACCTTTTAGAGCTTTTTGTGCTGAAAACAGCTGCTGAGAGCCTTTAACCGCTCGCATTTATACTCGCCGAGAGGCAGGAAAATCTGGATGTGCGGTGGAAAAATTGTGTTTAAAAATGGAAAAAAACAGGCAGAACTTTTTCAACCTCAATTTTTCATATCTGACATAATAACACTGCAGGAACATCAACATGAATTATACAGGCTCTTGAACGCAGCCCTTTGTCCTCTATATGCCCCTTTCTCTGTTTGATACCTTGATTCCGGCCATCAGAGATGTCCTTTTTTTTTTACAGCTTCCGCATTATTTAAAAGAGCAAACACGCGTCTGCTGGATATCTGTGTATTATTTACGACATTCACGACTCCACATTTGATCACCGATTTGAATGTGAGCAGAGGAAACCACACCGAGGGCGAGTCCCTGCTGGTCCAACCTGCTACTTTAGCTGCTCAAATAGTGATATCAGAGTGTGTGTGTGTGTGTTTGTGTGTGTGTGTGTGTGAGTGTTTTACTATGGCTAGAAAAAGCTTTTGTGTGCTGTTTTACCTGCCGGCGGCACTGGATTTGCATCACAAAATGTCACCAGAAAATCAATTTCAGGTGAACAGGGGAGTTGTTAGAAATTCATAACCTCAAATATTTTGATTTGTGGGCGGGGGGGCAGGGGGGCTGCGGGGGGGCAGGGGGTGGAGGGCAGGCAGGGGAATAAAAGAAGAGACGGAAGGGAAATAGGGAAATTAGAAAATATTGCAGTAGAAAGGGAACAAAAGAAGAGTCAGGGTTGGGGTTTATTAATTCAATCTTATTTGCTTTTATCCGTCTTTTTTTTCTCCTTTCTCCAACAGATGCTCGGAGGAACAAATTCCAAAGAGGAAGGGGGGAGGGAGGGAGGAAGGGGGGGAGGAGAGGAGGGAGGGAAGGAGGGAGGGAGCATCGTGGGCAGAGAGAGTGTGAGACGGGATGTGAATGCAAAACCCCAAAAAATGAAACCTGGTATGTTTGCACAGACTCCAGCGTGGTGTTGGCATCAAAAGACCCCCCCCCCCCACACACACACACACACACACACACACACAAAGCCCCTCCCCCTCTCGGCTCCGCCTCTGTCGCTGTGTGGGGGCCGGACGGTCAATTTCCGTGGTGTAACTCGCTGACCTCGGACTGACCTGGCAACAGAGCTGCACAACGCTGTACGTGTGTGTGTGTCTGTGTTTGTGCGTGTGTGTGTGTTCATGCCGCTTTGCCCGACTTCAGAGGCCGTTCCACCGCTCAGCCGATTGTTTGACTCTCCGGCTGTCGGATTCCTAACGCTCCACTCGCCAATTCTGTCTTCTCCTCCTTCTCTCCCCCCCCCGCCCGTCGGCCCACCCACCATCTGCCGTCCTGGGGGCTCTCAGTGGGAATAATCACACCGGCAAACACGTCACCCGCCGACAAATCACTGGATCGCAGCTTCTGTTTCACCTGTCACTTCTAATTTGGGACGACGCCGATCCGAGCGTCTCTGATTAGGATTGTTAGTCGTCGGTGCCGGGATTTTGTTTGGGGTATTTGTTTGCTGATGGTGAGCATCTCTGTTACTCCGTCGAGCGTCGCCGATCAATAAAGATCAGTTCATTTGGTGGACCCTCCTTAGAAGTTTTACTCTTGGTTGTAGGAGCTTTGGGAAGTGTTTCTCTCTGCGGTTTACATTAAGAAGTGTATCACATTACAGAGTGTGTGAAGCAGGATTTGCATCTCAACAGGTGTTTCTCCTCAGCTGTGTGGGTGTGTGTGTGTGTGTGTGCGTGGCAAAGGCATAAATATCTGGATATGTGGGGAAAAAAATCACATAGAAAAGGAACAACTGAGGAGATTTCAAACCTTGACTTTTCATATGTGACCTAATAACAGTGCGGAACATCAACATGGATCATACAGGCTCTTGAATACAACTTTTTCTCCTCTTTATGCTCCTTTCTCTGTTGCTGATGTTTTTGTCAGACCTCGTTATCACCTTCCTCACCCCAAACATCACCTGGCCGTGAGTCGGCGGTTACGTCTCTATAATGAGGAGTAGCGCTGTGTTTTCGCCGCCAATGATGAACAAAGAGGCGCAGTTTACACATATTTGACATGATGTCGTCGTGTCTTTACGCTACTTCCTGCCACTTTTTACTCCGTCTGACGTTCTCGATCAGCTCCTTTCTCAAGAGTGCTCGCCGCCGCTCTGCTCGTCAAAGGAATCGTCCCGTCATTTGGCTTCGCCTCGCCCGATGTCAGTGCTCTGGTAGCGGCAGCACCGGGATTAAAAAGGCTAATCAAGCCAAGCGGAGGCTCTGGCGGCGGCGCGGCGATACAGTGCAAAGTGAGATTAATAACGGAGTTCCTGCACAGGGGCGAGGTCAGAGCTGGTCAAACAATTACCCGCCACCTCAGGGGAGGCGCCGGACAAGTTTCGCAGAGGAGAAAAAAAAACATGAATGTGTGTCTTTATGTGTGTGTGTGTGTGTGTGTGTGTGTGTGAAATCACGTTATTAATGAGGCCCTGCACGGCGCAGTAGAGCGTCAACGCTGCGTCTCGGCGCAACATGTCAGCTGGATTATGAACGGTGTATGCGCTTGAGGGGTAAATCCTACGCGACACACACACACACGCCAGCGCACATATGAACATGCAGACGCAAACACAGACACATGCAAGTGGCAGCAAGTGCGGCTGATTCCCTCATTGGCTCTGATGGAGCCACGCTGTGTCATTTTAGTGGAAACAATCCTTGTGATAGTCGTATTTTTATTCATTTTATTGTGTTTTATTGAGTATTTGATGGCTACAAAGGTATTTTTATCACTTTGTGCAGGTGCTTCCCCTCCTAACATACACTTTCCTTCATGTGCTGCTTGTGACTGTGTACTTTAGCCAAAATGGCCGACATTGGGGGGGTGTAGTTGTAGTATTTCCCAGCAGGTAGTACGTGAAAAGCAGTATTCTAAACGTACCTGGTTGATCTACTACATCTGGGTGGATTTTGCAGTATGCAGCTAGTATGCTGCCCCTCTGACCCACAATCCTGAGCGTGCTGTATGTGCGACACATAAAGCAGCCCTCAAGGAATTATGAAGTAGTAAGTCTCAACAGTGTGTGTACTTCACGCAGTAGCACGTATTCTCTGAGGGCATGTGCAGTATGTAGTGAGTAATACGTGTAAGTATCCGATTCAGAATGCAGCCGAGATGCTGTGATGAAAAGCCTCTTTACCGTCGAAAAGAGGCGCCGTAAGAAGTACAACTCAGAGAGATGATCCACTCGGAGCAGAAAACAAGATACAAGAGAACAAAAGATTTCAATTGAAATGGGAAAAGCTTTGAAGAGCTCTGTGGCTTTTTAACCATCAGATAAGAGATTCTTCTTTGTCGGTGACTTGCAGGAATGTCGAGCAACTCTGGGAACCTTTTGGCTTTTTATAAAATGTATAAATGTTGTTTATAATCCTGAAGAATTGCTGGGGACGATTTTTGTCTTGATGGAGTTTTTATGGAGGGGACGTTTTTTGACCCGGGGGACAATTGAGAACGTTTTTGGAGGGTTGAAAAAGTATGCGTGCGTGTTTACTCGCCCTCACAGCCGCCCGCTTGTTTGTGTGACCGATGAACCCCCCCCCCCAACGGAGAGCAGAGGCAAAAAACAAACAACCCCCCCCAAAAAAACCTTCAGAGGAATGGCGGCCGCTCTGCTGTCAAATCAGCAGGCGCCGAGCCAGGCGGAGATTGCACTTCCTCAGAAAATAGCTTTGGTGTCAATTTGAAGACGTGTGTTTCTATCAAAGCGCCGCCGGGAAATGTGCGGATTCACACACTGCCGCCGAAACACACACACACACACACTCTTTACACACGTCACGCTCCGCCCGCCATGGGAATTTATGGGCATTTGGGCAATGGGCATTTAGAATATCAATATTTGTATGGTGAAAACTCGGCTTTTAGGGCCACGGCTGGGCTCGGAGGGGGCCACACACACACACACACACACACACACACACACACACACACACACACACACACACACACACACACACATGGATCTCGGCCATTTGTTTGATAGTTTAATCGGGAGGGGATGAGCAATGTCTTTACACGCAACACAAACGCCATCTGTTTGCAAATACAGGGAGGTCACACACAATAACACTGAACACACACATTTCCCTAACGTAGCAGTTAAACAATCAAAACACACAAGCACACACACACACACCCACACACACACACACACACACACGAGCAGGGCAAACAAACATGCACAAAGATGCCTGTCAACATACCTGAGCACATATACAGATGGTGACACGCATGGGCGCACACGGATGTGACGCGGCGGAGGACACACACATGCACACATACACACACACACACACAGCAACATCTGAGTTTGCCTGCATGAAAAATGAGGGAGTTAAAGTGGATTCAAGGGTGGGGGGGGGGGTTAAAACACACATCACAAGGCAGCAGAGATGTTGTTCCGGCTGCAGGTTAGAATTCCCAGAAGGCCATTCTGTCCCTCCTCCTCCTCCTCCTCCTCCTCCTCCTCCCGCCTCGCCTCTTCCCCAGCGGGGCGAGTTTGGAGAGATGATGAAGATCAAATACAGGCCTGATCTCTCTCTTTCTGCCGATCCTTCATCGCTCATCCTCCTCCTCCGCCGTCTCCGCCGCCGCTTCCCAGCGCGTCCTGGCGGAGACGCTCGGAGATCGATTCCATGATGCGTCTCCGCGTCCCGCTTCCCTCCGACACAACGTCAACAGCCTTTAGTTTTCCAGGCAAACATAGATGGTAGAGCACACACACACACACACACAGGCTGCAAAGCTAATGCACGTCACTTCGTGAGGACGGAGCGCGGATGAGTTTTTGTATTTCACACCGAGCTCCCGTTTACAGCAAAGGCACGGCACGGCACATTTGTCGTCTCTCATTATTGTGTCCAAACTATAAATAATATTTATTTAGAAAAGACCTATTACGTGGAAAAAAAAACCCAAAACAAATCACAACAAATTACTCCTCCAACGTCATCCAATTTCCCTTTTTTCCCCGCTTTTTCCTCCGAGCTCTTCACCGAGGTCTATCTGCTTTTGACAGACGCAGCTGGAAGTGAAGCCTCTGGCACACACACAAACACACACACGTATACACACACACACACACACACACACACACACACACACACACACGTGGCACTGCCCCTCCATGCAGACGGCAGATATCGCCACAGGAATTGCACCAGCAGCTCTGTGATGCTGCACACACGGCGTCTCCTCTAAACGAGCCATAGGGGAGCCGCGTCTCCCTGCCAGCTGTCATCCCGTGACTGAACGCACATGTAGGTGTGTGACGACACCTGTTCTCACACACACACACACACACACACACACACACACACACACACACACACACACACTGCCTACCTGCACGGTCATTAGGAGCCGAGGACGGTTGGATCAGTTGCAAAATCTGAAGTTGTCTGCTCATATGTGTGTGGAAGTCTTCCAGTCTGCCACATATCAAGCATCTATTCCCGTGTGTGTGTGTGTGTGTGTGTGTGTGTGTGTGTGTGTGCTGGTGATCAGCCAAACAGAGGAGTATTAAGTAAGTAAGTCGCAGCTGCCGAGGCCTGTTTGCTAATTCATAGTGGAATATACGAGTGGGCGGCAGAGGCCCCGCCCCCTCCATGCACATAGATAAACAGCAGCGATCAGTGGGAGCTGCACTTCTTCTCCAATCATCCATTCAGCTTCGACTGCTGCTCGTTAGTTTGGGGCTTTTGTTGTTTTTTTGTCTGTGTGAGTCAGATACCTTTTTCTTTCCAGCGTATTTGTTTCATTTGTGGGCTGCTGTTTATAATTTGCTCGGTTTGGAGGAATTAAGGAGCCCAGCGGGATAGTGTGTGTGTGTGTATGTGTGTGTGTCTATATATCGGATTCTTCAATTAAATATAAATGGATAAAGACACAAGACCCCACCACACACACACACACACACACACACACACATGCACGCACACGCGCACACACACTCACACGCACACGCACACACGCTACTGTAGCTGGATCACTCAAGATGGTCAGTGGCAGTTTTGCCCGATGCAAGACACGTATTCTATACACGCGCACACACACACACACACACACACATTATGAATATGGACAATAACAGGAGGATGTTTAAACAAGCATACACACTCACACACAGACTAATCAAACGCACACACGCTGGCAGACACACACACACACACACACACACACACACACACACACACATACACACACATACACATGACAGCTACTGTAGCTGAAACACTCAAGAGGGTTGGTTGCAGTTTTCTTTGATGCAAACCACGTTTTCTACAAATCCACACACACACATCCACACACACACATCCGCACACACACACAAACACGCACACACACACACACACACGCAGGGTCACTGTGTGGTGATTAGGGTCAGTGACAGGGTGCAAGCCAAGCCCTTCTCCTCCCTCCCATCCTCTGTCCTCCACCATCACCCAGCGGTGCTCGGGGGTCGGTGACAGCGGCCCCCCGAGGGCCAGGGGCCTGTCGGACACTGACAGCTGACTGTTGACAGCACGTCTCGCAGGCACACATACACACACACACACACACACCACATCTACACCCCCCCTCCTCTCTCTTTTCTGTCTTCTTTCTTCTCCCTCCATATCTTTTCTCTCCCTCCCTCCTTCAGCCTAAACTGCTGTCCCAAGCACTCGCTCTTCGCCGCTCACTCGGCCCGCGGCTGGCAGCACACACACGCACTTGGGGATCTAAGCACTTCTGACCACCCCTGAGCTCCCGGGGGGCTCTGGAGAGGAAGCGGGACGTGCGGGCTGCCGGGCTGGAGACCTCAGGGCCCGACGTGGAGGATTCAGTTGTGTGACGTTCTGGCCGTCGGCCCGAGGATGAAGCTCGCAGCGTCGTGCAAATCAGTTGTGAGAATCAACTGTGAGAAGGTTTAACCGCAGACACACACACAC
>CAESWR010000308.1:88218-102478 GCA_903171835.1 Mullus surmuletus
CACACACACACAGTGACTTGGACTGTAGACTTGCACATTTCTAAATATATCTTGACCCTTAAGAGTTCCTTAAAAAAAGTTCTAAGTCGTGACCTCAGCATGAAAACGTCCCCTTTCAAACATATATTAAAAAATCGTTCCACTTTATATGAGTCAATCTTTTTAATCAACTTCAGCCTGAAATATAAACATCAAATACTATTTATTTGGGGGGATTTTAACCCTCTTATTGCCAGTTTGTTTATGTAAGGATTTAATTCTTATTCTTATTAGAGCCTTAGATGGGTCAATGATTAGCATTATTGAGGCATTATCACTTTTTCTCAGTCGAAATGGCTTAAAAATAAATAGTGGTCTGGACAGAAAACATCCCCAGAACCTCTTAATGGTTAAAAGCTAAAGTCTTAGTACTCATTTTGCTGAAAAATACTTGAAATATCAGAGCCACGCTTAGAAACGCAGCCAAATTAAGCATGTTGATCCCCTTTTTAATCTCTTATTGTGTGTATTTTGGGTCTCAAAAACAAACCAAGCCATCTTTTTGGAGTGTTTTATCAGTGCAGCAGCTGAAGCCGGCAGGTTTGTTTGTTTTCTGGATCCAAAGAGGTGTCACAGTGCATCTTAAAACCAACACAAACACAGACGCCCGCTGCTCTGGTGTTATACTTAAAAAAAAAAAACCCACTCCAAAGCAGTTCTCGCTATCTGTCTGTCTGCGCTCGGCCCATCGACCCCCCGGCCCGACCGCCTGATCGACTCTTCCACTGGCCATGTTGGAGACGACTCAGCACAACCAAAGCTGGGAGGGAGATCGCTCGGGTTCCGCATGTATTCGATCACACATAGTTAAAAAAACCAAACAAACCCGACCATAAATCAACACTGATCGTGCATGCTGATGAATGTGGCGCTCAGAGTCGTACATCACGTCTCGGCATATTCAAGAAACTTAATACAGTTCTGTTTCTTCCCGACATCAATCCACGTTGTTCCCCGACACATTTTGGGAAGAAATAACACATCCATCCTTCACCTCGCGCCGAAATAAACGACAGCTGCCAGCGAGCAGCATTCTCGCCATGAAGGATATCCTTCATTTCTGCAACGCTCTCCTTTCCAAACTCTCAAACTTGCGCCCAATTTCTTCCGGCGAAGTCGACTCCCAGCTCTTCTGGAGGAAATGTTACAGAAAAGTCGCAAGTACTGGAGGAAAACGCTGCATTTTCCCGCTGAAGTTGACCTGAAAGGACATGGAGAAGCGCTCAGGTCAGCGGCGATTAGGTTTTGCATCCCCTTTATTTGATGGGATGTAAATAATAAAAATCCTAATGGCCGCCATCCCTCCCATCCCTCCTCCTCCTCACTCCCTCATAACGCCTGATGAATAATTAAAAAGGGATACTTTCAGACGTGGGCTGTCAGAACGGCTCAGGTACTGTGACTAATGCACCGTCACACAGGAATTACAAAGGGAAAAAAAACACTCCCATTGATAAATGTGGCGCAGCAGGAACATGAAAAGCTTTATATTAAACACACACACATACACACACACACACAGGCTTGGCTTCCATTCATTTGTAATTTGTAAGAAAAAATGAAAGTGTTTGAATCTGATTTCCGTGTATTCAGAGGTATAAATCCGCTCCTATACGCACTCTTACATGACGACAATGAATGCTGGTTGCATGTTAACAAAAATGAGACTTGAGGATTTATAACATACAAACACAATCACCGGCGTAGCCATGGTAACCGTATGATAGTGTTACTGCGGACGCTCGGCGCTCGCTCCTGATTGTCCGCTCACATCTGATTCTTCTGTTGGGGTCGAAAGAATCTCAGATCAGTTTCCAGAGTGGCCCGACAGTGTGCACGGAAGGACAGTGACAACACGTGCCAGCTGTTGTTGATTCCTGTTTTCCTCTCACTTCAGTCCACCAGTGTTTTGTATTTGCCTTCAAAGCTCCATTGCTTCCAGGTGTCCCTTAAATATCAGACTTTCCGCTGCCAAAATGCCAGTTGGCCACTTCTGTCACTCTTTGCTCTGTGTGGTTTGAGAAAGTCTTCAGTTGTTTAATGATCGCTTCGCTGATTTTTACTGGAAGCATTGCATAGTTTCTCACCCTCACATACCACGGTGTGGTGGAATGCTGACACACCCAATCCTGGGAAGATGCTACTGTCTCTGTATACTTGAGGTTTGCGACTCAACTGATTAATTTTCCGGAAGCTCTATGAAATGTGAGGTACGAACTGACATCGTGCTGGTTAGCGAGGTGGACTAACAGGCGGGACAGTCCAAGAACAAACGGTCCTGCTGTGACTTTGCCGAGCTTAAACGAGGAAGCATTCAATTGAGAACTGAATATAGGAGTCCCTCGAAATGCAAAACACCCAGGGCTTAAAGTGCTCACAGTAAAGGAGGAGGGGGGGTACCCGTCACAATTTGAAATATTTAGAAAGCGGCTTCAAAAGAGCGCAGCTTCATGTCTCAATATATGAATTTATTTAGACTATTTTAATGTGTGTTTAAATAGCTGGCGTGATGGTTGGAAACGCACAGCTTTCTCAGAGCATTCTTGTCTTCAGATGGCTTCTTGCACAGATCGACGAGTAAAACTTAAACATGCACACACAGATTTTTTTGCACACAAACACGGTGGGTCATTGAAGATACGGTGGTACCTGTGGTAGCTGTCGCTCCCGGCACACTAGTTATGTATGAAAGCGCTCGAATCAAAGCTTGGTGAGAGGAATCTGAAGCATGTCACGCAATAACTTTCTTCCCACTACTGTCGCATGGAGCTTCTTTGAACGTGGCGTACAGAAACAAGCACCACGTCCCAAAAGGCTTCCCGTCTGAGGAACCCAGTAAACATTTATATAATTTATTCACCAGAAAAAATGGCCTCAAGCCCGAAATCCGGCACCATGCCGGAGAACTTGAAGCCCTGAACACCTCACTAAAAGAAGCAAAGGTTAAGTTGTTGTTAAAGCTAGCTAAGCACGCTAGCTAACACCAGAAGAGCTGCACAAGTGCTAGCTAACTTGTCAGGTGGACCAAGTGGAAAGGACTCGGCCCAAATCCTCCAAACGCTGAGCCGTCCTGCTGTGACTTTGCTGAGCTCAAAGCACTAAATGGAGAACTGAATTCCCTCCAAATGTGCGATACCTCATTAAAAGCAGCAAGTTGCATGTTGGCGAAAGCTAGCTAAGCTGTTAATGTATGCTAAGCTAACATCTGAAGAGCTGTACGCCCGCGACAACAAGCCGGCAGCAGCCGTGAAAAACGCGAGCCTTGCAACAGTAAATCCCATCATGTGTTTTCTGCAAACATCTCAAGTATATTTAAGTCCCCAAACTTTAAATAGCAAAGCTCAAATTGGAGGCAGGAGCGGCTCTGCCGGGGGAATCTGCAGAGGTGATATCATTTCTGTGAGATAATCACTGCCAGCAACATCCTTTACATAACCGCTGCATTTTGTTTATATAAAATTATTGATTAGTGCAGCGTTATCGTCCCCCCTGCTGCTGCCAAAGCTCTCCTCATTTCCCCTGCACTTTCCCCGGAGAAACCCGATCTGTTGGCAGGACTTCCTGGCCGTTTATAATATCAGAAAACTATGAATCAGACAACAGTAATCATTATTGCAGGGGATGGAAGCGCTTTGGAACAAATGTGGACCGAGAAAATGAAGAACTCTGCGATTACTCACCAACGTTACGAAAGTGCTCTTCAGTGTGTCATTTAACATCTGGCCATCGCCGCCGCTGATTCCACGGAGACGTACGGCGTGCTCACACTGCAAACACGCTAAAGTGTGTGAAAATGAAGCAGGACTTCACTGAAAAAATACAAAGCAGTTGATTTTTCTTTTCCCATGAATAAATACATTTTAATGAAAAGATGGCAAATTAAATCCAGCTAATAAATGCGACCGCATGCGAGCTGAGTGAAGAAAACACACACTTCAGCGGCGCCGGTTAACGGAATAGTTAGCATGCACCGCTGCTTTTACATGAAAAGGGATTAGACGGATTGTGGCGCAAAGTAGCAGCCAGAATAAACAGCGCTTCTTCTCAACATCCTCCTCTCGGTCCGTCTGTTATGGAGTAAATGTTGGTCGGGTTTGTGTCTGAGTGCTGTTTGTTCAACGTCAAGCTAGCAGACGACGCGAGCTAACCGCGTGCCAACGGCAGACTTACATTCACACTCCTGCCGACATGTTTACTGTCTCAGCTGAACATGCTCGCTGGCAAAGCTCTGACATCATCACGAGGAAACGCCGCACGCTCGCTGCAACGCGACAGTCCCTGAACTTCCAGTGACGTCTGACCTAAATTCCTCAGATGGCAGAGTCAGGATGGCGGCGATGCAGGTTAAAGCTGCTGTAGTTGCTTGGATTCCGGTTTGGTTTTTATATTTCGCGAGGTGTGTGTGTGTGTGTGTCGCAGTTTGTAGCAGATTCTTGGTTTCTCCAAACAGCTGATGGCACTTTGCTAACATCGTAAACCGACTGGTTTGGGTTTTTTTCCGACCAAGCTAACAGGTGTAGCGGTGTTTGTTGCTATGCTAGCTCATCTGGCTGCTGTTAAACCCCCCAAAAGAGGCAAATATCTCCAATAGATGAGGATGTGTGTGTCCTCTTGATCGGATACATTTCTGATTTCAATCCCTAGTCAGGATAAGATTCTTGTCAAAAAGAACCACACACAAGGTCTCAAATCATTCATGAACAATAAGGTAACGACATTGACCAGCATTGAACCGTGGAACAAATGTTTCGTGGCAAACCAAGCCATGGCGTCAAATGTGCTTTCGAAAAATCTGAGATACCTTCAAATACCTTCAACTGTTTGATTTCCAAAAACATGAAAAAATATTGATAAACTCTTTTAAAGAACAATAATGAAATCCAAAATAACGAAAACATCCTCAAATGAATGGAAATGATTGACTCACACTGGTATGTGGTAGAATTCTGAAGAGCCAAAGGGTGATTGTCCTCCACCTCGGTCCTGGAATGTCCATGGAAGTAATATTTTGTTTGTTTGTTTTTTTCCATCTTGACCCAGCTGGATCTCCATGTTAGCTTTAGCGCCACCAAGCCTAATCAACCAAAATAGATGACACCTATAAAGTCATGTTTGGACCTGAACATGTGTATCTTCAATCAGTACCTGCTACCTCATTATTTCAAATCCAACTCTCCGCCTCAGGAGCTTTTTGCTTTGAGCACCGACCTGAACACTCACACACACACACACACACACGGCACAAAACCCTCCAACCGTTTTGTTTGCTGAAGCTTTAGTGACTAAACTCCATCGGACTTATCAGCAAAGCCAGACTTTATTCTTTGGCTCGTTCAGTTTGTGGGTTTTGGATGACGGCAACAAACTGTATCTTCTGCAATATTGATAAAAGTGAGCGCCGACGCCGAGCCAAGCTCTCGCTGCTCGTCGTTGGCGGACTAATATCACACACACTGCTTTAGACAAACACGCCGGTTGCGCAGGATCTCACGGCAAGGTCGCACGCACCTTTCCCGAGCAGCCACTTTCACCTCCTCGTAAAGTTTCACGGCCGTGACCCCAAATCGGAAATAGGACTGGCAGCGCGTGCGGCGAACCTGAGTGCTCCTCCACCGCCGCCGCCGCCGCGCTGCCAGCTCAGAGCGGCACCGAGGCGGCCCGAGCCAAGAGTAGCAGTTAGCTGAGCCTTTATTTATGAAAGGGGATTTGCTCTCCTCATGTTAAGTAGCTGGCAAAACAGCAGCCAAAGCAAATCACTAATACTTCCTTCCCTCCCCGTCCTCCTCCCACCCCCCCCCCTGCTTTAGGAAACTTCAAACTAAAGGATGTTGGGTATCGGCCCGGTGGGCTTTTTGGCTGCTGCCTTCAAACTCCCGCAATATGGGCGGCATTCATATTCTGACTCATGCCGCAGTGAAACTTTCCACTCCGGCCTTAATCTGACACCCGTCCCCGTCTTCTCCCCTAGCTCACACTCACACACACAAACACACACACACACTCCTCTGCCGTGCAAACCTCAGCTTTACCAACCACCTTTCATCTTCTTTGGCTACGTTTACATGCAGTCAATATTGGGGTTTAGGTCCATATTCCGGTTACTGAAACCTTGGGAATAAGCCGTTTACATGTATGAGCAAACAGGGTTATTCCTGTATCCATGGTGATTGGCTATGTTTACATGCAGTCAAATAAGCCTTTTCTGTCTCCTCCTATCAGGATCTCCCCGTCAAAAGGAATATGAATTTGTCTTCTGCGTATGTTCTATTGGCAAGGAATCTTGGGGAAAACAATCACTTGAGGAAATCAATCACTTCATGAGTGTGAGGAAAGACACAAACATCCTGGCATTTGGAGACGCTAGAAAGTATCGGGATAGACAGATCCACAAAAAGGGGAGCGGGAAGTTACGCCAAGCAGGGTTTGTAGCAGACCTTCTCCGTGCGTGGCTGCTTTGATCACCATTGATTACAATCACCATGGATACAGGAAGAACCCTGTTTGCTCACCATGGAAACATCTTATTCACAATGTTTCACTCACCGCAATATGGAGCTTAACCGCAATATTGACTGACTGGAAATATAGTCATTGTGCACAACACAGTTATTACTAATGTTCCGTTTACAAAAAGGCTTATGGACTGCATGTAAACGTAGCCAGTGTGTCTCCCAGAGGTTTGTCATTTGTCCTCAAGAAGAATTTTTTCACCTCTCGCGTCACGGGGGAAGGAAACGCGCCAAACGGGTCAACGTGGCAGGATGGCAGGGCCGAATATATCAATGTGCTCTCGCCCGGGGCCCGCTATTGTCTTGCCCTGCTGATCATTGAGCTGTTAGAGCTTAAGTGCTTTGCTCAAGGGCAGGTCAATAGCACTTATTGACTGGCGAGTTGCGGCGAACTTTGTCTGCCAAAGATATCCAACGAGCTCAGAGCATCATCGTGTGAATATGAGTTCTGATTGGATGGTGATGAGGTGTGGGTTCTTGCAACCAATGGCATATGAATCAAGTCAAGGCTCAAGACTTGTTTTTCACAGAATTCCATCTCTGGGTCGGGTTAGTTCGCCTGCTTCACAGGCAGCAGGCGTCGCACTTATGTCCTTATGTTTTTTCTGGTTGAATTCCTTCCGTCTAACTGGGTCGCTTCTGGTTTTGGACACTGTTTGGCAAATCTTATTAACTAGATGGTGACAGGTCTGCATTTGTATAGACTACTGCTTCTTTTTACATGACAGATACTCAACTTTACATAGTACTTTTTACTTTGACGTCATTCACCAAAGTAAGGGCAGAGGCTGCCGTGCACAACATACTATGACGATATGATAATAGCAGTTGTTTGGGTCCATGACAGAGGACATTTTGAGACCAATGTCCCTGATTCTGCACCGTCCTATACCTCTGCTGCTCATTATCCACGAGGAGGAAGGGAAAACCCGAGATGAAAGTTTTTAAAGTTCCCCTCCAACCATCAGTGCTCCCGCAGAGCACAGCAGTTTTGTGGAACAATGAAATCCAGGGCCGGGACCGATGTTTTTTGGGGGTGAGCGCCTCTGGATGAAATGAGCTAATGGGAATAATTCACAGCGATGACAAACAGATTAGCTGCTGCTGGGGCGGGTGCAGCCGAGCGTGCCGGGCGGCTGCATTTTCTTCCAGTGTAGCCGCTTCATTGTGTGACAGGTGCATTAGCGTAGCGGCGTGTCGGCGCCGCCCCGACATTCACCTTGATCACGGTAACAAGAAGAGACGCAAGCCTCACCTGAACCTCGGCGAGCGCCGACCACTCCGCGTTTAACTTGCTCACAGCTCGCAAACCGAATAGTTTCGGCTGGCGGCGGCTGTCAGTCATGTCCCGTCTGCGAAGAAATAAAAAAAAAAACAGCGTCCGTGCAGTGTAGCTACGCCAGGGGTCGGCAACCCGCGGCTTTGGAGCAGTTAGTAGTTAGTTAGTTAGCGTGATCGCGCACCTCAATACGCCGTAGTTTGTAGAGAAAGAACTGCAAACCCAGAAAGAATTGATGATTCCCATCAAGACCAGTACACAAGACCAGTCTGTGTTTAGTGGAGAGTTTTGGGCCTCTATTATGCGACAAAGCTGTCTGATCATATGCGCCGTGTGTTAGTTTGTGTGTGTGTGTGTGTGTGAGAGTGCGTGCGTGTGTGTGTGGATGTATAGAAAATGTGGCTTGCATCGTGCAAAACTGCCACTAACTCTCCTGAGTGCTTTGGCTACAGTAGCTGTCATGACTGTGTGTGTGTGTGTGGATGTGTGTGTGCGTGTGCGTATGTGCATGCATGTGCTTATGTTTCTGATCATTCAAATCATTCCGACTGACATTTTATGACAATTTATGACACAATCGCTGTGGAAACAACTATACAAACAACTATACAACTATCGTTATGTCTTTGTCCTGGCCGATGATTTTCCACAGCCACAAGCACCCAACCCGGAAACACAAAGTTGGATCCTTTATTTTGTCGCTGCATCCAACTTCCTCTGCCGCTCGAGCTGCGTTTACAGTATGCGTTTGCGCTACAGCGTAGAAAAGCGGCTCTTTTTGGACAAAAGGACCCCTGAGCGAGACGGACGAATGAAGTGAAAAACACGCCGAACACCCGCTTTAATACAGGCCGCAGTAACCAATTCTTTATTCTCCCCTCTCGACCCTGCCTTTGACCCGCTGCACTCTATAGACAAAGCTGCCAGCCGAGAGGTCGTGACCTCTGGTGGTCGCTGACAGACAGGACACCTCTCCAGATCCCCATCATCATTAACTCAACGCCGGGAGCTTCAAACGAGCGCCGCAGGTACCTCCGACACGAGATTGAACGTTTTTCTACTCCCTGGAACGTGTGTATTTGCCGATTGCTATGCCGGGAATGCGAGCAGGGCGGCCGCCGAAGCCCCCCCCCCCCGCTCCCTCCTGCAGAGCGATGGCACAGCCCGAGCCTCAGCAGAGATGTGGGACGACTGCATCCATCACTTGACCCAAATCTGCTGCTGTGTGTGTGAGCGTGTGTGTTTTCTGCTTCGATCTGCTCTGCGTGTTTAATCCTACACATGCGATACAATTCGGTGAACATAACAAAGGTTATATAACGGGTTTGGTGATTATGCCTCGTCGGCCTCTTTGTTGATACGCGAGAGCTGGGAGCGCACTTCTGAATTCATTGGGAAGTTGCTTTGTCTCCGTGTGGGTGCGAGTGGGAGCCGGATTTCATTCACTGCGAGTTGATGCTGCGGTGAAATGAAAAAAAAAAAAAGGGTGGGAAAAAAAGGAGTCTACTGTAGGTCATGTTTTCCTCGCCAGGCGGTGTTACGTCTCGCTAAGCCTCCGCGCTGCCTGGGAGGGTGAACACACACACACACACACACACACGGCCTCCAGGTTGGGAGAAAACAGCAGCAGCAGCACCGATGATCGCATCACACACCTGCAACCAAAGTTTTGTGAAAATGCAACGAATTCCAAGGAAGGAATTAAACACAAGTGGTGCGAAGCAAAGATTAGATAGTTCTGCCAACCTTTGGTGCAGTTACTGACCACCTTTACATGCAGTCAATAAGCCTTTATTAACCGGATTATTAGCAATAACCCGGTTGTGCGCGGCCAAAACACCAATAACTCATTTGGAATATGAGCATATTCCAGTTTTTGAAAACCTGAATATCCTCCCTGGGTTCCTCCTTTTCGAAGGAGATATTTGATCCGCCTTTCAGGATCTCCCCATCCAAAGGAATGATGTGGTTTGATCGCCATATCACCATTGATTACAATCACCATGGATACAGGAAGAACCCTGTTTGCTCACGCATGGAAACGCCTTATTCCCAATGTTTCACCAACTGGAATATGGAGCTTAACCCCAATATTGACTGACTGGAAACGTAGTCCGTGACTCTTTGACCTACAAAAGTCACAAAGAAGAAGAAGAAGAAGAAGAAGCGAGAGGAGGGAGAGTGATGGATGGGAGACATGGACTAATGGCTCCATGATGGAGACGTCAACTACTTCCACAGCAATGAACATCTGCGGCCCCATTTACACAAAATGTTGGAGCTGAACTCTCATTTATTTGTACATTTCTCACTTTTTGCGATATTTCCGTACAATAGCTAGTAAAATCAGGGGCGTTTTACCATGTGAGGATATAATTTGTGCTGATAACGGCGCAGAAGGTGCGAGACCACCTCTGTACCCTTTTGATGATTGTTAAAGCAGAAGATAATGATCAGACACGCGTGCCCCCTCGCCCACAGTATTTACTCAATATGCGCAAAATTCATGTTGAAATAGCAGTAATACCACGTTCATTGATGAAATGATGGAAAGGGCGGGTTTTAGAAGGGGGATTATTTTAACTCTGCACTGTCTCTGGAGCTTAGATGGTAAGAAGCCCCCTTTTATCGCTATTAAAAACCCCATCGGCTCCTCTCGTCCTCGGCTGCAGCTCCTCCAGATGCAGGAACCTCCAGCGGTTGGCGGTTGGCGGTGGGCTGCCTGGCGGTGGGCTGCCTGGCAGAGCGTGGCGCCCACCAGCCTGTGACCTTTACGGGAGGAGGACTGAACCAAAACAGCTGCTGCTCGACGCTCGGATCTCATTGCCGAAGGTTTTCACATATATAAATATTCCTTTTTGCAGCAAAGTGCTCGCCGCTGTCCTCGCGTATCCTTTCACGGCAGCCACAGCGCCACGGTTACGCCGCACAGCATCTTTACACGCCGCTCTTCCTATTCTCAAAGCACTCGCTCCTACCTCGGAGGCGCGTAGAAGCCTGCTGTCGGTGTGTGTGTGTGTGTGTGTGTGTGTGTGTGGACACAATACAGCTCGTATTATGCAGAAACAATGTAGGTGAAGAAAGGTGGGAGGCGTGTGTCCAACATGGAGGCGCCTGCCAAACCGTGCACACACACACAGATACAACAGCCGCTCTGGCACAAACAGGCGAGTGTGAGTCTGTGTGTGTGTGTGTGTGTGTGTGTGTGTGTGTGTGTGTGTGTGTGTGTGTGTGTGTGTGTGTAAGAAAAGGCAGCCATTCATTGAGGTAAAAGCACTTTATGTTCACGTGGAAACGCACACAATCATGATTTCATAGCGCCTTTAGAAGCCGTCGTCATGCTACAAACATCCTATTTTACAGCTCGCTGCCTAATGTGCTGTTATGACACCGGGATTTGATCTTTGTGTGTGTGCGCACTTGGATGCATCACGTTGTAGTGTGTGTGTGTGTGTGTGTGTGTGTGTGTGTGTGTGTGTGTGTGTGTTGCAGCTACAGTGGAAAATCATATTCAGCTCGATGTTCGGAGCTAAGCCTATATCAATAAAATGCCAACAAGGATGTTTTTTCTCCCCTCTGAAGAGCAAATACAGGTTAGAGTCGTTGGTTCAATACCAGAAATGATTTAACGACACAAACTGGCAGAAACGTTTACTGTCATATTTATTCTTTTGCTGTATTTTTCAATGAAGAGAAGCCACTGTTGACCTTTAAAAGGCCTACTTAAACTGTTTTCTGTCAGGTTTCATCAATCATAGTTTCACGGGATAAGTGGGCGGGGCTTGGAGGGAGCAGGAGGAGCGATATAGCTATAAAATGCGCACAAAATACTACTTCATGGCCACGAAATACTTATTTGTGTGTACGTTACAGCTCTGTTGACCACGAAATAAGTACAACGTGCGCACGGAATTGTAATTAAGTATTATTATCGTTCCTGGACGTCTGTGTAAGCACGTTAAGGTGACTGTCTTTTGTTCTCATTGATGTATTGTTGTACCGCATTTAGCCATTTATTTAATTAGTTGTGTCATTTTATCCGTATCCGGGCTCCGTATTTATTCATGTGTTATTATGGGATGTTTTCCTCAGTGAGCTTCCATCTGACAGCACAAACACACAACGTCCCCGTGGACTCATGAGGAGCATCTCTCAGCTGAATCGCTGTCTCTCTCCCGCTTCACGTTAATCCGATGGCAGCCGTGGATGTAAGTGCACCGTTTTATCAATACTTACTTTGAGTGATGAGCCGCAGTGTCTCAATGCGCATATGTAGATGAAGTTCAGTGGAATTGTGACATTACTTGCGCTCACTCTGGACATTTTCATTTCATTTCTCGGCTCGACTTCCTCTGCAATCTCATTTGCACCTACTTTCACCGGGACCGCCGCCCACGATCGCCTCCACAGAGACCACTCCGCCTTTTATTTAATGGCGGAATTCCATTAGATGCAGCAATGACGGCCGGCGCGGCGGGAGGAAGCTTGAAACTTTGCGCAGGTTAAAGGCGCTGACGGACGCTTTATTGCTGCAGACGAGTTCCGCCTCACGCTCGATCACATCGACACGTCTCTGCTCGCGACTCTTTTGTTCGGCGGCGGTTTGCTGTGCGAGCTCGGAGGGGCCGGAGAGAGGGAGAAAGGAGAGGAAAGACACACCTTTAGTCCCTTTCACTGAAATAATAAGAACTTAAATGGACCAATAATTCAATGAGACAGGTGGGCTGAGGAGGAAGAGGAGGAGGAGGAGGAGAGGAAACAGATAAAGAGCCAAACACAATCACTCAGGAGGTGATGATTCGCGCTTTAAACCTTCAGAGTTCCGGGGGATGTTTTTTTTTTTTTTTTTTTAAGCCATTTCGGCTTTGCGGAATGAATTGAGCTGTTTTGTTTTTTTAAGGAAATCAATCTTCACAGTTAAAAGTTCTGATACTGTAAAACACTGTGGAGTTACGTAAACAAACAAAATCCCCCCAAATAATTCAGATTTAACATAAATATGTTTCAGGTTGGAGTTGATTCAAAAGAAATATAAATATATGTTATTTTTACAGCAGCTTTCAGGGTGGGGACGTTTTTGGTCCTGAGGGACGATTGAGAACGTTTTTTTTCAGGAACTCTTAAGGATTAATGAAAATCTAAAGGTGAAACCTTTCCTGACGGTTTTCTTGTTGCCCGTCGACCGAGCAACGCGGGATTGATGCTGCAGCTTGCTGCTTTCTGCCTCCTCAGCAACATCACTAAAGCCTCACAACCCCGAGAGAGTGTGTGTGTGTGTGTGTGTGTGTGTTAGTAGAGGAGGAAAAAGAGAGACGAGGGAGAAAATTGCAAATATCAGCTGCAGATAAATGCACCTGATAACAAAATGCATTAGATTTAGGGAAAACAGATGAGGTGTGTGTGTGTGTGCGTGTGTGTGTGAGTGTGTGCTGCTCTCCTTTGCTAGAAATCAAAGAACTGATGCAAACAAATCCCTCACACATAAAGTCCTGCCTATACCAACTTCTTTGTACACACACACACACTCACACACACAATCCCTGCTTGTGTTTTTCTTACAAGGTGAAAATGCAGGTAGAAATTCAGCGTAGAAAAACATGCAGAGTCAACAACAACATTTTGAATTAACATACATGTTTCCCGGCATTTCCTCATTTATTTTTCGCTGCTCTCTGATTTTTTGTGGATTACAAAAAAAAAAAGTGTGGCAGCAGCTGGAACGCTGTAAAAAATGAAGGAAGAGGTGAGCAAAGTGTGTGTGTTTGCTCGCATTCTTCAGCCAAACGGAAGGAAGCGCTGAGATCCCGACGCTCCGATGGTCGCTCTGAGTGGGAGAAAGTCTTTGTTGCGCGTTCAAGCGGCGGCGAACTCACGTTTAAACACAACGTTTGAAGGCCGAGGGGCTCGGCGGGTTGCTCGGGTCGGCGGCACGATGATGGAATAAATCCTTTGAAAATGTCCGCTGCTGTGATCCGGGTTAAAGGTCGCGCAGCCGAAATGGAAACAAATGGCCTTGTGTGATTTCTTTTTTTTTTTTTTTTTCCTCCTGCTTGTTCCTCCGGCGGCTCCATCTGGAATCTAATTCTCAGGTTCAGAAGAAATGTGTCAGTTTGGTGCCAGAAAAGCGTCAAGAGCAGCTGAGGCTCGCAGATAACAGCTCTCTGCTCGCCGGCTCTGCTCGCCGAGCTCCGTACATGGTCAGACGTGACCAAACTCACACTGGCTACATTTACATGCTGTCAGTCAGTCTTTTCTAACCGGATTATTAGAAGTAACCCTTTTGAATAACTAAAAATCCCAATATTCCCCCTGGTTCCTCCTTCTCTGAGGTGAACATGTGATGATGTCTCCTCCTATCAGGATCTCCACATCAGAAGGAAGATGAATTAGTGTTGTGTTCATGTTCTATCAGCAAGGAATCTTGGTCTTTGGA
>CAESWR010000308.1:125863-145161 GCA_903171835.1 Mullus surmuletus
AAAAAAAGCGCCACAGATGGCGGCGGAGGGAATGCAGGCGCCGGCCGAGTCTGAGATCAGGGACCTCGGCAGATTGCAGCGTCCCGGCGACGGAGGCGAGATGTTCGGGCCTAACACGGCCACGCAAATAAATCTTGTCATGTTAACACGCACGGAAGTATCGCAAAACAGTGTGTGTTGTGTGTGGGAGGGTGGGGGGGGCGGGGGGGGATTGGCAGCTCGCACGGAAGCGGTGAAAGTGCATCTGATGATGTGCATTACAGGCCGGGAGTCGGTGTCAGAAATGATATAGTCTTTACTGTCCTTCAGGGAAATCTGTATTCACAGCCTACACACACTCACACACACACACACACACACACACACACACACACACACACACACACACACAGACAGGCAGCTTACAACATGCAGATTTCAGCACTTGCTGATAACATGCCAGTGTAAACCAGCGACCCCTGCCATTTTCTCCCAGCAGCGCCTCTCACACACCAGTGATGTCACCACACTCACTCCCCTGTTTATGGTCGTAAAGATGCAAACATTATGGGATGCAAAGGACACTCAGTCCTCTTTGGTGTTGTGCAAAACCACAGTAATGGAGGCAGGCTGACCGACGACCGCCGGAGTTTCTCTTATTTTCTTGGACTTGCCGTTTCTGGTAAGTCCGATGTTGCAGCCTCGAGTATTGGCCGATATTATTGATCCGATGCGTTATCAGAACGAATCATAAATACTTTTATGACTCATTCTTTAGTATGGAATGTTATAAAGCAAGCTATTACAAAAACCCACCCATTTATTATTAATCAATAGCTTACATACATTTGAACCTTAAACATAAGAATATTCTACAATTGAATAAAGAACCTGAAAAATAACCCCAATACCTTATATGGGAGATTTTAGATATAGGCTGATATAGTCCGATACTCGTTGCTGATATTGGACCAATATCCCATATCAATATCTGATTGAGACACCCCTAGTTTCTGGTGTTGTTAGAACATAGGTGGGCAAACTAAGGCCCGGGGGCAAAATCTATTTAATCCGGCCCGCGGACCCTTCACAGAAAAGGAACATTTCTCCATAAGCCAAAGTCAGAAAGGTTGACTTGGTCTTAAGCTTGATTTGTTCATGCTAACATGTCCTCCCAAGAAACTGGGGCCAAAGATCCTTTATCAACTGTCTCTAGGGGGTCCAACTGAAAAATCCCCGTTTGGGGGTCAGTTCGCCGCACCACCTAAAACCCAATGGGGCCCCTCAGACAACGTAAGACAACGCAAGTGCCCACTCCTGCCCCACAGGAAACCTTCCTTTCCAGCTTTACTGCTGGTCAAACAAAGCAATGTCTTAACCATTTATTTTCTCACCGCCTCTCCCATTGGCGCCACAATGGAACCATTCTTTTACCAGGCAGTTCAATGTCCGCTCCGAGTGATTGGGACATTTGCAGATCGCTGTGCTGATGCAAAAGCCAACTTTCGGGGCCACGTTGGAGAAAACCTCCCGCTGCAATAATCACAAACAGTCCATAAAAGCCCCGGAGGGTCCGCGCCGGCCGAGCGAGCGGAGAGGCAGCTTGTTTTTTTGCTGCGACGACCGAGGGGGGGGGGGCTGATAAAACAAGAGGACGCCATTCAAGAGGGCGACAAAGCAAATCTGCGATCTGTCAGCCGCTCGCCGGGCAGGAGGCTGCGCGGATGCATTTCCGGCATTTATTCGATCATTTAGCACGTTTAACTCGTCCGTGAAGACTCTCAGATGGGGTTTGTCGGAGTTATTTCTTTGTTGTTTTGCGGCAAATTGAATTCCCCCGTATGTGAAAAGCGGCTTGGCAGTAAATCAGATCCTCAGACATCTTCCAGAAGAAATTCCGAGAAATCCCAGTTGCTGTGCAGAGCACTTAGATATATGGATAACTGGATATAAGTGGATATACGTCTGCAGTGTCCCCGCAGTCTGCAGATGAGAAGATTGTGAAGAATACACACACATCCCCCCACAATGTTCAGCTGACTGATAAAATATGGATGATCCAAACAAGGTTACATGTGCTGCACAGAGTTCTCAGTCAGAGTGGAGCATCTGCAGCCGACGCACGTCTGCGGCGTTTTATACTAAATCATTTTGTCTACGAGGGATTTCTAATCAAACCTGCACTTTTCAACCCTTCAAATGTGATTTTTCTTGTGTCTCCGACTCAAACCGAGACGCTCGCTGTCGTGTGAAGCTGTGATTTTGCAGCCAATCGCCCTCTGGTGTGAGGTTTCCTCTGTTAAAGGGAGTTTTTGCCAGGAAAAACACTGCAGTTAGGATCTCATGCTTCCTAAACGAAATTTAGTTGTGTAGATCAGAGTCCATAAAACCAAAACAACGTCCTGAAAGACCCCACATATGTTCATCACACCTTTCATTAGAGCTGTAGTCGATAGCTGCGTCTCAATCTCAGATTGATATCGGATATCGGTCCAATATCAGCGAAAAAAGCAAGTATCGGATAATATCAACCTGCATCTAATATCTCCGATATTACCACCGTGATACAAGCAGTCCATTCCAGACTCCACTCCAGCACTTCTAGTTGGTATTTTGCACTTTAAAAATATCATTTGAAGTTTTTATTGGATTTATTGAGGTTATTTTTCAGGGTCTTCTTATGTTTTATTCTATTCAGTTGTAGAATATTCCCATGTTTAAGGTTCAAATGTCTGTAAGCCATTGGTTAATAATAAATGGGTCAGTTTTTCTCATAGCTACTGTTGCTGACTATTGTTCTCTGTTTGAGTAATATCACTTGATCAAGCCTTTTCTAACATTCCATACTACGAAATAAGTAATAAAAGTATGTTCGATTCCTGCTGATATCAGATCAGATCGATATCAGTATCGGCCAATAATCAAGGCTGCAATATCATCATCGTATCAGAAGTGAAAAAGTCGTATCGGGACGCATCTCCTCCAATGACAGATGCTCTTTTTGAAACCTTCATCACTCTGAGGGTGGGCTGTTTATGCACTAGAAGATACAAATACCCTGCAGCGTTCCCAGAATGCACTGGGCTCCAGGTGCTTGTGGTAATTGCGCGCTCAGGTGTCTGCTTCGCTCCTCCTCTGTCGGCTGAAGCCGCAGCTAGATGTCGCATCAAGCAGCTCAGATATTTGCCTGTAATTGAGGGGGGAGGTGGGATAGTGTTGGTATTGGTGGTGGGGGGGGGGGGCTGCTGCTGCAAAGCTGGATTGAAAATTGGCACTTTCTCTTGAGAGGAAAAACAGGAAGAAAAAAAACCTGGTGCAGCTTTGGTGAGGACTGGCAGTCAGACAGAGTGGGGATAATTGAAGTGGAAGTGTTGTTGTCAAAGAAGACGAAGACGCGCCAGATGTTCGATGTAGATATGGACTGAAAATATACAACCCGTCGAGGGGGGGTGGGGGGGGGGCTGCAGATTTGAGGCTGATTAATTCCATGAACAACTGTCGACACAGGAAGTGATTTACACGCTTCTTAATTCCCCCTTTTCGTCTAATTAGTGCGTTTCTTGCCGGCTTCCGGACCCTCGTTAGTCCTCGCCGGCGTGTTTGCGTCCTTAAGGACATGGCGGCCGGACGGACAGACAGAGGGAGTGACGGACGGGAGACGGCGCCTCCTCCCCTCTGAAGGGGTGTGAAGGAGATGCTGTAACGATGGCAAACGCTCGCCATTAATCTTCTTTCACCTGTTTGCAAAGGCTGCCGTGTGTGTGTATGTGAGAGAGAGTGTGCATATTTGTGCCCTGGTTTCTCACACACACGCACACACACCTACACACACACACACACACAATCAGAAGAAAGTCCTTTCAGTTGGAATCCATTAGCACGGTGAAGGTTGCGTCTCTTTTGTCGTCTCTTGCATTTTTCATCGCGGTTGGAAGTTGGATCTTCATTTTCTGGCCGCTGTGGTCGTTCCTCCAGCAGGCGCGCGGCCGAGACAAGGGTCTCCTCTCCCCCCTCTCCCCCCTCTGCCGCCCGTCTGTCTCCCCAGCTCCTCCTCATTGTTGGCACCTTGGGGTGCTGCTTCCAGAAGCTCCCGAGGAGTCGGCGCGTCGGGGCGGAGAGGGAACAGCTTGCCTCACTGCTGGTCCTCCTTCCCAGCTCGATGTGCTTTTTGGGCTCCTCTGCTCCCGTCTTTCATTTGCTCTCAGGGTTTTTTGGGTAGAAAAGTTCAGCGTGGCGGCTTGATTTCAGCCTTCAGAGTTCCCGGGGACCATTTTGGTCCAGACCACTTCCAAGCATTAACTAACTAGGAACTAATACTGCCGAAAAAATAAGAAGGCCTCAAATTCAAAGTTGCTGCTCATCATTGACCATCTGAGGCTCTAATAATAATAATAATGATCGTTAAATCCTCCTTGAATTGCATTTTATGGAAATTAGTTGAGTTATTGTGTTTTTTTCAATAAAATACTGTGGAGTTACGTCAACAAACTGATCCCCCCAAATAAATAATATTTAACAAATATATATTTCAGGCCCAGTTGGTTAAAAAGATTGATTCATTTAAAGTGGAAAAAATATTAATGATATTTTTACAGCAGTGTTTAGGGAGGGGACATTTTTGTCCTGAGGGACCATTGATAAAGTTTTTTCAAGGAACTCTTGAGGCTTAAGGTCACGCTGAGGGCTGCAGGTGAGAGTCGGCGGCCGCGGAGCCGCGTCAGCGTCGTCATATTCCTCTCGGATCTAAGCCGAGCTTTTAAGGGAGAACCACGGCTGGATGTTCGGGAATCCGATCAAGCTCAATTACAACAAGAGACGAGCTGCAACTGAAGTCCTCTGTGGAGACACACATCATTGTGTTTGCCTCAGACCTTCTCCTCCTTTATGAAGTAGCCAGTGATGATTCTTCGGAAAAGGACGGAAAATCCAGTCAGCCGTCCCCAGAGGAAACGCCGCGTTGTGTAGTTGCACAACCAAATGAACAGAGCGGGTCATTATACCAAGCCGCTTCGAGTATAATCAGATGAAGCGCGAAGGAAGCGTGGTTTATGGAGGATTTGTGTTCCTAAGGAGGGCTTTAAAAACCAGTCAGAGGAGACAAAAATGGAAACTGCACCGGTTAGTCAGTAAATGATTATGTATCGGCGCTAATGATCAGTCCCCAGCATGCACCGGGCTACGAGTGGAAAATACCATTAACTCATAGGTGAGACTTTGTTCAAACACACATATTACCTCCTTGGAAGGTCCCAAAAAAAAAACGTACTCTGCAAAAACTCTCATTCCGCCCCAAAATCACTTCATACACGGCGCCGTATACGAGGAGCTGCGTCACTCGTGGTAAATGAAGACAGATTGCCGTTATCAGCGGGGAGATAAATCACGTCCTAATCAGGTTCCCGTTGGTTGTACGTCTCGCCTGCGCCCAGATGCCTCCTAAATGTGAGGAAGGAACATTATCACGTCCAATCGCCCATTTTCTTTTCACACTGGTGCCGTAGAGGCGGGGTCAGGGGCCCCTCGGAACGGCCACATTAAAATTAATCAACCTTTGACTGTTGCTTAATTAGAGAGATACAGAGGAATAATGTCCATAATGACCAATAAAGCCTGCGAGCTGTAATTAAAATCCACAGCGTCTCGGTGGTCTGGGCCGCCGCGCTCCTCTGTGGAGGCAGATTGTAGTCCCGTGTCACACCTGGAGTTCAGAGTATCAGCCACACCGGCTCGTATTATGAATTCAGTGTGGATTAAATAAAGCCTTTAATTACGGAGCTTTGGGTGAGCTGACAGTTAGACTCTTTAAAACCTTTCCCACCTCCGTTTTTATGCTAAGCTTATTTATGCCGAGTCATGGTTGTTTGTCAGACCTGAGGATGGTCAATCAGATGTGGCAACTTGCTCCAAAGCAGAGGTCACGACCTGGAGAGCAACTTCCTGGGTCCTTCTTAGGGCTTCCAGTTTGATACGCTCTTCTGAAATAACAAATTTGCTTCGATCTTTGAGCTACAATAGTTCAGATTTCACCTAAACTGATCTAAACTTCATGTATAATACAAATATTTTTAATGCTTTTTAAAGATATTGTCACTTTCAAATCTATATAAATTAAGAAGACCAGATTTCTGAAATGAAATCCGGGGAGATTTGCAGCTTGGAGATAAAAATGAATTAAAAGTTATCAAGATGAAATGAAGAAACTGGGACAGTTACAGTCTGTGACTGTGACGAGCGCGCTGCTCTTCTTCTTCTCCTTTTAAGGCGGTGCGCAACCGGCTACCTTAATAACTGTTGTTGTAGTCTGAGTTCAACGGGCTCCCTCATGCTTTCTGCTGAGGGACCCGGTTACCGTAATAACTGTTGTCTGCGGGCAACATGTTTGTTGACGTCACACAGGCCGGCCTTGCTTTAGTGGCTTAAACAACAAAGCTAGCATAGCCACAGCTAGCCTAGCTAAAGGTTACCTCGACAGTAAATAAGCGGTTTCATGACCATGGTTAAAAAGTCCCTTAAAATTAATTAATGGGAACTATTTTCCCTCGTGAAATCAGAGGAAGATGGATCGAATCAATTTTTGCTGCGTCATCATTGTGGATCATCGACAAGTCGAGGCTAGCGTGAGAATGTTAGCCTGGTGGTTTGTTGCTGCCGCCATTATAAAGACATAAAGGTAGTTTCATCGAGAAGGTTCGTACAAGAGAGCAGTTATTAAAACAGAAATCACCCTGTTAGGAAAGAAAACAGGGCGGATTCAATTTATTAGCGAACAGATGAGTGAAATAATGCTTTATGAAACACAGCGAACAGCTGGCGCGGCAAATGTGCTCTTTAGCCATCAGCGCTGTGAAAGAAATGACAACCTTATATGAAAAAAAACAACAAATCCCAAAGTACACTGAATTATTTATCAGCTGGAAATACCACACGAAGCTTTGTGTGACCACGCAAGCAGGCCGGAGGCGGGAGGAGGCGCGGCGCGGCTCAGAGCACCGGCCGTGCAGGAGGAACATCATCTGCTTATACGCTCGCTGGTTTGAAGTTTAATCAAGTAGATTTTATTTAGGATTGATTTTCTTAACATCTCAAGGATGGAGGAAAAAAAAAAGGGGTGGAAGCGCACAGACGCACAGCTGAGCCCCTCAGCCGAGCCCTCAGAGCCCATCTCGCTTTGTTTCATCCAAATATTTTAATGTCTGTCTCGTTTTACAGAAAGTTGAGTGATGGCGTTGAATCGGCAGCGGGGGGAGAAAAAAAAGCGAGATGCAGCTATTGATTCCTGCCGGATTCTGCAGCGTGCGCACGTGCGAGCGCCGGCGCTTCATTATGGGAAAATGATGGCTGGCGCGTCGGGCTGAGAGAGGCTTGTTGGAGGAGCCCATCCTCTGTTTGGGGTCTTAGTTCCCGGTATCGATTCCTGATTAAAAGGATTAGCTCTGGGGTGTGTGTGTGTGCACAAGTGTATTAGAAGTTTGCTCCTGTGTCGCTGTCGGTAACGGTGTGAGGATGAACGTGTCACCTGGGTCAGATGGGAATTATTGCCACAACATATCGAGTCACCTACTTAAAAAACGCCTTTCTGTGTCTTTAGAGGGTTTTTTTCTTGCTGAACTTCAAGGAATTGCTTCGATCAGTTGGATGAATGATTTTAGATTGTACGTTTCCCAAGAACACCCAATTTGCTCTGTTAAAACAATAAAAGCACGCCGATATAATGGCTTTTTAAATAGTGTTTATCACTGTGATTGTATTTATAGATAGATAGTTTTAATTAGACTGAAATGCCAGAATGCTGCATGATTTTATATTTGTGCAGCTGGTTCATTCTCTGCAGTTGAAAATGCTAATTGTGTAATTATATGTGTTCTCCTTGGTGAACAGCCAGTTTTTAACACTGTTGCAGTCGATTGTAGTTTTCTAGTGTTATATTTTTCCCTGCAAGTGTGGTAATATTTGGGTGATACTTCTTTCTATTTAAGTGGCTACGTTTACATGCAGTCAATATTGGGATTAAGGTCCATATTCCAGTTACTGAAACATCGGGAATAAGCCGTTAACATGTGTGAGCAAAAGTGGTTATTTCTGTATCCATGGTGATTGGCTCCGTTAATATGCAGTCAAATAAGCCTTTTCTAACCGGAATATTAGCTATATCCTGGTTGCACGCAGCCATGTAAACCCAATAACCCAATTGATTCCCAATTGATTAGCTACAATGACCAGGTATACAGGAACGTCTGCTACAAACCCTGCTTGGCGTAACTTACCGCTCCCCTTTTTGTGGATCTTCTATCCCGCTACTTTCTAGCGTCTCCAAATGCCAGGATGTTTGTGTCTTTCATCACACTGATGAAGTGATTGGTTTCCTCCTCACTCCAAAAGTGTGGCGTGGTGTTGCTCTCTCCTTTGTTTGCCATGTTTACAAGGAGTTCCTGGACTCCAAAGACAAAGATTCCTTGTTGATAGAACATGAACACAACACTAATTAATCTTCCTTTTGATGGTGAGATCCTGATAGGAGGAGACATCATCACATGTTCACCTTAGAGAAGGAGGAACCAGGGGGAATATATGAGTTTTTCCAAACTGAATAACCGGAATATGAGTTTATTCTGGTTAGAAAAGGCTTATTTGACTGCATGTAAATGTAGCCAGTGTGTATTCTGTATTTTATTGTGCAGTGTAAATCTAGAAAGCAGCAGCAACTCGTGATTTCGCCCGCCTTGGCTCTAATTGTGGAAGCGGTGACGTGGAAAACGAAGGGCGGCTTTTATTGTTGCGGCGAGTGGATGCGATGGCCCGTGTAAAGCAGAAATCACCGCAATCAACACAGTTAAGACACGATTAACGGTGCGTGTTCGCTGGATCCCGTGATGTCAATGTTATTGTTGAATCGGTGAGGGATCGAATCATTTTTAGAGGCCATTGTGTCGCTTTTTATTGTCTTCCGCAGCTTGTAAACTTTTTCCCGCAGCTCCTGTTATCTTCCCAGCCACCTTTTCCACTGCAAAATCGCCACGGCCCAGCGGCTCTAAAGTAGTCTGATTACAGTAACCTAATTTATAGGCCGACGTTGTTGACAGAAGTGGAGAAGACTGTTATCAGAGAAAACCACTCCCGGCCGGCGAAGGTGCGCCGCAGCGCCGAGTTATTGCTGCAGGAATGTGGCGGAGAGATTTTGGCCCCTCGGAGATGGACGGTGCCAGAGTTTATCTTTGGTGGAGTTATTTGAACTGCCTGCCTTTGCAAACATCTCACCTCCTATACAAGTTTTCTACTTCTGTAGCGCCGGGGTTTAAAGCTGCCCGTGCTGCGGCGTGATTTAGTCCTAATCAGTTTTTGTAAATGGGGGGGGTTTTCAGCGATGATGCAGCACATCACTGTTTGATGTTACAGCACAAACTGGAAAGTGGAGTTTCATTTGAAGGGTTTGTTGAGGTAAACGAGCTCCTGTTTGTAAGAGAAAATCCCCTGCAGCGCGACCTTTAGCTAATCGAAGCATAACAGTCACAAAGCACCTCTTTTCCTTTGTTAAACAAACCTGCATCTAAAGTTTACATAAGACTGTGACAAAGTACAGGAATGGGAGGCTTTAGATGTCGTCTGCATGTGTGAAGTTTCTAGGAATTTTCGGATTTCTAAGAATTTTCTCTCTGAATTTACTCTGAAATTTTAAACTAGATAGACAATTATTGTGATTTGAAAGGAATGTAAATAGAGGCACTTGAAATGTATAAAATGTACATTTCCCCACTGTGGGACTAATTAAGGAGTATCTTAACTGTGGCAAATTACAGTAGGATTCTGGTCAACAAGTTGCCAATGTATTAACGAAGCTTCTAGGAATCTTAAGATAGAAACATTTGAGAAATAATCAGAATATTTGGAATAATACATGATTATTGTGATCTAAAAGGAATGGATGCGTTCCTTGTTTTAGCCATTTTTGTGTCTGAAGAACCTTCAAATGTTTGAAGGTTGTTGAACCTTCATTAGTGGATCACTGATACCAAAATGGCCCAATACTCAAAATGTATTTTTAAGGAACCAATACATTTTTAATGGCTTTTGTAGGATATGTTTAGTAAGAATGATTCTTAATGCAATATTTCACTTTGTTGAGATCTCTGCAATTAATTAGTTTGTCTGAATCAGAATGAAAGGCACAACATTTACCTTCATGTATCTCCGCTCCTCCCTCAAGGTTTAACCTCCTCATCAATCGTCGCATCCTCTGGCCGTCACCATGGGCCGCTGCGATCGCTCCCCCCTGCTGTCGCCGGCTCTGAGGCTCGCCGTCGTCACGGCGATCCTCCTCCTCAAGCTCCAGCCCTCGGTGGCTGGCGCCCCCCCAGAGCCCAACCTGGGTAGCTCCGTGTCGGCGGTGTCCACCAACAAGACGGAGTGCAGCAAGCCCGAGGCGTGCTCGCCGGGGGTCGTCCTGCCCGTGTGGGAGCCCCAGAACCCCTCCTTCGGGGACAAGGTCGCCCGGGCCACCGTTTACTTTGTGGCTCTGGTATACATGTTCCTGGGCGTGTCCATCATCGCCGATCGCTTCATGGCGTCGATAGAAGTCATCACGTCGCAGGAGAAGGAGATCACCATCAAGAAGCCCAACGGGGAGACCACCACTACTACCGTGCGCATCTGGAACGAGACCGTCTCCAACCTCACCCTCATGGCTCTGGGCTCGTCGGCCCCCGAGATCCTGCTGTCCGTCATTGAGGTGGTGGGCCACGGCTTCCACGCCGGCACGCTGGGCCCCTCCACCATCGTGGGTTCGGCTGCCTTCAACATGTTTGTCATCATCGGGCTCTGTGTCTACGTGGTGCCAGACGGCGAGACGCGCAAGGTCAAGCACCTGCGCGTCTTCTTCGTCACGGCCACCTGGAGCATCTTCGCCTACATCTGGCTCTACCTGATCCTGGCGGTCATCTCGCCCGGCCGGGTGCAGGTGTGGGAGGGGCTTCTCACCTTCCTCTTCTTCCCCATCTGCGTGGTCTTCGCCTGGGTGGCCGACCGCCGCCTGCTCTTCTACAAATACGTGTACAAGCGCTACAGGACCGGCAAGCAGCGCGGCATGATCATCGAGACCGAGGGCGACCGCCCGCTTCCGTCCAAGGTAAACCCACAATCCTTATCTCCATGGCGATGAAGCGGCACTTCCTGTAGCTGTGGCCTCAGGGGCTGCTCTTACTCTTTATTTCAGCTGTTTGGGTCCATTGATGTTGAGTCTGTAAATAGATTAAAGTGTATAAATATCACAAGCGCTTTGATGGTTGGTGGAGGCGCGAGTAGGACGATGATGTGAATCAGATGTTCCGAGTTCTTTCGAGTTATGGTGGATTTGGAATCACAGCGCTCACCAGAGTCATCGTTAGGTAAAGTTCCTCTTTCCAATCACCATCAGCCATAACAACAAGTGGGAGTTTTCGGAAGCTCTATTACTGTCTCACAAAGGCACTAATGGTCGTGCTGGGAGCTCATTTACAAAGAAAGTTAGTCAGAGAGGAAGACACCGCCGAGAAATTAATTAAGATGGACTCATGCAAACCAAAGAATAAAAACATCACACAACAAAACAGATAAGGTGCAATATTGGAGGCAGGAGGGCTCATGACTCGACAATTGTACGCGCAGAGAGGCCTGCCAAGGTGAACGCAAACCACAAAGCATTTCACATTTCTCATATTCTTTAACTTTTTAATTTCCTGTTTTGACTCCATCTCCAGCTTTTGTGTAATGTCCCATGCAGTATATCACAGATATCTCATTAAATTTTCACTGTCACGGCGCAGTGATTCACCACTTAGTTAATTCAGAGTCTCTGAGTGTCTCTTGGTCCTTATCTGAAAACTACTCGTGTTTTAATATCGTCGTTTCTTTGATGAGATTATGAAGGCTCGTCACTCGTTACTACATGAATAGCACTTTCATTTCAGCTTCTGGCCGAAAAAAAAGATCATTGAGTAAAACATACTGTGCCCCTGAGGGGAAAACAACATTTTTTTTGAAAGTCAGTCTTTTCATCAATAAAAGCTGAACAACAGAGCAGCCGCTTTACTGCGAAGGCTGCTGATAATCCTGATTCTGATAAAACAGATGGTATGTTAACATGCTCTTATAAAAAATTCTATGGTTACAACAGCCGTATCCCTAAGACTGTTAGTATCGCAATTTACATTAAAGCTGCCATATTATTACTTCTTTTTCCACAGGTTTTGATAAAATGCAAGAAACTGTTGTTTTTAAAGGGAACTCAAGAGATTTGTACCTCCCACTTTCAATGCTGTTTGTGTGCCTGTAGCTTTAAATGTGGTGAGTTGTTCCTGGCCACGCCCCTATCAGGAAGTGGATGAGACATGTGTTTTCTGCAAATGCCAGAAAGAACCGATAATTTCAGCTGATTTTGTAAAAACAAAAGCAATGCTGTGAAAGATTCAGAGCAGAACTCGAGCAGATGTTTGCTTCGGTTGCTGTGAGATTTGACATTTTGCCTCAAATCAATCCCGGCGAACAAACTGTCGTCCCCTCTGCCAACAAGGTGGACATTGAGATGGACGGGAAGATGCTGAACTCCCACGGCGTGGACTTCCTCGACGGCCCGCTGGGTCTGGACATCGACGAGAAGGACCTGGACGAGGAGGAGACCAGGAGGGACATGGCCAAGATCCTCAAGGAGCTCAAGCAGAAGCACCCCGACAAGGAGGTGGGTTACCGCTCCAAGAAACACACAACAAACACACACACACACACACAGGCAGCAGGGACAGTTTATTTGTACCTGAGTGGGTCCGAATGCAGGGTTCACAGGACGTGAGTGATTTTACCTAAATAATTGATTGGGCAGGAAGAGGAATTAGGTGGAAAGCAGGTGGATCAAAGGCAGGTTTGGACTGCAGAGTCTGCACCGCCTGTGTGGGTGGAAAGACAGGCAGGTGCTGATGGGAAATGTCAGGGAATAGTTCATCCAAAAAATGAAAATTCACACATTTAGTCACTCAAAGCACAAGAAACAGGATGCATTATATCGGCTTTTTGATCATATCCAGTATATATGTATTTATACTAGGGCTACTGCAGAAATTTTAATATTGTGTTAAAAATGCGCATACAATAATATCGTGTAAATGATCCAGCCGGTGCCACTTGACAACAGTGTGTGTTGATCCACCGTTTTATGAGCTCATCAGGTTACCTTTTAACTAAATATTGAGTGTAAATGTACTTTTTGTATGCAGTTGTAGAGTTACTGTTTTCATATTGTCTATATGCCACCTTAGACAGGTATTTTGATTGTAATTCATCTGCAAAAAGAGCAAAAAATGTGAAAGTTAAAGATCAATTTCATTGATTGTGTCATTATTATTTGAATTTTTGTTGATATCGTGATAATGTTGTTTCTTGTGACATAGTATAGTATATCTTTATTACAATATATTGTTCTTTTGAAGAATATCCGGTTGTAGCTATTTCTTTCCTACTTTCAAGAAAGTAGTTCTGCTCTTCTGGATCATGGCTTTGAAATAAGCCAGTGCAGCTGACATGACTTAATACACACTTTGCACCGTCAACTGTGTCGCTTTAATGAAGGCACCTTATCAGCCAACTATCCGTTATCAACATTATTCGAGTGATCTTGCCAACACACAATGTATTTTCATTACAATAATATTGGCGTCTGACCCAACAATGTCACCCTGACTCCTGCAATGACAAAACAGTAAGAAGGTAATGAGTGAATTTTGATTTTTTTCGGGGGTGGAACACCCAGAGGAAAACACAAGCCTCTGAGCTCTAAGAGCCGAGGCTCATGGGAGATGCAGGTCAGGTGTGCAGATCGCCAGCAACCGGAGAGGGAGGGACACACCCACAACACACACACACGGAGGGAAACACAAGAGAGGTCAGGGGAGAAAGTAGGCCATGGCGATGACAGCCCGTCTGTCTTTCAATCTCCAGATAAAAATAGGTGAGGTTTTGCTCGGCTGGTTGTTGGATATTTGGACTCGGGCTGATTGACAGGATGATGCGGATGAAACATGAAGTGTCAGACTTGTCCTCTGGTTTCTTTACTGTACAGTCTCACAAGTGCGCCTCATATCCACGGGGTGTGTGTGTGTGTGTGTGTGTGTGTGTGTGTGTGTGTGTGGGGGGGGGCAGTGCTCTTCATACTATTTGGATAAGGTCGCAGACTAAAAAGCATAATGGAGGCCGCAAGCTGCTAAAATGGCAGCTCCTCTTTCATGCATGAGGGAGCCGCTAAAATAGCTTTTTATGCTTTTGCCCTCATCTCCGCATGAATTAATAATGCGGATTAACTCTTTAAACTTCATGCAGATACGGCGCTACAGTGGCGAGGGACAATAGAGCCGCAGGATGGAGCCCCGCTCCTCACTGCCTGGCTGAAGCGGAGGCTGCTGTTAAGCTAGCCGGCGCTGCCTCCTCAGATTAAAGCCTCCGTGTTACTGAGAATATAAGAGTTGAAAGCACAGGTTCCACTTATTATCCACGTGTTAATTAAAAATGTTTCCACTCTGTAATTTGGGCTGTTGTTGTCTGGAGGAGGGATAAGCTAATGCAAAGCCCTTTGTTTCATTAGCCACTGGCTAAATCCCCACGTATGCACCTCTGTGGGAGAAGAAGAACCTATTCTGTTCCATATCAGCCGGAATAATTGCGAGAGATTAAACTCTTGGCTTTGTCGGCGATCTTGACCTGCAGTCCACCTCACAGAGGGTCTCCGGTCGGGAAAAGAGGCTGGAAAAAGGTTGTGGATCTTCATTTCAGATTAAAGGAAGGTTAGCGCGGGGGGGGGGTAGAAGCTTGGGATTGACCCAGAGCATTGCACAGTGATACCATGGAAACGAGTTGTATGGTTGCAGGATGGTCGTGTCTGCTGGAAGATGGATCCTCTCCCCAAGGTGCTCTTTGCACTTTTTGAAAGGGCAGTTTGCAGACGAGATAAGAGTGCCTTGGAGGGTCTGTACTAGGGGTGTCCTGATGCGGTTTGGATTATATCGGCCTGCATCTAATATCTCCAATATGAGGTTTTGAGGTTAATTTTCAGGGTCTTAGCTACTGTTGCTGACTATTGTTCTCTGTTTGAGTGATTAGTAATATGGAAGAAAAGTATGTAGATTTGTGCTGATATCAGATCGATATCAGAATTGGCCAACACTCAAGGCTCCAATATTGATATCGAATCAGAAGTGAAAAAGTTGCTAGTCTGTACGTGATTGGCAGAGTGTTGGTGCAGAACGTTATGCTGTCATTGATCGAGGTTGACTTTATGTGAGTACATTTTGTTTTCCTGGAAGAAAAGTCAGTGCAAGTCTGATATTCTGACCTTGTTTGAGCTGACAAATGTTCCCCAAACCCGGACTTCAAGTGCTCCGTCTGGTCGTCTTGCGCTCAGATGTGTCTCTCCATCCTCTGCTGCCCCCTCTCTCCAGGTGGAGCAGCTGATTGAGCTCGCCAACTACCAGGTCCTCAGCCAGCAGCAGAAGAGCCGAGCCTTTTACCGCTGCCAGGCCACCCGGCTGATGACCGGCGCCGGCAACATCCTGAAGAAGCACGCCGCCGATCAGGCGCGGAAGGCCGTCAGCATGCACGAGGTCCGCTCCGACGCCGGCGACAACGACCCCATCTCCAAAATCTACTTCGAGCCGGGCTCCTACCAGTGCCTGGAGAACTGCGGCACGGTGGCGGTGAACGTGATGCGGCGTGGCGGCGACCTGGGCAAGACCATCTCGGTGGAGTACCGCACAGAAGACGGCACCGCCAACGCCGGCTCGGACTACGAGTTCACAGAGGGCGTGGTGGTCTTCAAGGCCGGCGAGACCGTGAAGGAGATCCGCGTGGGCATCATTGACGACGACATCTTCGAGGAGGACGAGAACTTCCTGATCCACCTCTCCAACGTGAAGGTGCTGACGGACGGCGAGGAACCAGAGGAGGACGAGTCGGCCAACCACGTGGACTCGGTGGCGTGCCTGGGACTGCCCTCCACCGCCACCGTCACCATCTTTGACGACGACCACGCTGGCATCTTTACGTTTGAGGAGCCCGTTTGCCACGTGAGCGAGAGCGTGGGCACCATGGAGGTGAAGGTGCTGAGAACGTCGGGGGCTCGCGGCGTGGTCATGCTGCCCTACAAGACGGTGGAGGGGACGGCGCGTGGCGGCGGCGAGGACTTCGAAGACAGTCACGGCGTCCTGGAATTCCAGAACGACGAGATCTTGTGAGTAATGATCTTAATCAGCTTCACCGTTGAGAATTGTCGCACTTTGGTGAGTGCGATGCTGAGTTGAGGTGTGATGTGGTGCCAACGATGAGGCGGCGAGGCGGACCGTTCATTGGGGACCCATCAAACAAACCCCCGGCCCGCCCCCCCACCCTCTGCTCTTTGATACTTTTGTACTTTGTTTTCCGCTGTGGCTCTTTCATTCTCTCCCTTTATCTCCATCAGTCTCTTCATTCATCTCTGCTCGGGATTCAGTCATGGCTGCTGTTTTAATCTTCCGTGGGCTTTTTTTTTTCTATTGATTTTTACACCCTCTGCCGCTGTACACTCAGCAAAATAAGGTTTAGCTTAGCGCGGCGCCCGAGCCAAGACGTCAGGAAACTAGGTTATTTGTTGAATGGTTGACGGTTTGAATCCAAAGCAGAGAGGAAGTCGGGACATGGAGGAATTTAATGAGGACTATTTAGGTTTCCTTAAGCACGGTTGCTAGCTTCGGAGCAGCCGCTTGATGGAAGACGGCACAGGAAATCAATAAGCAGTCGGTTCTAAGGTGGAGCATCTATCTAGTCAACTCAATTTGGGTATACAAAGGCTCTGAAAATGCCCTTTTAGGTGGCTTTGTCCTGGAAGAGAACATCCTCGGAGCAATAACTCAGGCAGCCAGTGAGAGGCTTGCTTTTTTTTGGGGGGGGGGGTCGAGATTCCTGCGGAGAAATACCGCCACCGCTTCAAAGCCACTGCCGAAGCATTTACATCTTTTTTTTGTTTCTGTCGTGGCCTTTAAGCGCTACCTGTTAGCCACCTGTTTGCAGAGGCTGAGTTTCTGCCGCACACACACACACTGGGATTCACACACTGCCAAAAGCCTCTGGGCATAAACTTTTTTTTTTTTCTCCAAAGTCTGGACGGCTCAAACTGAGAGGAAAAAAGATGCGTCTGCAAAGTCGGCCGGCGTCATGCCGAGGTGCTCAGACAAACGGCGAGACCTTATTATCTCACGGTGACTCATGGCGAGGCCTTTGATTGCTATTTGACCACATTTTAGGAGGGGAGTTGGGGTGCGGGGGGGGGGGGTGACTCCTCCCCGCAGCTGTCTGCTCATCTTGCTGTCCTCGCCCGCCGACGGTGCCGGGAATCAGCTCCAGCAATCAGCCAAATGATGGTGCGATGCTGACCGCGTTGGCGCCACGTCAAGTTTCATCCGTCAGACCTCTTTTGTTCTTTTTTTTGTGATTACAGCAAATATACGGCACTCTGTAGTACAGCTGTACACCAGTGAAACCGGTACATCAGGGTGAACACTGACTACGTTTCCAGTCAGTCAGTATCAGGGTTAAGGTCCATATTGCGGTTAGTGAAACATTGGGAATAAGGCGTTTCCATGGTGAGCAAACAGGGTTGTTCCTGTATCCGTGGTGATTGTAATCAATGGGGATTATGGCGATCAAAGCAGCCACGCACGGAGAAGGTCTGCTCCAAACCCTGCTTGGCGTAACTTCCCGCTCCCCTTTTTGTGGATCTGTCTATCCCGCTACTTTCTGGCGTCTCCAAACGCCAGGATGTTTGTGTCTTTCATCACACTGATGAAGTGATTAGTTTCCTCCTCGCTCCAAAAGTGTGGCGTGGTGTTGCTCTCGCCTTTGTTTGCCATGTTTACAAGGAGTTCCTCCAAAGACCAAGATTCCTTGCTGATAGAACATGAACACAACACTAATTCATCTTCCTTTTGATGGGGAGATCCTGATAGGAGGAGACATCATCACATATTCACCATAGAAGAGAAGGAACCCAGGGGGAAGATGAGGGTTTTCAAAAACAAATGGGTCAAACGGGTTATTGGTGTTTACATGACCGCGTGCAACCGGGTTATTGCTATTATTCCAGTAAGAACAGACATTTGACTGCATGTAAACGTAGCCACTGGAAAGGTCACCCGCGCATCTGTAAGTGGTTCAGACGTGCCCGAATTGTCTTTGTTTTCCCACTGGTTGACAGAATTTACAGTGATTTCCTTGTTGCTTCTTGATTTTTCGACCGCCATCAGACGGATGCAAAGTGCTGGTTTTGATGATGCGGCGTGACAATGGCTCCGGGATGTTGAAATGTTTTGAGCCGCGTTGACACTGATGCGCTCTCACACACACAATGAAAAAAAGCTGCTTGCTCCGACGCACCGGAGGGGAGATTGCTGTTTACCACCGAGCACTCGCGGAGGTGGAGAGAAAATGACTGTTTTGTGTTAAGCGCTCAACGAGGTGGGCTGCTGGTCTCTCCCCTCGCCTCGGTTTCCCCCCCCTCACATAAACACTCAGAGTGGGTGTGTTCCCCCATATCAACATAAATTACTGTCCCGTGCAGGCCTGCTGGGTTTGTAGCTTTAGCGAGAAAACAATAAACTTCACAGCTTTCACCAGATGGCGGTTTTTACTGGTGGTGGTGGTGATGGGCGGGGGGAATGCGCTGGTTTACGGGCGATGTCACTTTCAGGACGTCTTTGACCATTGGGACCCAACGATTACCGTGTTATTGGCTGAACATGTCCCCCACGCCTCTATTTGACCCTTTGACCTTGTCCGTTGCCCCGAGCAGCAGCTTGAGAGCCAGAAATTGGCTTTACGTGGACAGATATTTGGACTTCGCAAGCTGAATTTACTGCACTGGCTGTTCATTTAATCAAGTAGAGTTTCAAAGTTTTCAAAGTCATCCTGCCCGCTCGCTAACTGCTAGCTTGCGTTTGTGCTAACTTGGAGGACATGTTGATAGCATTAGAAATGCCTTTTACATACACGGAGCATGCAGCAGCAGAGCTATAGATACCCTCCAATCTGCAGCGCTTGTCCCGAAATGTCCTTTTTTTTCTTCAATAAAATATGCATCGGTTTATAGGGCTACATGCGATGTGTCATAAATGATCTAGGGGGCCCCGAGTGCGTCCCTTCAGGGAAAAGCACAAGACTTTTTTTTTTTTGCTGCAGAAATGACAAAATAGCTGATCCAAATAGGATTTGCCCGCAGGCCGACGTTACCCTGATTCTGTTTCTCTGATAAAGAGGAGACGCAAAGAGGGAGGGAAAGG
>CAESWR010000308.1:195592-198092 GCA_903171835.1 Mullus surmuletus
CCGGTGTGAATCTGCAGTGTGTGTGTGTGTGTGTGTGTGTGTGTGTGTGTGTGTGTGTGCGTGTGCGTGTGTGTGTGTGTGCCCAAGCCTGCAAAAGCCAGCAACTCTTCAGGGAAAGGCAGGCGGCCATCTTGGCTCAGAGCATCGCTGCAAGAGAGTGGAGAAATCCAATCAGGCATTAGAAGCAGTGCGTCTTTGTGTGTGTGCGTGTGTGTGTGTGTGTGTGTGTGTGTGTGTGTAAGTCCCACCGCGCTCGCATGATCCAGTAAGTCCAGACATGAGGTCATCGATCCCTCGCCAATAACGCCTCAGCACATAATACGCCATCGATTGTTGACAGAGAACCCGCAGCCCGCCGGCTTTGGCCCCCAGCGCTGATGCTTCATATTTAAGGTGGCGCTCGGCTGCGTTCCATGCTGGCCGCCGCCGCCGCCATCGTTGTGGCGTTTTGAAAGCGGGGGTGATGGAACACGCCGATGAAGCTCTTTGACTAAAGCTGCGAGCGGTGCTTTGCTTCACATTCTAATCAGCTGAATGCCGGTTGAAGTGCAAAACTCTAAATAATACATACATAAACATATTTAACAGGCCGCCCTTCTGGTAACTTCTACTCATTTATTTATAGATATTTTTTATACAATTTTTCTGCTCGTTGTTGTCGTATGTGTGTTTATGTAACCAAGAAAAACTACAGTCATTAGTTGTTGACGAATACACCTATTTTTAAAGGAGCAGTGTCTAAAAATAGGCGTATTTGGTTTTACTTGTTCCCGAATACGCCTATTTTTACGCGCTGCTCCTTTAAAGATAGGCGTATTTGGCAACAAGTAATGCAGAATACGCCTGTTTTTAAAGGAGCAATGCAGAAAATTAGTGCGTCATGAGTATTAATTGATGCTGAACACGCCTATTTTTACGCGCTGCTCCTTTAAAGATAGGCGTATTTGGCAACAAGTAATGCAGAATACACCTATTTTTAAAGGAGCAATCCAGAAAAATAGTGCGTCATCAGTATGACTTGTTGCTGAATACGCCTATTTTTAGACACTGCTCCTGAATACCATATTTTTAAAGGAGGAGTGCGTAAAAAGGGACACATGTATGTGTTCAGCCAGTATAGCTGATTCTGATTCTGTTTCATAAAACCCAAATATGAAGTCAAGATTGTTTTTCCACAGCAATCCATTTTTCATCACTTTCTATCAGTTTGTAACATAAGAATTTCCTTTCCAGCATCAATAAAGGGATTCTGATTGCGATTGCAGGAAGGGCCGGGTTTTTCCTTCTCTCGCCGCTCAAAAGTCTGGACAAAATGGGGGAAAAAACACGTCTAACATGAAGTCATGCTGGCCCCGTCTGCGCTATCTCTGCTCTGTTGTGGAACCACCATCCAAGATGTTGTCCTCTTGTTGCCGAGATACCGTCCTGATGTTGGCGTCCACAGGAGAGCAGATCGAGGTGCGATCGGGTCTGAAGCAGGGAAAACGTCCTCAACATCATTCATTTATTTATTTCTTTATTTATTTATTCATAACCAAGTCCGTGGTCTGTGCAGGTTCACAACCGCACGGGTCCATTATGTGGCTCCAAAAGCTCCTCGGGTTTCACCTCTGAAACCTCAGCTGTTCTATTCTGGGAGGTCTGACGCCGCCACTGCCTGGAAAACAACGGCATCTCGCAAAAGTGTGTGTGTGTGTGTGTGTGTGTGTTGTTTTTTGTGATCGCTCGTGTTGCAGAGTCTGTTTACACGCCTCCTCTGTGGGGCCTTTTTAGAGTGAAAACACAGATTCTCTAAAGCTGAGATTTTTGGGGCGCGGGCTCGATTTAAGGCATCAAAGAGCGGAAAAAACAGAGGCTCTGCTCGGGTCGGGTCTCCAGGAACGCCGGCTATGTCCGTGTTTGTGTCCCGTGAAGTCATAGAAACGCCGCGCGCGCTCAGACGCTCTTAAAAATGACTTATCGCGCGGTCCCTTCGCCGCGGGTTCCTGCTGATGGACGTCATATTTGTGATCCGGGAGGCTGCTCTTCGTCTTCACGCAGACCGGCGCCGTCAGATTCCGCCGGCGGGGTGGGCGGGGCCTTCACGCCCGCCGGCGCCATAAACGGCTCCGGCTTCACACTCTGCCCACACGGGCGCACGTTTTCACACATCCGGGGCTCGTCTTGCACAGCGGGCTCGGCGCGTCGCTCCAAATGTCATTTTCCAGCCAATTAGCGGCGCCGGCGGCGGATGGTTGATTTCTTTTTCCACGCCCCCTCAGCGTCTGAGTGGTCGGGCGACGGCCGCCGAGCCGTCCTCACGCTGAGACTCCACCTGTTCGCGGCGGCCCACGCGGCGGCACAGGAGCGCAAGATGCTCGTCTTTTTTTGTCCCTCCATCTGACGATGCGGCGCCTGGCCTCGGCCCAGCTGAGGCGTCGCGTCAAAGATGAAGGCAAACAGCCGCTCCGGTTATTCTGAGATTCGGGTTTTGAAGCTGCGGTTCCTGTGGAGCCACGAG
>CAESWR010000308.1:203092-205689 GCA_903171835.1 Mullus surmuletus
CTGTGGGACGCCACAGCTCGTCATCGCATTTGTTGGAGAAAGAAAATGTGCTGACTTTCTCTCTACACTTAACGCTCTCTGCAAACCCTCCTGATATATAAACATCTCTCTATTGTGTATGAATCTGGTGTTTGAGTGTCGTAGCCTTTAAAGATGTCGAGTGTGCAAATTCACATGATCAAGTTTGTAAATGACTTTGTAAATCGTGATGTTCAATGTCAGTGACTACGTTTACAAGCCGTCAGTTTTCTAATCGGACTGTTAGGAAGAACCTGGTTGCTGGTTAAAATACAGACTGCATTGAAACGCAGTCACTGTCACATCACACTCTAACGACCTGCCCGCCTCTGATTGGCTGACCTCTTCCTGACTGGCAGCTGCTTAGATGGCTCCCTCTGGGGTCGTTTGAGTTCGTTGACCTCGGCTGACCTCTGCCCGCGACCCCTCGGCCTCCTCTTGTCCTCGACATCAGTCTTTTTCCTGTTTTTGTTTTTTCTTTTCTCCTGCTCTTAAAGATACGCTTGATTTATTTAGCCAACCTGCACTTCCTTCTTAGCTATTGTACACCGCCGAGATATGCACGGCGATAAGAAGTGTGTGAGTGTGTGTGTGTGTGTGTGTGTGTGTAGTTGCGCATCGGTCTGTTTCAATGTGCGGAAAATGAAGTAACGTGTGTGTGCATTTATGAGTGGCTGCTGCCAAGTGCCGGGGCTGTTTTCTGTGTCAGATTTCATTCCTCTTTTCCGGATAATAAAATGTGTGTGTGTGTGTGTGTGTGATGGAGGAACAAGTGGGGAATACACACACACACACAGAAAAAGGCCTCGACCCGACCGGCTTTCAGCACGAATACGCATTTAAAGAGCTCATTGTTGTGTGTTTCTGCCTTTGTGTTTGCTGCTCCAGGGAGACATTTGTGTGTGTGTGTGCGTGTATATGTGTGTGCGTGTGTGTGAGTGAGAGAGTGGCCGGTCAGCTATGCCTCCACAGCGGAAGAGATACATTTCACCTCGTCTGTCAGCATCAAAGAGGCGACAACATTCAGACAATATTTCTGTCACAGTGAACAAATCCCCGACCTCAGAACTATCTGTCCCCGGACTAAGATTAGCCTGCTGGAGCGGCGCGGGCAGGCAGCCGCTCTGCTGCTGACAAAAACGCTCCTTTATTACTTTCCACAGCGACGTGAGGTAAAATATGGGATTCTGTAACGTCTAAATGGTTCATGTGAGGGTTCCCCCCCCACCCAGCAGCAGTAGCCAGGATGCAGGAAGCAGCTGCAGCTTCTAGCAAAACCCCTTATCTAATCTTATCTCTCCCTTAACGGTCTTTCTTTAAAGGCAACACTGAATTTAGACGAATCAATATTCATTCCTTCAAGGAAATTCAATTTTTCTCTCATGTTGCTCCAGCAATTGATTGATGAAGTCGACCAGCAGCTGCAGCTGGAAGGTAAAAAGATGGAGGAGGATGAAGAGAAAAGGGAGAGTGTTTATTTTTCCCCGACTCTCCGGCCTGTGGCCCGAACGTGTATACATCATCTGCATACGCACGACCTTATAAGGAGCAAGGTCAAGAGGTCACCGGTGCGGAGGCGCGGGCCATAATTGGGCATAAGATGACGTTAGTGTATCTGCTGCTGCTGTTTAGAACAGGCTGTAATATCAAACTACAGGGAGGTATCACACACACTCACACACACACATACACACAGATAAGATGTGAACGCCGTGTGCGATCCGCCATCACGTTCATTACATTTGACAAACTCAAACAGAATGAGTTTCAGTCAGTTTGCGCGTGAAAACTGTGAAATTGGCTTTGTAGGATGTAAACACATGGAGTGTGACATCCGCCATCTTGCTCAGGGGTCCGTGTACGTGTCAGCTGTGTTTCTGTTGGGTTTTTGTGGTGCATTTTGATGTTCTCATTCTCTCTCTTGTTTTTAAGTCAAAGCCGCAGTTCTGCTCTAGACTTCATCAAACAAGAGGCTCCTTCCGTGTTTAGCTCCGCCCCCCTCAGTTCAGCATTCATAATGATACAAATGGGCTCGGCCGGCTCGGGAATGTTAACGAAGCCAGCTGTGATTGTAATAGGAGAACCCACATGTTGGTACACACACAAAGTGGAATAAATCAGTGTTCCTCCTTAGTTCTTCTCAGATTTTAAATGTGCGTGCGTGGAGCAGCGACAAGACATTAATAACACGAAGCCTGAAAGGACACACGTGACCTCCTCTTGCCCTCTGAAGCCCTTTAACACAGACCGAGCCGCCCGGCTGGAGCTCAGAAGGTGTGTGTCGAGCAGCAGCTGGTGGTTTTGGTGCTGAATCGTGCGTCCTCTTCCTCCTCCTCCCCCTCCTCCTCCCCCTCCTCCTCCTCCTCCTCTTCCTCCTCCTCCTTCTCCTCCTCTCGGCCGTCTCTCTCTCTCCTTTGCACATATCCGCTGGTCTCGCCTCCGGCCGTCTGCAGCTTCTGAGCCTCTTAAGAGGAAACCCGCTGCCGAGCGGTGGAAGCGCCTTGGAAACCGAGCTGGAAGCGGTGGCAGCACGTTACCCTGGCAACACCCCCCCCCCCCCCCCCCCCCCCCCCCCCCCC
>CAESWR010000308.1:231181-241965 GCA_903171835.1 Mullus surmuletus
TGGTGTGTGTGTGTGTGTGTGTGTGTGTGTGTGTGTGTGTGTGTGTGTGTGTGTGTTTACACAAGGCAGAGAGAGAGGGAGACAGATGAGAAAAAGAGATAAGCAAAGATGGAATGTTCGCTGTGTGAAAAGAGAAACCGATGATGTGAATGAAAAATATTGCGAAAAAAAGAATGTTGTTGTTGAAAAAATGGAAAAAAAGGAGCCTATTATTTTTCACTGCAGAATTATGATCGGTCTTTAGCAGCTACCTCCCCCTGCAGGCGGGAGAGCGTTACTGCGGCTCACCACAGAGGAAACACGGGGCAGAACTCTCTGAGCTCCCACTTGTCCATCAATCATTCAGTCAATCAATCAATCATGCTGCCATGATTATTGCTTTTCGTCCTGTTTTAGCTCCTAAAGCTCTCCGCTCTCCTCCGCCTCTGAAACCTCCTGCTGTGAAACACTGACCGTCCAGAACATTGGGTGTGAAGCCAAGGTAGCCTGCGGGGCTCTTGATTACTTAAAGGTGCAGTTCGGGTTTTTTTGGCCAAATCGTGCAGCTGGTTAAGCTGGTTGGCGTTCATTCCCAAGACAAATGTTTAGAGTTTAGGGCCAAGAAATAGTCTGGCATGAAGCTTTCCTGACCCTCCTGTGGTGCTGATTCGCAATTTCTTCAGCTTTGCACAGAATCAGATGCTTGCAAGCTCGACCTAGAAATGAATTAAAAGTTGAAAGATGAAATGAAAAGAAACTGGGACGCGCGCACTGATCTTCTTCCTCTCTAAAGGTGTCGCGCGACCGGCTACTGTAATAACTGTTGTTCTAGTCTGTGCGCAACATGCTCCCTCGCTTCCTGCTTCCTATCCGGCTACCGTAATAACTGTTATTTTCGTCTGTGTGCAACATTTTTTTTCTCAATCATAAAACGCTGAAATCAGGGGCATTTTCGGGGACAGCTTTAAGCAGGGAAAGGTCATCTAAAACGGCGCAGAGCCACTATATATACATATATACTGTATATAATATTCACATACTCAAACTCAAAGTTGTGTACTTCCTGTGTTTTTATGTACGTTTGTCTCCTGCCCAATGAAGGACAGGAAGTCGATGCCGAAGCTCAAAGATGGACTAGTGTTTGGCATTTCATGATGACCGCTTCAAAGCGGAGACAAACCCGGGCCGGGCTTTAAGCGCTGCGAAGCGGCAAATGATTCATGCGGCAAATCCAATTCTTTGAATGGGGGGGGTTTGGGGGGGGGCTGTAATCGATGCCGACGCATACTGTACCAACCACAGCAACAAACAAAAGATAAAAACACCCAATTTGCTGCCTCGGCCTCTGAAAGTGGGTTTTCTTTTGGCTCGTCTCAATCACTTTACTGCGAGTGTGTGTGTGTGTGTGTTTGTATTTTGTCAGCCAGCCTTTGTTGGCGAGCCGGTGCTGTTAATGAAACAGCCTCTGTCTTCACTCTCTTATCTGGGATTAGCTTGTCTGTGCTGACAGAGTGCCGCCGCCGCCGCATCTGCGAGCTAGCGGTTAAAAATAACACATTTCTAGTTGTGAGCAACACTTTCTTCCATGCAGAGACCTTCACATGTGTGCAGACATGAAGTAAATGCATTGTGCTCGCAGTGAAAAACACCAAAAACGCCCGTCTACATCTTTGCAAACACAGAAAAGCGACTGAGCATCATCCAATCAAAATCCTCCTCGCTCGATTTCTTGCCCGAACAAACACAGAAAAACTCTCCGTTGGAGCCAGAAGAGACAAATTTGCAATAAATAGGAGCTCATCGTTTCATTTTCTTTCATTTTTTTTTTACTCTCTTTAACAACCACAGTCAGAGATGAGTGGATCCAGTAAATCACTGACAGTAATGAAAATACAGGCAGAGCGGCAACAAATACTTCAGGGTTATTTATTTATTAACAAGCAGCAAAAAACATATCGCTGAGGGACACACACACACACGAACACACACACACACGCACACACACACACGCACACACACAGCCTAATTGGTTTTGCACTTCTTCCTCTGAAGCCGATTGGCTCCGGTTAAAAGTCTCGTAGCCTCTGTGCTGAGTGGCCGCTCACGGACCAGCTGGTTGGACATTCAGGCTCTGATTTTTGTGTAAATGCCTTCAAAACCCCTATATAGCCTATGTATTGGGGTTAACCCCTATATGGGGCTCTATATCAGAGTTAACTCCTATATAGAGCCCTATAGGTTTAACCCCTATATAGGGCTCTATATAGGGGTTAACCCTGTTGGCTGTATATGAGGGTTAACCTCTATAGCAGGGTTAACCCCAATATAGGGCTCTTTATAGGGGTTAACCCTGATATAGAGCCCTACATAGGGGTTGACCCCTGTATAGAGCCGCATATCGGGCTCTATATAGGAGTTACACCATTTTGTAGTGGTGCCCAAAACCTAAGTGATCAAATTCAATGCCCTAAACAGGCGACTCAAAATTTCCCATAAAGCATTGCAAAAAGTAGTGACCATCCGATGGTCACTTATGAGTGGTGGATATCCCATCATGCATTGCGTCTCCAGCGATGCCCCCGAAGAAGAAAAGTGATGGGCAGGGCAGTTCTCATACAAAGGCTGAAATTTCATGACCATCACACATGTTTGTTTACAAAGACGTCCCGTTTTAGTAATGTGGAAGTTATAACGGGATAACCAGTGGAGCCGCCACACCAGTGTGACACATCGTAATGGTGCGACAGCAGTGACGTCATTAACAGCGCGTCAATCGATGACGTATGTAGTGTCCGAAACCTATTGTGAATGAGCTCACGATATAGCACTTTGATCTGAAGGTGCTATATGGATTAAGTTATTATTATTGTTATTATTATTATTATGGTCCTCTATGTAGTGAAAACCTATATGGGGAATAGGGAGGAGTGAGTGGGTGAACAATTTTGTGTGTGGAAGAAAGGTGCATGCTGGGAGAGCAGCGATTGTTGCTAATTGTTTATTAGCGTCCCGGAGTGCGTTCCGCCGACTCGGAGCGACGTGTTGCGGCGTCACCGGGGTCCGACTGCGACGCCGGCGGGAGCGAAGCACGACTTTGGTTATTTTTTCCCCCCATATGTGCGTCACTTCTGCAAAGTGCATCTCAAAATACACCGGAAAGTGTTGATACTTTGTACCGTCGGCGACTTCCTTAAACTGAGGATTTTAAATGGCTCCCCACCAACATGCCGTTTCCATAGAGACCGATATTTCCATCACTTCCACTTGTTTTGATTCAACGAGCGTCATCAAGCAGCAGACTTTGTCTCGCTGCGGGGGGCTTCAGGGGTCCGCAAATGGCCCTTTTTTTTTTTTTTTTTTTNNNNTTAAGTAAATCATCCAAACAAAAACCTGTGGAAACATGATTCATCTTGTATGCGTCTTTTTTTCTTTTTTTGTCACAAATTCGGGTCACCTGCTGAGGCAGAAATAAAAACCACTTCAAACCTGCAGCACCTGCTGCCGGCAGCACGCTGAGACAAAAGCTTTTCTGATGTGCATTTAGAAAAAAATCAGTGGATAAAAGTAAATTTCAATGATCTGAGAAACTTTAAATCAGCTCAAAGGAATTAAATCTCAAAATCAGCGCCATCAGACAGAGGTGGAGGGTGAGCGATCAGCAAAGATTAAGGTCTATTAAATCAGTTAAGGCAGGTTAATCATCCTCCTTCTCTCCTACACACACACACACTCTCACACACACACACTTTCCTCCACTTCATTATGAAAGTTAGGAGCAAGGTCAAAGATTAATTACCTGAGTCAGGACGCGCTGAAGGATGATGGAGGCGTCCAGGCGACCCGGCTGCCGGGCGGCGACATACGGCCGGGCGGCAGTCGCCTCCTCCGGGGGTCCGAGCCGGTAATTGATGGACGGCGTGGGAGGGAACATAAGAGAGTTTGCTCTAAAAATCTGTCACTGCAGGAAAAATCAGAATGCCTCAAATTCAATGTTTCTGCTAATCATTGACTCATCTGAGGCTCTAATAATAATAATATTACTAATAATCATTAAATCCTCCTTGAATTGCATTTGATGGAAATTATTTGAGTTTTTGTGTATTTTTCAATTGAAATACTGTGGAGTTACGTAAACAAACTGGCGTTTACAGGGTTAAAATCCCACACGTGTTTGATAAATATATATATCAGGCTGAAGTTGATGACAACAAATAAGACACACACACACACCTTTCTCACACACACAGCAAAGCCAAATGAAGACGCACTGTTCCGGAGCGGCTGCAGCTGATACGATGGCGGAGTTAATGCACACTGATAAGCTCGCTCATCTCTAATCTTATCTCCTGCTCTCCCGCTCTGTCAACCCCCCCCACACACACACACACACACACACACTCTCTCCCCCCTTATCTCCTTTTGGACGTTTTAGATCGAAATCCAGATGAAAATCTCCTTTAATAGAGCCGCGATAACTTCATCCTGTTTGAAGACATTTATCTGTCACGTCAGGAGCCGAGACGGCGAGAAGCCCCCGGAGGAGTTTAGCCTTCTTTTTTTCGTTTTTGCAGAGGATAATCTGATGGTTTAGCGGATGAACGGACGTGCGAGTTTGCAGTTTAACAGCGCCGCCGGACATTTGTTGTTTAGGTGTGTGTTGCGTTTGTTGCATAGCTGATGGAGGGTTTAAACGATAAGCAAACACACTGGTTACGTTTCCATGCAGTCAATAAGCCTTTTTCTAACCGGAATATTACCAATAACCCGGTTGCGAGCGGCCATTTAAACACCAATAATCCACCTGGTTTTCAAAACCCCTCCTCTTCCCCCTGGTTCCTCCTTCTCTAAGGTGAATATGTGATGATGTCTCCTCCTATCAGGATCTCCCCATCAAACGAAGATGAATTAGTGTTGCCTTCATGTTCTATCAGCAAGGAATCTTGGTCTATGGAGTCCAGGAACTCCTTGTAAACATGGCAAACAAAGGCGAGAGCAACACCACGCCACACAGGATAGACAGATCCACAAAAAGGGGAGCGCAAAGTTACGCCAAGCAGGGTTTGTAGCAGACCTTCTCCGTGCGTGGCTGCTGAATATTCCCAATGCTTCACTAACCGGAATAGGGAACCCCAATATTGACTGACTGGAAACGTAGTCACTGTGTGTGTGTGTGTGTGTGTGTGCGTGCGTGAGAGCGAGCGAGCAGTGTTTTCAGTGAAACGTTGGAACCCTTAAAACCCACAGACGAAGACAAACAGCAGAATTTAGTCGTGTCTTTGTTTTTGTCGCGTGCCCGCTTTGGGTTGCCGGGCAACCCCGACAGGAAATCTGACAAAAAACACAGCCGTCAACTTCCTGTGAGCGATGGTGAGCTGCGGCAGGATGGAAGAGAGCAAACCTCCAATGGGTTTAAAGCAGACAGACGCCGTCAAACACGTTTTCTCCTCAGAAGTAAAACACTCAGAACTAGACTGAGTGACTTCACACACACACACACACACACACACACACACGGAACAAGATTGAGGGAGAAAAAAAATCAATAAAAAGGGAATCAAGCGAGCGAGGGATTGTTGGGAAGAAAAGTGAAGGAAAGATTGATGTGCAAATACGCCACACTTCATCGCCCTCTAATTACTGAGTCCACACCGCCTTCTTCATCACCCGCTCCTCTGCCAGAGTGTGTGTGTGTTATTTATGGAGCGTGAGTGTGTGTGTGTGAGTGTGTGCTCACCTGAGGGTAAGTGTGTGAGTCGGAGGTAAAAGAAAAAAGAGAAGAAAAGGGAAGCGAAGGCCCCGGCAGCGTGAAAGCAGCTGACATTTGTAAAACTCACCGGGGGATTTTAATGCCAATAAATGTTACCTGGATTTAAAGCAACGAGAAACGAAGGGGAACGCTTCACATCCGCCGTGTGTGTTTTAACTACGCTCGCTTGCTAAGTGTGTGTGTGTGTGCCAGCTCTTGTGGTGTGTGTGTTACTGTGAACAAATCAAACATTATGTGGATGTAAATCTTGAGAAGCCATCGATGTAAAGGAAAGTTTTCTGCCATAAAAAGTTCCTGATGTAGTCACAGCTGCAGCCTATTGTATGTGTGTGTGTGTGTTTGTGTGTTTGTGCGTACGTGCTGCTTTCAACCAGCATCACAAGCTCCGCCCACTTCCAAAGACCGTTAGTTTGTCTGGTTCATAATGATTACTGCTGTAACTCCTGTTAATTCTCTGTGCTCTTATTTTGAAAAGTTCCCATCTGACAATAGAAATAACAATGTGGCTCTGCTCTCGCTTTGTGTCGCCACAGCCGTCTTTTCGCTCCCAGTCTGTCATTCCGCCGAAAGGACAATAAGCTTTTGAGTCATTCGACCGAGCGGCTGATTGTTCAATTGATCGGCGGCGTGATCGGCTTCACAAAAGACGACGAGTTCACTCGCAAAAGGTCACAGACGTTGAGTCACGGAGAAGCAGAGCGAGTTTCACAAAGGTTCGGGACAACGATGGAGGTTTTTTATTTTGTGCCACTGTTGTGAGGAGAAGAAGTGTGTCTGTGTTAGTGTGTGTGTGTGTGTCTGTGTGTGTGTGTGTGTGTGTGTGTGTGTCAGCTGTCCGTTTGAGGCTCTCCAGTGACTGTGTGTGTGTGTGTGTCTGTCAGGACTCACGCTGACATGCTCATGTTTATATTCATGTTCCACTGGTCCCGTCAGCCTGTCTGTCTCTGGCACACACACACACACACACACGCACGCACACACACACACACACACACGCACACTGGAAGGCAGCTCTTGTTAGTGTGAACTAACGCTGCCCTCGTTTGGTGAAGAAACACAGGCGCTGCATTTCACGGAGGCTTTGAACATCACGCCGCCGCCGCCGCCGCTCCTCCACCAACCTGATCCTGACAGCAGCTCCTCTTCCCTGCGACTCAACGTGTCGGAGGACGCGGCGCCGCTACGTTTGAGGAGGCGCGGTTGCGTGACGGGCGTCTGTGTCTTTTTCCCATGATGCATTTGATGTGTGGTGTTTTTTCTTTCCGTAACATTCAAGTTTATTACAGTCACGAGGGCTTGTAAATGAAAATATGGTTTTGTATGTATGTGCATGTGTATGCAAGTGTGTGTGCGTGTGTGTGTGTGTGTGTGTGTGTGTGTGTGTGTGTGTGTGTGTGTGTGTGTGTGTCTGTCTGTCTGTCTGTCTGTCTGCAACTGGCATGAATTAGCCAGTTATTCCCCCCTGTTTGGTAATAGAAAGTGACATGTTCAAGCTGTGTGTAGCTTGTTGTGGCCACATCGGTGTGTTTGAGTATCATTTTTGGATTCGCACACACACACACACACGATAACACACACACACGATAACACACACACACACACACACATGGATGCATGCTTGGTTAGCAGCAAGGAGAGAAGAGCTGCTGTCCATATCTGCCCAAATCAGGACAGAACTGGTGAGCAGCGGATAACACACACACACACCTGCACAGTAGCAGTGTGTGTGTGCGTGTGTTTCTGTGTGTGTGTGTAGGAACAGCTCTCAGAACAGCATGAAAAACATCTATTTATCATTTCTTGGGATATTATTCAACATTTCGTGTCTGTGCTTTTGATATTAATAACACTGAGCTCTCAGACACACACGCACACACACACGCACACACACACACATACACAGACACACACACACACACACACACACACACACATAAAATGGCGACAGACAGCGGCATTTAGAGCGTGACTGAAGGTTGTAGAGGAAGGACGGAGATTTAGAGGAACGACGTGAAGGAGTGACAGAGAATATTCAATTGTGCGATGGCTGTGTCAGCTAATGTGGCCGAGGATGAGCAGTGTGACGGCGGGACGAGAGAGAGAGGGAGAGAGAGAGAGAGAGAGAGAGAATTACTTTTGGATAACCACATTATCACCAGAACACCTAAGTGAGCATGGAAATAGAAATGTCAAAGAGTGTGTGACAAGAAAAAGAGGGCTGATAACGGGACGAATGGACATGTGTGTGTGTGTGTGTGTGTGTATATGTGTGTGTACGTGTGTGTGTGCGTGTGTGTCTGATATTTAATATAATCTGCACTTGAGGAGGAGCAAGAAGCAAAGACATAAAAGGGATAGTCCGACCTAAAATAAACCCAACACAGAGAGGAAAGAATTGTTGGGTGTTTTTAATGTGAACTGTCCCTTTAAAATGACCTATTTGCTTTGTTTACTGTGTTTGAGGGGGTTTGGGGGGGTTTTTTGATGCTCAGCAGACCAACAAACCGTGTGATGAGATTTTACAGCGTGGATTTTCTTATTTTGGGGTGAACTATCCCTTTAAAGTTGTCCTGAAAAACCCTAATTCCACTCCCACAGGAGTGAATGAACTCCTCAGAGTCTCTAATGAGTGTGTGTGTGAGGTCGCCGCCCCCCCGCTCTGACCCCTCCGCTCCTCATTTTTTGAGTTAAACACAACCGACGTCTTTGTTTGTTTTCATATTTATTGATTTTTTTTTTCTTCTTCTATAATTATATTCTCTATTGTGGCGAGCGGCTGCTTTCATCCCCACATAGCAGCTTTCAAAATAAAGCAATTGAACATGTGGGAGTGTGTGTTCACATTTCTCATCCTCTATCAGTCGCATTTTCCATTATTATTCCCACATTCCCACAGACTCCCCCCGTCAGCCGCTGTCAATCATCCCTGTCTCTTCCTTCGCCGGGACTTGATTTGGGGGCTAAGTGGCAATAAAGCGGGATTTCTTACTTCCTTTGCATGAAATATTTCTATATTTCCTCGTGAAATCGTGGCGGAGGGGATTTTGAGGGGGTCGGCACCTCGCGGCGCGCGAGTGGAATCAATATTGGATGGAAGCTGCCGGTGTTTTGTTTTGTTGTGATGGAAATCAGCAGGTAATCTCATTTATTCCCCCGTTAGAGGCGTCTGTAAATGGGCGGGCGGCACACAGGAGACCGCTCACTGTGTGTGTGTGTGTGTGTGTGTCTTTGTGAGTGTGTGTGTGTGTGTGTGTGAGGCTCTAACTGCCAAAACGTGCGTGAATCCCCGGCTGATGATCCCTCCTCCTCTTTGTGTCCCTCAGGTGAGGAGGACGACGACGAAGAGTGCGGCGAGGAGAAGCTGCCGTCCTGCTTCGACTACGTCATGCACTTCCTCACCGTCTTCTGGAAGGTTCTGTTCGCCTTCGTCCCGCCCACGGATTACTGGAACGGCTGGGCCTGCTTCGTGGTCTCCATCTGCATGATCGGACTGCTCACCGCCCTCATCGGTAGCGCACGCCGCCGCCGCACGCCCAGTTATCCCCCAAAAAGATTGATTATCCGCAAAATACAAACAGAGTTTAGCAGGAAAGAAGTTTTCCTCCACATTGAATTTCTTAGATTTTTTTAAGAATGTGACAAATTGAAAAAAAAACATCTGAATTTGCTAATTTATATAGAAAACAAATTATAAATTGCATTTATTTAGTTATTAATTTATTATGCAATATCTCTTCTGCCAGCCCTTTACAAATGAAAATATACAAATATAAAAATATATTAATTTTCATGAAAATATACAAATAAATATATTAATTTAGAAGGAATTATATCCATTATTTATTTATTATTTGAAATTAGTTTTTAATAGTTTGAGTTTTATATATTTTACACAATAAAGCAGCTAATCATTGAAGAAAATGACAGTCAAGATCTTTTTTAAGCAAAATCATATATAAAAATGTTTTGGTTTTTCGCACGTTTGACTCAAGAATGTGGAATTGTTGTTGCAGGTGATCTGGCCTCTCACTTCGGCTGCACCGTCGGCCTGAAGGACTCGGTCACTGCGGTGGTGTTTGTTGCGTTGGGAACCTCCGTACCAGGTGAGTGTGTGTGTGTGTGTGTGAGTGTTTATGATCGCTGCTGCTCTCTGATATTGATCCATCGCTGCCAACGTTTTAATCATATGAAACATTTCTCTGCCGGCCTCCCTCTCAGTTCCTCTCAGTTCCTCTCAGCATCAACATCTCGCGGTTTTTCAATTCCTGAACAGATCTGCTTATCAATTGTTCCCTTCTGGGAGTTTTACTTTGACGGCGGCAATTACCGGCTTCAGTCTTTAGAGGAGGAAGATTTATCCTCGGCTTTTCTTTCCCTCGCTCTTTAAAGTGGAAAAGAAACCTGTTTAGTGAAAGCGCTCCAGCATCAATAAGGGTGCGATGAGAGTCTTATTAAAGTTAATGGTCTTTTAAAAACAATCAATCAGAGCAGAGAAGACAAAGTGAGTATACGGAAAGTAAATGAGTGAATTTCTGACATTTATTACTAGTATTTGTTTATTATTCATAAATTAGTGCATCACGACACTTTTCGTGGAAAAAATCTTGCATATTATAATTTCAGTGATAAATATTTCCCTGAAAAAAGGCTTATTTCACACAAAAAAAAACAATAATACTGGATTTCTAGACAGTTTCAATAGAAAAAGAGTCAAAGTTTCCAAAAAGAAGTTAAAAAAACCCTTTGTTTATTTGTTTTTTTTACCATTGTCAAATGTTCCCGACACGACGCAGCATCCCAGCACATCTCGTTCTCCTGGGGGCGTTTTTGCCTCCACCGACCCAGTGCTCCCAGTCGCTCCAGTGTAATTTTCCGAGTGGGAGCCTGTTAGAGAGAGCGGCGCGCTTCCGCAGACAAGCGCATGAATCATCCTGCAAAGGTGAAGGATGAGCGCCGGCTGCACTGGCTGGTTAAATATGTTTTAACCTTGACCCTGCTCTGCTGCCCACACACACACACACACACACACACACACACA
>CAESWR010000308.1:266627-280030 GCA_903171835.1 Mullus surmuletus
CTGACAAGATGCCGTAAAAAAAAAAGTATAAATAAAATAAATAAATGGCGGTGCCAGTGTCTGGACGGTGTTGTGTAACGCTTCCTTTCATGAGCCTGGATCGGCTGTCCACCTACAACAGCGACTCCAGCTGCACCCAAACACCGCCGGGGGAGGAGCGGAGCGCCTGGCACGGCCCGGCCATCGTCTCATGGGAGCTTTCATTACAATTAAGTGCCAGAATGTCGCCTTTAAAAAAAAAAGGCTTTGCTGCAAACTGGCCGGAAAATAAGAAAAGTGAAAACATTTTGGCTCCGCTGCGACTCGCCTGGGTCGTAAACAGCCGCCTCTGGAGTGTGTGCTCTCACCTGTAAGCGGGTAGGATCTGCGCCAGGTCCTCCTTGTACTGCTCCAGAGCTGCTCGGGCTGCCAGGGGCTCGGCGTCGCCCTCCAGCCCGGCCAGGTGAACCAACATTTGGGTGTGAAATGCCGCCGCGCTGGCCCAGTGCCTCAACGATCTGGAGGGAGGAAATAAACTGGTAATTACATCTTGATTTATTAGGGCAACAAAAGTGCAGAGGAGCTTTCCTTTTGTCATTTTTCTAATTATTGTGGACTATAATAATTGAGGGACTTCACGCACACTCTCCAACTTTGCCTCCATTGTTTCAATAGAATTCAGAATAACATGAGAAGAATATTTGACGTTACAGCTGCTTTACTTTGAAGGGACCTGAACTGGACCTCGGTTATTATTATTATTATTATTTGGTGATTTTAACGAGATTTGGCCCTGGTTAAGGTGATTACATTCCTGAAATATAATCCAGGGACATTTCCAGCTCGGAGATAAAAATGAATTGAAAGTTAAGTTGGGGACCTTCACTGTGACGCTGTGCTTTTCTTCTCTAAAGGCGGCACTCGACCGGCTACCGTAATAACTGTTGTTCTAGTGTGAGCGCAACATTTTTTTCCAAAATCAAAAAATGCTGAAATCGGTCTGGGTATCAGTACTCGATACCTTTCAGCTATTGACCGAAACATTTGCTGAACTGATTGCTTTCTATTAAACAAAAGTAAACAAAAAGTATCAAAAGAAGTACTAAGTTGGTATCGGTAATGTTTTATAGATACTGGTATTGATCATTTTTAAACGATAGCCAGCCCAAGCCAGCACCCATGGGAGTTCACACCTATAAGGACTGAATTCAAAGAGTTGGTGGTGGTAAGGAGTATAGCAGGGGGAATAAACCGTTAGAAATACTACATGGACGTGATCAGAGCAGTTTCCCAGTGCATTATGGGTGTGTTTTTACTCCTCCCACCTGGAGCTGCAGTCTCCCCCCAGCAGGCTCGTCTTCAGCTGGGTCAGCGTGAGGCTAAGCTGCGCCTCCAGCCTGAGCGAATCCTGGATCAAACGCTCTGGATGGCTCAGGTTGATCCTGCAGCGCTTCAGGTACTCCTCCATCAGCTCCTGCAGCTCCCAGACCCTCTGCTGGAGGTCCACAATCCATCCACACCTTCAAACAGCGGCTCTGGCCCACACAGATTCCCTCCAAACATCCCTTTAAACAGTCACTCTCACACGTACGAGGCGTTACCTGGCTTGTGGAAGACCCCGCAGACTTCCCCTTGACCCCTGACGAGCGCTTGGACGAGGTGTAGGCCATGTCCATCACCATGGTGACCGCTAACCCCAGCAGGCCGGCCAGGCGAGGCTCGTCCGAGAAGGAGGACAGTCGCCCGATCAGGTCCCTCAGGTACGTGGGCGCCCTGTTCCCGATGTCGGCCTGCAGCTGCGGGAGGAGGCATCGCTGAGTCACCGCCGGCAGAATTCCAGCATAGCGAGACGAAGACGGCGTTTCAAAGGCACGAGTGAGTGGATTACACCTCTGAGGGCTGTTTTGTCATCATCATATTGCTACTTTCATTTGCCGTCGTATTGATTGGAGCTGACTCAAACAGACCTGCTGATTTTTTTTATTTCTTTCATCCCGCTGCTAAATCCCCCATCTGCGATTCAGCTCTGAATGGATTTAAAGGTGGAATCAATGAGCGCTTAATCCTTTTCAAGAACGAGCAGCTTCTCCTTTAAAAAGATAGTTAGAATTTTTTGACATGAAGTTGTATGAGCTCCTCAACATCAGTGTGGTTCATCAGCAGTGACTTTTCCTCCACTGCGAGTTTCGGCCCGGTTTCGGTGTTGCGGAAAGTAGTTCCATCTCGTTGCTGGGGTCACACGGTGAGAAAGCGTTTTGCTCTAAAAAGCGATGCGAATTCTTGGCCGCAAAAAAGTCCAACCACGCTATCACTTGGCACTATTTTCCCTCCCTTCGTATCACTGTGCTCGACTTCCCATCAGCTGTTTCACGGCATTTACATGCTTGGAAGGAAGTCGCTGCAACGCGAGAGAAGAGACGTCACAGTGGTCTCCCTCCGCCTCCTTTAGCTGGCGGAAAGGTGTCTGCAGTGATGTGAAAGGAGGGAAAATAGTGCCGGGTGATTGCGAGGTCGGGCTTTTTTGCAGCCAAGAATTCGTGATGCAAATGTATGACTCTTTTGAACGCATATTGTTTTTTGGAGCAAAACGCTTTATCAGTGTGACCCCAGCAACTAGACGGAACTACTTTCCGCAACGCTGAAACCAGGCCAGATGGTGAGGAGCTCATACAACTTCATGTCAAAAAACCTGAACCATCCCTTTAATCTCATGTCTTCTGAATGCTTTTTGTTCCTTTCCAGCGTCGCAGTCGCACTCGTAAGCTGTCAGACATTCAGTAACCTGCTGCAGTTGCTCCTGGAGGCGGAGCCCCGACGACTCCAGGTTCTCTACGCGGTTGGCGAGGAGCAGCGGGTGTGCGACGCCCAGGTCGGGCACGGCTCCGCCCTCCGCCATGACGCGGTAGAGGAGCGAACCAATGGCCTCCTTGGCTTGGGAAAGCTCCTCCTCTGACGAAAGCAGCTGCCCCATGATGAGGTTTGTGTGTGTTTTTTAGGTGTCCTGTCTTGATTTATGGAAACATCTGGAGAACATCTGGCTCCTAAATCAAAAGGCATTCAAAAGTAATGTTATATTTCATCAAGAAAAAGCAACAAAATGCCACTCTAACATTCCTCACTGCAGCGTTACAGAGCTGTTTTGGGTTGAAGCCGGCCGGCCTCTTTGGCTTCCTCCTTCCTCCTCCGCCTGCTGCAGAGGAGATACCAACCAAGACAACACCAGAGAGGCGCGTAGTCAAGCTGCATTCCTACACCGCCCCCTGGCTGCACTGACAGGAAGTACAACTCCAATGAAAAGTTGTTTTTTATTAAACACACAAAACAAGCCTCCCTCGTCTGTCTGAGTTCAGTCAGACTGATTCGTGTCTGCCTGTCACTCCCGTCTGCGCCCTCAAACCTCCGAGGATCTCTTCTTCCTGCCGAACTATCTTTAAAGCCACTGTCTGATAGTGAGATGAAACTAATCCTCCTCGCGCCCGGGGACTCCCTTGAAGCAGCCGGCGGACCTTGGGACCCAAAGTAATAGCGACAAACTCTTGGCGGGTGTGTTAAACACTGATAAATAGGCCAAGGGCTTTCAGGCTTCCTTTTTTCTCAGCTAAATGGAACAGTGGCCTTGGCGGTGGCGCGATGTTGACTTTTTTTCTTTTTTCTTTTTTTTAATTGATAAAATGTGGGACAGGGGGGGGGTTTGGGATTTTGTGTGGCGTGAGAGATGTTCTTTGTTAACTGGGACAAGGGCTTTGTCAGTGTTTGTGGCTGAATGAAATGAGCCGCCCTTCGTCTTAATCATCGTTTGCACATGCCTTTCTGCTTTTCTAATGTTCGGCTCTGTTATGGTGTCTCTGTTGAGTGCCTTCTTTCGTATTGGAGATAAATGTCAAAGCCGCTGGTGTGGTTAAGTAAAACAAAGACAGTAAAAGTACAAAAATATGGCCTCAACTGCCTTGGAGTTACTTCATTGAAATGACATAACCAGCGACAGGGTGCAACCTTTAACGACACAACATGCAACTATTTTACCATAAATAATCACATGGTTCAACATCACACACCACCGGTTAGCGTGAATTGCATCATTTTGATCATGTTTGACATATAGTGACAAGTTAAACTGCCTGTAATCCACATTTTGTTGCAACAATCTCTTAGCATTCCTTGATATTCCATTAAAATCTCAAATGTCTCCCCACCTTTGTACAGCGTTCCTCTCCCGTTTGCTTTTTCTGCTCAGATATCAGCGGAAAAGTTGCATAGTATAGCTTTAAAGGGGAGATTTTGCTCTATTTGGTGTTTCCCAGAGCGGTTTCTTGCTTTAGGCAAACTAGGCGAACGCTTAGGGCGCCCAAGGCACCATGGGGCTTCATCTGAGGAGAATTAAAATGTCTTGTCTTCATCTGTAGCTATCTCGTGAGCTTATTACATCCTTTTATGAATAAGAATAAACGTAGGATATAAATTGAATGAACTGCAACGATAAGCTTTGGCTGGTGTTTTTGTGGCATTATTAGGTCATATTCGTGGGTCATTAGGTCACATTTTAGGTCATATTGTGACACTCACAACTTAAGATGTTTGATTTTAACTGCATCTTCTCCTTTTGGCTCCGCAAACATCTCAGCTTCTCCGGGGCTCTGGGGTTTATTGGACAGCTGCATCAGTTCCTCCTGGATTCGTGTCGCAGACCTCAAACTCAAGAACGTCCCTGATGTCCTCCATGAGCATCTTCAGTCTTCCGCCTCTCGTCCCCTGTCATTAGTTGGTCCACCTCAGAAGACGTGTTTTAGTGAAAGTGGGCAAAGACCTACGAGCTGAAGTTCTTTGAGAGGAGCGGCAGAGCTCGGCGTACTCCCACCATTTGTTGAAACTCATCATCTAAAATCATTTCCGGCTCCATGCGCCCGTTTGTTTGCCACCGGAGCAAAGATGCTGTTTATTATTGTTCCTTTCAAAAGTCATTATCCTTGAGAGGACTTTGCTGTCGAGGCAGCAGCAATTATTTCAACATTACGACGTTGTGTAACAGAGCTCCTCCACACTTTGCATCCAATTTATCATCCACCTTTTTTTTTTCTTCCCCGCATCACAACCTTTCCACTTCTTTTCACCCACATCCTCCATCTTCCGTCGCCTCTGCCCCCCCCCTCCTTCCGATCATTTATGGGGTGTGGAGCAGAATGAAAACAAGTTTAATGTAAAGTCGTACATCATGCCATGGCGAGTGTGCCAGCCAGCATCCATTTTGTGAAGCTGTTGTGTCCACTTAGCAGCTGTGGAGCTAATTATTGCAAATGGCAGCGAGTGAAAGGAGTATTAATGTCTCCTTTCTACATGGATACATCCAATATTATGGGCTAATGAAAGTAGTCCACAAAAAAAAATCTCAAAGAAAAGTCAGCGAATAAGAAAAGGGGGAAAGCTCGGATTGCGTGTTGGTCAAAGCCCCATAAATCCCGGGTTAATTTTAACTAAGGCTGTCGCTGCCGGCGCGCTCACCATCCATCTTATGAGCTCAATAATGTTGATACCTTGAGCATTTTGATGAAACGGAAGCAAAGCAGTGGGTTTGACCGCTGAGTCTCGACAACGATAAACATGTGCAGAGAACATCTGCATTAGGTGAAGACGTCATCAGGAACCGAAGGCCATTTTCCCTCTAAAAACACAGAGGCTGAATTCAATCTCAGTCTTCAAAAAGGGCCTCTGTTGGGACCCTCAACCTCATCTCAGTTCTGACTCCCCACAGACACGATCATATTTCCTGGAGTTCTCTCTCTGATAGATGATCTTTTATGAGTTTTTATGTGCCAGGACCGCAAACCTTTAAAACTTTTATTCCCATGTTTTTATACCAGCCAGTGTTGTAGTTACATCATTTCTGTATTTTGCTCTGACATGTACACATGTAACTTGATCAGAGGTGTAGAGACAGGGTCATATGTCAGTATTTAATCAAACACTCAGAAATATTCAGATATTTCTTTTTCCGTTGTAAAGCCCTGCCCATTTTGTGCCTTTTTAGTAAAAAAAACAAGATTAATCCAAGCATATGCCGCAATATGAAGTCTAATTCTCACACTTTCCAATTGCATTACGTTAGATTAATGTTCAGTGGTTTTGCTCCCATAATTCTTATCATTGTTACGAGCACCTACTACACCGTGGCAGGTTGTAGCAGCTTGTCAGCTTCTGAGGGGTTTATGGCTCCCGGCAACAACGCAGACATTGTTTATTGAGTAAAGTGAAGAGATTAAATATGTTTGGGGTCATTAAAATGTCACCTATTGAAGGGGGGGGGAGATTACACAGGGTTAGAGGGATTGCGATGGAGAGCCAGAGATAAGAGAGAGATTTAGGGTGTGAGACAAAGCTACAAGAACGATGACACTTGAGTCCAGTAGGTGGAATAACAGAACGGAAAGGTGCAATACGTATACTTTTGATTGAGAGTCTGTCAGGGGATCCCTTAGGTTCCTTATCTAGACAATGGGATTCCCTGTAAATTGATGTTAACATGATCGTGTGCGTGCACGTGGGCTTAAAAAGCGCTATCACTTCGACCCGCACACAACGATTTATCACCAGACGCCGGCTTGTTTTTACGGCTTCTACATTGTTGTGGAACATTATTACAAAATCAATACGGACTCTGAAGTATCGAGCAAAGCCGATCCATTATTACATCCACATTATGACAAATGCTACCAGTCATATTGTGCAAATTGCTGCTGTGGGTAAAATAAGATTTAAAAAAAAAAAAAGGGAGCTACGGGGACCCCCTGTGGTTAAACAGCGCAACTGTCGCTTTAAGACGCACATCCGCTTCCGGTGTAAACAAACGAGCCAATATGGCGGCGCCCATCGCCCGAGGTGAGGCGCGAGAGGCGTGTGTCTGCGGATACGTTGCGGTTTCGTAAAGTGTGAGTGTTTAAACCACAGTAATGGCTGATAACGGGTTTATTCGCTACTTCTGCACCGCTGGAAACGGAATGGAGCGTTTTTTAACCGACGAAGTGAAGCAGAAGCTGGCGGCCGAAGACGTGAGTTCCCACAAACCAAACAAATGTGAGGGCTCAAACACAGCTTATTCTTAACCTTTACATCTATTAATGTAATCTCAGCCCCGTACAACAGTTGCTTGTATCAGAATTACATCACATACAAGGATGTGACTCCAGTTTTTCTTGTTCCACAAACGTAAACAAACACAAATAGGAACAAATAGACCTAATATCAACAAACATGTGACGACAAGGAGCAGGAGAATAGTGTAAACAATACGTGTAAACAAAAGGGTAGACGTGAACAGAAGTCTAGTCTATTGAATATATGTTAATGTATATATTATTTACACTGAGGATTTGTATTTAACACATAGTGCAAATATAAACATCTGGAGTCAGGGGGTTGCTGACACCGTATGGTTTGTGAAGTGTTCATCACAATGAGGGTCTGGGACAAAAACCATGTTGCATGTTGGTAATATCACACCGTAGTGAGGGTTCGGGGTCATTTTTGCTCCTCCAGGTGTTCCAGATGCCCGGTAAAGTCGTTTTCAGCAGCTCTGCGAGGATCAGCAGAGTCAGAGAGCTGAAGGGTGCAGAGAGACTCTTCCTCCTGCTGAAACACGGCCCACCTGTGGCGCTGCCCGCCCACGCCCGCCCAGGTTACAGCACGAAACGTACTTTCAAAGATGTGAAATTGCCTGTTTGTACTCTTAAAGTTAAACAAAAATCTTGCTTTTCTCAGGGAAAGCAGCGTCTGTGTTGCAGTCCAAACTGCTGGCTGACAGGAACCAATGGACGTGCGCTTTAATGACGTGGAGACGCCTGCAGGGGGAGCTGTCAGCTAGAACAATATTGACTGTCAACACTCCAAGCAGTGCCGGGGGAGGGACCGTGGAGAGGGAGAGGGGGAAGAGTGAGGAAGAGGAGGCGGCGGTGGAGGGCGATGGGGAGTTTGGAAAAAGAAAAGACGACCGCAGAGAAGTGGAGGAGAAGGAGGAGAGTGGAAGCTGCAAACAAAGTGAGGCACACAGACTGGAAAAGGAGACGCCGCACGGAGCAGGAAATCCAAGCAGAGGTGATAAAAAGAGGAAGAGGGAAGAGGAGCAGAGCAATGAAAGAGGAGACGAGGGTAAACGGGGGGCGACTGGCCGGGACGGGAGAGGAGAGGAGCCGCGGGGGGAGATGGAGCGTGGCGACGGTGGTCAGGATGGAAAAAATGGAATGATATTGGAAGCAGATTTGTGTGGCAGAGGATGGGTTTGTGGGAGGGAGGGAGCTGTGGAACGCAGCGGCACAAAGACAGATGAGCGGGCAGAGGAGCGTGCTGTGGCCACTGTGGAACCCGGTAATAAGACCGATCATATTCCTCCCCATTTTTTATTTCAACTTTTATTGCCACAGCTTCTAATTTTGGCTTCTTCTGGGGTTCATGTTTTTTTTTTCATTTCTATTTTTATTGCTTTGTGCTTCCCCTGATGTCATGAAGTGAAGGCCACCGGGGGGACTGACGAGCCCAGCAGGCTTGAACCGGAGCCGGTTTCCTTCAGAGTCAGCTGCAAGTGTACCGGATCTCTGTCACGATGCCTCAATGTTCAGGTAGCTGAAGTTGGCTACATTTAAAATTGCCTCAGATTATTAGTATTGTTAAGATGCACACACACATTTGAGTCATTTCATTTTAAAATCTGACCTATGCAAGATGTGTGGAATAACGTGTGTAAACTGTATTTGAAGGAGATCAGCAGAGTGATGGGAGCCGGTCTGAGCAGACTGCTGGGCTGGAAGGTCGACTTAAGGAATCCACAATTGGAGGTAAACATTTTTTTCCTATTTTAATATGACAAAAATGTTCCTATACTGAATATCAAGTAACTGCGATCGATCTAGGTTTATTTCTTTGTGATTTTAAACATGAGAGAAAATTTTGAGAAGCTAATCCTGACACAGATATTGTGACATTTTGAAAGATCCAGTAGTTTAGATTGATGAAATTCCATTCTCTCGTTTCCTTTTTTTATTTGGCCTTGGTTGTGTTTGTTTTCAGTCGTGATGAGGTTATGTGTTCTTACCCGCAGGTCAGTGTTTACTTAAGTGATGACCACTGCATTCTGGGAATACCACTAACCAGGTTAGTGGCCTCTGCACATTCTTTGCATTAGACACAATCTCACACACCTACTGGGCGGCTGCTTTGAGCGGCCATGAAACGGCAAAAACACTTGAGTTTCTGCATTTTTTAATGTTGTTTTCACAGATTTTGTCTTATCTTTTTTTGCTTCACTCGCTAATTGGGTGGGGGGGCTTTCCCTCAGGTTACCTCTGGCTAATCGAAGCTACATTAAAACCACGGGACTGAGGTCGACAGTTGCCTGGGCGATGGCCTCATTGGCTCAAATTCAGGTACCACCTGATATTTATATGGTTTATATGGTTTATATGGTTTTCGGTGGTGTGTTGGTGAACCGCTGTGTGTGTGTGTGTGTGTGTGTGTGTGTGTGTGTGTGTGTGTGTGTGTGTCTCCTTGTTTGGCAGCCAGGCTCCCGTGTGGTCGACCCCATGTGTGGGGTGGGAACCATCTTAATAGAGGCGGCACAGGAACTCAAGGTCAGCACTGAAAAGTATAACACCGCTCCCGGAGCGTGAGAAAGTTTGAGAGTTTTGACACCGCAGTGCTACAAAACAAGTAGTGTGATAATAATCCACTTAAATTTCCCATCTATTATTTAATAAGGAGTTACATTGACGCATAATAGATCTGCCTGCCTGTTACAAGTGAAATGCCGCTTTAAGAATGTGTGCCTTTTCACCTGGACTGTCAGGACGCCTGTTTGCTGGGGGCGGACATTGATGACGGGCAGCTGCAAAGAGCCAATGAGAACGTTGAGTTTGCAGAGCTGGGAAACAGGATGCACCTGCTGAAAGCCTCGTCCATGGGTAGGAAGGCGGCACCAAAGGATCAGTGGAAAAGTGGAAATTTCATGATAGCAATATATCTTTTTAGATTTTTTTTTGGGCCATGGGTGAATATTTATAGAAGTTCCTGTTTCTGTATGGAGTATTTTCATTTTAGGTTTTGTTCTCCACAATGAAGGCTCAAAGGTCACGCTCTGTCATCCTGTAAATGTTCCTCTATGTCCAGATCACCGCGTGCTCCAATAAAAACAAAGCCTTTTATGTGCAACCACTGCTTTTCTAAGTGACAAAATATTAAACTGTGAGCTATAAAGGTCTATCTCTGGGTGACTGAATGACTAAAATGTGTCAAGGAGTGATAATTATCTAAACCTAATTTATAAATGAGCCTTTTTAGCTTAACACAAGGTCAAATTAAAATATGTTTAAAGTCTCGTAGGCTTATAAATGGCATCATTAATGTGTCAGAAAATGACTTGCTGTGGACCAAAAGCTGCTGTTTTTCTTTGGGGGGGGGGGGGGGGCGGGGAGTGGGAGCTGCCTTGGCTGTCCTTTGCTAAATTAGCTCTTGGCTTGTGTGTGTCCTCCCTGTGTGTGTATATGTGTGTGTGTGTGTGTGTGTGTTTGTGTGCAGCTCTTCCTCTGCCTGGCGCCAGTGTTGACGCTGTGCTCTGTGATCTGCCGTTTGGAAGGAAGTTTGGCACCAAAACCGACATGGCTGCCAACCTGCCGCTCATCCTGACTGAGATGGAGAGGTGTGTGTGTGTGTGTGTGTCTGTGTGTGTGTGTGTGTGTGTGTCAGTAAGGTCCACAGCATTACTAAATATAAAAAGTAAGTGACATTTGGTGCTGTAGTTTCTAATGTAAAACTATCTAATGAATTAGTCAGTAGAGATGTAATTTGAGTACTCAACACTTGGACCCTGCTGAACTGAAGGTTATATAAAGTTTGAAATGATTCTTCCTGTGTGTGTGTGTGTGTGTTTGCGTGTCCAGGGTCCTCTGTGTTGGTGGCACTTTGGTTCTCCTCCTGAGTCCCCAGCTGTCTTTCCTCCTGAAAAAAATTCTGGCACCGACGGGAACCGGACCCACGTCTGACCAGGAAGCCGAGACCCGGGCAGCGCAGACCCTCCACAGCCCCCAGGGTGTCGGATCACCTCACACCCAGGATCCGCACCCTCAGGCTGGGCTATGGCGCAGTCTGCCTCGGCCTCTCTCCTCGCTGCAGCACCAGGCCACTCTGAGGGTCAGCTTGGGCGCCATCGATGGACTCATCCATAAATATGTGAAGACAAACTCTTGATCAGTGTGTGTCCCTTTATTTTCTACAAATGAAAAATAATTTGTTATATTAAAAGCCTTTTTAGAGCGTCTCTGTTGTACGTTGGGTTTTTTTTCCACTTCTTCCTCTTGGATTTTTACCTGTGAGCTTTACATGCAGACTACAAAGGTTCCAGCCAGTTCAAGCAGAAAGCCTTCCCACACCGACCTTTTCCACACTTAATTTAGATTCACATCAGGTTGGCTGCTTTTAAAGGTGCTGACTTGAATTGCTTCGGAGTTTTCCCCAATACATTAGAATTTTAATTCCATGAACCAACCAAAACCAACACCTCCAGCTTCTAACAGACCTGCCTGACAAGTCTTATCTTATGTAAATGGCCTCGGAACAGATGGGCACTGTAGTTTTAGTGCTGTAGTGATGGACAGGTATAAATAATGCATTGTTTGGGGGTCAGTTTGCCAAGAGGGTGTTGTGTTTTGCGCTTAGTATGCTGAAGCACTGTGTTATGAATGGGACATGTGGCTTGCACAATTGTGTGTTGGGGGGGGCGCGGGGCGAGGGTGGTGGGGTCAAAAAAATGTCGCATTATGACATGTCTCATTGCATTTGTTCATTCGACACGCGGCACATTTCACATCTTCATTTTTAAGTGCTGTGAAAGTGTTGTGTTGTCATAAGGGGGGGGACTTTTGTTGTCTGCCACGGACGCCGTCAGCAGCAGAACAATGTTACCATCTGCTGCTGTTTAGCCCTGCTTAGCCCCATTAAACACAGACGGGCCTCTGAGGGCTTAGCGCTTTCATTAATTTCTTCCCCGGCACTGAGCACTTGTGATTTCTGCTGGCCTTTGCTGCTCACGCAAAGACCACGGCCACACCTTGGATGGTGAAGAATAGATCTTCAACAAGTGACATATACAATTTCATTTGAAAGTAGGTGTGTGTTCTATTAAAAAAAATAAAAATTAAAATTAAAACTTACTTCCCCAAATATTTCTAGGTAATACTTACTCTGAATTCAGGATTTACTACATTTATCCCGCTAAGAGGAGTCACCAATACATGGAATCCAGCAGCTCCATCCCCCTGCTCTGACTCCATGGAGAGGGTACGCCATGATGTCCATTGCGCATGCGCATTGCGCATTGGAAGCCATGTTGGAGCTACAGTGGAGTCTGGCTGATATCTTTTGACGCCGTATGTTTTTCCTTGGAAAAATCTCTCTTTTCGCACACCGTCGGGCTCCGTCCAGCGTGCGCGTCGGGCGCCATAAGCGGCAGTGGCGATGATGAACTCCAGCGTCGACCTGTCGCGGAGGAATCCGCAGGAGGATTTCGAGCTGATCCAGCGGATAGGAAGCGGCACGTACGGAGATGTGTACAAGGTAGGACTGCAGTGAGGGGAAGCGGAGCCGGGGTTCCATTATCGGACACCCCTGGGGCTGAATTGCGAGCTCCCTTTTGCGTCGCACGTCGGTTTTGTCGCAACGGACAACCGCTAACTTTGTGGGTTTTTTTTCCCCTCCTCGACGCGCACTCAGTGACGCAGTATTTAATCTTCCGCCAGTGCACATAGTTCCATTGTCGGACGCATCGGCCAGCCTCGCTTTTGTGACTCTCCTCGGTTGTTCGCCCCCCGGTGTCAACCACACTGTCGCGGGGGGGCGTTTATTAACGCGCCGGACGGTGTGTTTTTTTTTCCCTCCCGCCAGAATAAACGTGATTTAAAAAAAGACTACATTTCCCAAGCTCCCGCGGCGGCGGCGGGCGAGGAGCCGCTCGCGCGCTGTCCGACAACGGGCGCACGCGCCGGGCTAGCCGCTCGTTAGCATCGCGGAGCTAACGTCGCTCCGCGGGGAAACGCTGTCGCCAGATGACAACAAGCCGGGGCGAAGAAAGTGACGCACAAAAAAAAGGGGTGCTCGTGTGGCTTCGCTTTGTTTTTGTATCAGTGCGTGTGTTTAATGTGCGCAGAATGCCTCCTCGCAGTGACAGCTGGACGCCAGGTCCGGCTAACGCGAGCCGAAGCTACAATAACAACCCTGGTATCAACGCGCCTCGCAGCTGTTACCCGCGCTTTGAGAGCAGGTACACATGCGGGGTGCTGTTCAGGAGCCCCAGGTGCACGTTTGTACCCGGACCCCCGCGTTTTCCCGGCTTTAAATGCGCTTCTTTGCACGCATATTGTGGTGGGAAGGCCCCGAGCAGGGAGCAGGCAGCC
>CAESWR010000308.1:349371-361429 GCA_903171835.1 Mullus surmuletus
AATCTGTCTGCCAAGAGTTTTGTTCTGTGAACCCTGCTCCTAATGTGGTATCAGGGCTGTCCTTCCAATCGTCATAACTGCTGACCCAAAAATGCTGGATTTTCCAGATGGATTGCTGAAAAAAATTGCACGTCCGTGAAATAATCACAGTGCTTGGTTGGATTTGGTGCAACTGCAACATTTCCAAATCCTGGACAGACTGAATAATACGATTTCATGTCAAAATGGCTGCTGGTGAAATCTCCCATTTTTGCAGTTAAGGGACATTGTGTGAATTCTCTCCTTCTTCCACTACAGGAAGGAGTGCCTCAAGCTCCTAAAGCACCTCCTCAGTCTGCTGAAAAAAAGCGACCCCCGTTCATTTGGCAGGTTCTACTCCTACCACGCCAAGACCACCCTCCTCCATGCCTGCTGCTCCAGAACTTTTGACCGCGACTGGAAATACTCAGACCTTAATGTTTGTTTCCAAGAGTTGCTTAAAGATTTTGAGGGCCACTTGGAGAAACGCGAGCTTAACAACTTCTTCATCCCGGCGCAGAATCTACTCTCTAGTGTCAAGAAGAAGCACTGCAAAGATCTGGCTAAGCGCATCAAGAAAGAAAGGGAAAAGGGCTTTCCCATTTTCATGTGAAATTAACCAGCTGATCGGAGATTTTTAAAGCCTGATCAAATGTTGAAGGTTTTCATGGTTTGATTTGATTTTTACAGGAGGGAAATTATTTTGTTTTGATATGTGCTTTAGTAAAACAATATTGTGTATCGTTACTAATAAATTTCATGCCAACACATTTTTCAACAGCATTTTCATGAATTTACATGAATCAAGAATGGCATTCACATTTGCAGGAACCCTTTCTGACTAATATGTATAAAACAACTTCAATTTCCTGGAGGCAGAGGTCATGCAACTTTTTAACAAGAAGAGTTTAAAAGCGTGCGTGCGTGTGTGTGTGGGAGTACAACGGCCGTGTCAATCAGGCGGAGATGGAACTCCAGGCTTTGATACAACACACACGTTCCACACAGGCGTTATGGCCCTACATTCCTTTAACACACACCTTTTGTCACCAGGCCTGCAGAGATTGCACAACACGTAATTTCTGATGCAACAGAACTAATGTTGCATCAGCCTCTATCACAGAAACGCAGGAAACTTCTATACCAGTTGAATTTCCAGTTATAGAACAAAATGTATCCACCAGTAAAAAGGAGGACGTTTGTTTGTTTACCAGTTTTGTACCTGTGGGATGACATTACTAACACCTGGTGTAGCTGATTCTCCGGCAGTTTAACAGCATTCCAAAACAACCAAACCTTTTACTGTGAAATGAAAGTGAAAGCAGAGCGAGGGATGACAACAGTATGTTTTCCTACTGACGCTCCAAAACCCCTCCTGCAAGTCTGGTCTTTAGTTAAAAACTGGTATGGTAAAAAATTGGTATGACGTTGAACTGCCAAGAAAAGACAAAATAAAAGCAGTCTTGAATTCTGGACATCAAGCAAATAAGTATATACAATAGACTGCCCACAAGATGTCACCATTGTTTTATAAATAAAGTATTGCCATTACTCATTTAACACACACAAAAAAATAAAGCAGAAAAAAATTATCACAAATTCTACTGGCTATATTTCTCTATGGTTAATCTAGATAATCTATTTACCCATTAATTTACTTTATCTCTGACATCTCAAACTGTTGTAGCACACTGTCCCGGAGGGGCGTGTCCATTTTCACCAGCCGAAGGCATGAGTCTAGCATAGCGATCGCTTTCTCTTCTTCCATTTCTTCAATATGACAGGCAGAGGGAAGCCACGCAAGACAAAGACTGACTCAGCAGCAGCCCCGAGCCCCACCAGACCTGAGGGAACCAAAGAGGCATCTCTGCCGAAATGTCAAGGGAAAACCTTGACGGAAGAGAAGCAAAATTGTGTCAAGGAAATAAAACCAAAGAAGGACAAGAAGGAGAGTCTAAACCATAATGAAGACAAACCCTCCAGCAGCCAACAACGCGCAAAGAGCATAAGGACAACCGAGCGTGTCACAGCGAGCAGGAAAGTGCTGAGGACACAAGCTGCAACACAGCAAGCTTCACCCGCAGGCAGCGTGGAGGACTTGCGGAAGGGCACAAAAGAAAAAGCACTCTCTAAACAAGCCCAATCGCTTGAACTGCCTCCCGCTGAAATGGTAAATTCTGAGACAGAGCCACACAGCGAAACCACGGATGAGTCAGTGAAGACCTCAAAGGCGACAAAATTATCCTCTGTCAAGGCTAAATCAACAGACGCAACAATGGAGATGCAGGCGGCACCGACAGAGGCTTCTCCGGAGATGAAACGTGCTGATGTCGAAAAGACGCCGCAACGGGCCGCAAAGGCTCAAGGAAGCCAAGGCACAAAATCCAAAGGTGAAGAGACACCAAAGACAAATCCGGACAAAATCCTCAAAACGACTCTGTCCAAGCTGACGATAAAGAGAGATGACAGGTCAGAAGCATCAGTGGTTGTCAACAAAATCATAGGCAAAATAAAAGATCATCTGAAAGAAAACTCTCAAAGCTTCAAAGAGGTAGACGAGCCGCTGCGTACCGGAAGTTATTATGAAAACTTGAAGGTAAGCCAACTTTACAGTATCCCGACTGCACTGTTGGAGAGTTAGTCTATGCTAATGCTTACACGTGGTCTTGTAACAAACAGATCTCTCATCCTGACGAATTTGATGTCATGATGCCAATTCCTGTTGAGCGAGTGGCTATCAAGTCATTTAAGGATGATGGCGCCTTTTACAGCGTGGGATTAAAACGAAACAACAAGCCCCTGAAGAAATTTCAGCATGAGGAAATTTTGTCTGCCAGTAAAATGCTCCAAGAGTTCAGGGATGAAGTGAAGAAGTGCATCAAACCATTTCCAGGTACCAAACAACAACCAGAGATTTGCACCAGAATCTCTTTTAAGACCTTTGACTAGTTGATGTTTTGACTATATGACACTTGACATGTTAAACTGAATGATCTTTTCTTACAGAATGGAAGATGACAGAAAAGAAAGCAGGCTGTCCAGCTGTGACCATGACCATCAAAGTGAAAGAGGTTGAGATCTCACTGGACGTAGTTCTCTGTCTCAAGGTTAAATCATGTTGGCCAGAGTTCACCACTGAGGGCCTTAAGATAGAAAAATGGCTGGGATCTAAAGCCAGGCAAGAATACAGAAGGGAGCCTTTCTACCTTGTCCCAAAATATGAGGGCAAGGGTACGGAAGTAAGAGACGACGTCCTTACAAAAGGTAAAAGTACAGCAAATAATCCGCAACCGTAGGCGCTTGCTAGAAGATTTTGGATCTTTCATTCTTCCAATCATGTTGTGCACACAGATGTTTGGCGGATTTCATTCTCTCACATCGAGAAGACCATAATGAAAAATCACGGGCAGAAAAAGACATGCTGTGAGAAGGGTGGCGAGAACTGCTGCAGGTAGGCTGAAAAGACCAGTGTGGAAAAATCTGAGTTTATATATCGCAATGCTCATTTGATCACAGTATAAGAATTTGCTGAAGCAAGGGTGAGAACATGGTGGCAACCAGTGTTAAACTGCATTACTAACACAACTGTATCGTTTGTCCTTCTGAGCTACTGTAGAAAAATGAGGAATATGAGTGTTCCTATATATTTTGAACCATGTGATACGAAGAAAATAATAAATAATTCAAATTTCAAGTCTTCAACTATCTATATGCACTTATCATTTGATGTCACTGGTATTTTAAAATTAACCTTGCAAAATAACCTGGGTGAATCCCCTAAGACACCAAAAGTAATGCTGCTGCAGTGAGAGCACCTGTATCTTACTCGGATACAGCAGTACTATTTTCCGATTGGCTGATATATAGCTGTATGTTATTTTTTGATTGGCTGATGGGTAGTCGATCTTACTGGCCAAGTTGTGTCAAGCTTTCTTTGAGCTCTATGATACCCAGAGCATCGTGCTACACAAAATTGGACCAAGAAATATTTACAGTGATTGGCTGATTTCAAGTGATTGTCTTTTTCAGACCCCCCCCGCCCCCCCCAAAAAATAAAAATTTAAAGTTAAGGTAGACTGAACGCTCTTTTTTTTAGATAAATGCGGTTTCGTTCTTCCACTACAGGAAGGATTGCCTGAAGCTCCTAAAGCACCTCCTCAGTCTGCTGAAAGAAGACAACCCCCGTTCATTTGGCAAGTTCTACTCCTACCACGCCAAGACCACCCTCCTCCGTGCCTGCTGCTCCAGAACTGAAGACAGCCAATGGAAATCCTCAGACCTCAATGATTGCTTCCAGAAGTTGCTCGAAGACTTTGAGGGCCACTTGGAGAAAGGCGAGCTCTACAATTTCTTCATCCCGTCACAGAACCTACTTGCTCGAGTCTCCAAGAAGGACTGCACAAGTCTGTCTCAATGCATCAGGGAGGAAAGAGAAAAAGGCTTTCCCATTTTCAAGTGAAATCTACCAGCTGATATTTCAAGCTTTGCTGCTATTGATCGATAACAATAAAGAAAGAGCTGTGTGTGTAACTGTGGTTTACCAGTGTACTAATGTATAGACCAGGAAATGCGCTTCCTTTTCATTTGTCTTTATGCAGCTGTGATGACATCTTACCTGAAGCAGAGGCGGCGAGTAATCCGTGAACAATAGTCTCATAAAGCAGAGAGACAGCTCAGTCAGTCTGAAAGTTGGAGGCGACGGCAGCAGAGAATGAAAAACTCGGGTGATCTGTGGCTGACTTCACACATGAATTCTCAAGTACTTTCTGTAGGGAATACCGACTGCCTGAAAAGGGATAGACACATCATCAAAAATATAGTTTGACTAAAAAAATAAAATAAAAATCATGTAGGTGGCAATGGCAAGAATGAACTAAATTCAGTGACTCACATCTTTAGGCTGGGTTTGATATATGAAGACTAAAGCAGACATGGGGTTTTTCAGTTGAGGTCCTTCAGCTTGGAATATCGTGAAGATTCAAGACTTCCAGTTAAAAATAAAACTTTTCAAATGAAACAGCTTAAACATTTCCAATTCTGTTCCCCTTGTTTTTTTGTGCGCATTTTCTACTGGGTGTACGAATAAACTGAGCAGCAGCACACTGGAAACATTCCCATGTCAACTGATGTGTCTTTGAAAAGAGGATTTATTGTACAGATTTATTCCTGCTTATGAAACGGACAGAACAAGAGTGTCTAATTGTGCATTGTAAACATCTCAGAAACACCCAGACAAGTCTGAATAACGATCGAAAACAACCAAAAAACCTTGTTTGTACACTAAAAATAATGGCAAAACATGATAAATAAACATTCAAGGGTGAGTCACAAGAAAGGTGCTTCAGCTTCAGACACATTCTGTTGGAAAAACCTCACAAATGCTTCATTAAGTCTGTGTAATTACATCAGAATACCAGACAACCCACTTAATTTTTTTGTGCTGTTGGCATTAATTTGTGTGACTTACACAGACGAGTGGGGACTAGAACCCCCAGTTTTGGCTGCGATCCCTTCCTCCTCTTCCTCCACCATCTCGACTCCCTCGTCCTCCTCCTTCGCGTCCCTGTCCTCCCCTCGGACCAAACATGTCCCTCTCTCGCTTGTGTTTCTCGTACCTCTCGGCCATCAACACCAGCTCCTCGGGAACCTCCTGCAACACCGTTTACCAACAGATTTACTCCATGTTCGAGTGGAAAAATATAGATTTCGCAACCAAATAATTTTGACTTTAGATGTGTGTGCTCGCCTGTCCTGCTCGCTCCAGAATGGGAATCAGCTCAGGAGCCATCCTCCAGTTTTCTCTTGTTACCAGGGTAACAGCAGCACCTGAACGTCTGGGTCAAGTGGAAAACATGAAAAAAGGAACCAAAAAAACAGCCGTATCCTGGAGTGACCTTTTATTCGTGTGAATGGGGGCAGAATACAGTCGTTCAGGAACGTGCGCAAACACGCATACACACACACTCTCTCACCCTGCTCGCCCGGTGCGGCCCACGCGATGAACATATTCCTCTATGTTGCGTGGGAAGTCGTAGTTGAATACATGCGTGATGTCGTGGACGTCCAAACCTCGTGATGCCAAGTCTGTAGCAACCAGAATACGAACTCGCCCTGCAGGAGAGACAAGTCATTCCTGGCTATACCAATTATGGCACATTGTTTCAGAATCATATGCTTGGGCGTTTCTTTAATTTCAGTTTGTCTTGGAAAAACAACTTCTTTCCAACCATCTTTAAAGTCCTGGAGGGCTTCCTCGCGGTCACACTGCTCCCGGTCGCCATGGAGACTCTGTACAGCCAAGCCGTTCAGACACATGTCGCTCGAGAGGTCATCGGCCCTGAGATCCGAATGCAAATTCACAGGGAAATTACATGCAATACAATGTAAATGCATGGTGGCTTTGAAGTCTTCCTCTAGGGTACAGATTGTGTCTGTGATCGACTCACACAAGCTTTTTGCCAACAAAGATGAGGACTTTATCCTGGGGCAGCATGTTCCGGATAAAGTCGAACACGTAGGGCTTCTTCTCCTCTTCACTAACAATGAGTATGGTCTGCTGAACCGTGCCCACTGCCTGAGCCACAGGGAAACGCATTTTTCAGGCTGGAGGTTCACTCAATCAGGAAGTTTGTCTAGAATTTCAGTTTGATGTAACATTTTCAATACAATACTCCAATTGGAAAAAATACAACTTGAATGAATTATGGCTGTCACGATATCCCCGTTTTGATGATAATCGTGATATTCAAAAAATACAATTCAATATTGTGCAAATGATCCAGTGCCACTTGAAAACAGCCTACTTTTTGTGTGCAGTTGTACAGCTACTGTTTTCATATTGTCTTTATACCACCTTAGACAGGTATTTTGATTGCAATTCATCTGCCAAAATAGAAAAAAGTCATAATGTTCAAGATCAATTTCATGGTTTGTACCATTACTATTTAAATGTTTGTTGATATCATGGTAATATCGTTATTGTGACATTTTTGCCCAAGATAATCGTGTAGTGAAAATCTGATATCATGACGGCCCCGGTCTGAATCTTACTGCCAAGTCCAGGGTGCCAACGTAAACCATCATGGGGTTTTTCAGGTAGGATTTGGACAGTCTTCTCACACCGGTGGGCCATGTGGCACTGAAATAGCAAAAGGGTGAGGAAACTGAACATCAACTCCAAAACCTAAACCCACTCAGTGAAATGAATGAAGATCTCCTCCGACTCTAGTCACACCTGGTCATGACGGTCTGACGGTCGGGACGGATGTCCAGGAGGATCTTCATAATCTGGGGTTCAAAGCCCATATCCAGCATTCGGTCCGCCTCGTCTAGAACCTGAAACCCAAAGACCACATTCATCTGTCATCTGTATTTTCCCTCCCTGTCCTGAAAGAAACCTCCTGCACATCTCACGCACAAACATTCAGACAAAGTGTTCACACCAAGTAAGTGACGGTGTGAAGGTTGATGAGCTCATTCATCTGCAGATCGTTGAGCCGGCCTGGCGTGGCGATCACAATGTCCACCCCGCCCTTCACCATATTGATCTGTCCCCTCCGATCCCCGCCGCCGTAGATGCAGACACTGAAGCGGACAGCAAAAGAAACATGGTTGTTGTTCAGTCCTGGATTTAAAGGTCTGGATATGTGACAGGACCAAACGTGGCGACCTTTTGTAACCCTTGTAGCTGTACTTGTTGCACTCTGCCTCGATCTGAAGGGCCAGCTCTCTGGTGGGCGTCAGCACCAACATGCCGGGGCCGCCTCGTGCCGCTCGGGGTCTGTCAAGGCAGAACAATGATGGGCAACCATGGGATATTTGGCGAGAGACACAGATCAACTCGCTCAGACCTAGTTTAATGTAAAATATTGGCATTATTGTTACGTTTGTTGTTTTCAGATGTTTTCTCCTGGTTAACCACATCGTTCGCCATCTACCCTCTCACAATCACCCACATTGGATGATATAGATGGCCTTATCCACCCCAGCCCAAGTTCTACTAGGTTTCTTCCATTAAAGGGAGTTTTTCCTTGTTTCCTTCATCCAGTACTGCTCATGGGAGATTTGTGGGGTCTCTTTTCTCAATATTTATTGTGCTCTGGGCATCCTCTCTGCAGAGATGCTCACAAGTCTCAAGTCTTTGGCCACGAGTCCAAGTCAAGTCTCCAAAAAAGTAGCACGTCTCTTCTGTTGTGAGTGTTTTACCATCTGCAACAATAATGAGGAATTAATGGGAATATTGCAATCACGAGTGTTCTCACACACCTCAGTTCCCCTCTGCTCTTCCTCTCACAGACTCTCACCTATTTCCCGTATGATTAGTGAACTTCTCTGTCAGTCCACTCTCTTAGAGCTAACTGCTAATCCTGCTAGCCTCTCTGCACACACTTGCACACGTTAGGCTACTTTGTGCAAAATCAGCAACAGTGCAAATCGAAACAGTGGATACAGCCAACAAGGCACACATGCGGATTAATGATTACGTAACTGACCCCTCTGGATGAGTCTTTAAATGGCAAATGAAGTTGGACGTTGTCGAGCCAGTATCTCTAATCTTTACTCCACAGACTTTACATTCTGCTTCGGGCCGTCTTTAGCATTTTTGAAACCAAAATTTATAACAGATGGCACTGGAGCCACTGTACATCGTCTGCTCTGTACTACGTGCACTACGTGTACTACGACGTTACCATGACAGCAAGGTGTGTGTCTGTGTGGATGTGTGAAACAAAAAAATTTGAGGTTCACATTTTCAACATGTTAATGCACAAAAAAAAAGTTTGAGTGAAAGTTTGAAGTCCCCATGTGTGCGACTCGAGTCGCCATCTCTGCCTCTCTGTCAAAGTGATTGGTGGTTTTGTCAAATAAAAAAAATTGGGGAAATTCCCTCGAGGTGTTTACGAGCATGAAAAAGGCGAGCAGTAAATGTAACACCTCCGACCACAATTTTGTCTTCAACTTTACTCCACTCACACTGGCTGTCCGTCCATGTGGATGAAACCCGGCAGCAAGTAGGCCAAGGTCTTTCCTGTTCCAGTCTGAGCGATGGCTATGAGGTCTTCCCCTATCAGCAACACTGGCCAAGCCTGAGACTGACAGAAGAGCAAACAAAGACATTAGAAAGTTACCTGATCATAAGCACACATGAAAAAAAATGCATTAAATGAACAGCGTGTTTTTAGTTTTCTTTTTTTGGGGGGGCTTTAATGCATGCTGAGCCTCATGTTTAGCCGCACTCATCAGTAGTTTTATCTATTCTAACACACGGCTCAGTCAGTCATATCAATTAAACTCGTTTGTGCAGATACCAATCTGACAGCACCAGCCCAGCAAAAATGACAAGCACATTATGAACACCGGGGAGTGCGTTCAAGGCATCAAATGTTTTACTGCAAGAATCAAAGCGTCTGAGAGAGAGAGATGACTTACGTTTCATTTCCTGCACCAGCACCCCACTGCTAGTGTGGTAAGAACGTAACTTATCATTATTAAACAATAAACACTTGGCTTGGTTTCATATAACACACCCAAAGAAACAGAGTGACTCACTCTTCGTTTCAGCTTCCTGCTAAAGGAGCCTTGCCTGTCCTTATCACATTTGTGAGAATCCAAAATAAGCACCCCTGTCTGACGTGTGTGTGCAGCAGAAGCAGCCTCAAACTAAACTCCTAATCTCCTAATCTGATGAGTGGTAAATTAATAAAAAATGTATTTATATTACAGTCCCTGTGCTACAATGAAAAACTTTTCATTTTATTGTGTAACTAGATTACTAAATGAGCCTTTTGTTACAAATAAAATGAACCCTTATCTGTATAAACTTTCCATGCCTCAACACGGGAATGTGCTAGAAACACAAAATTATCATGTTTTAGAGATTAGCGATATTTCTAGTAGTATTTTTAAGCATCATTATTTACAGATAAGCGATGAAAATGTAAGAGCTGGAGTGAAGGCTAATACCTGGATGGGTGTTGGCTTGGTAAAGCCAACCCGGTCTATGTTCTCCATGATCTCTGGATAAAGCTCAAAGGCCTCCAGAAAAGTTCGGCAGGGATTTGGAATGAACCGCTTCCCCCCGTCCTCCTTCAGGTCGTCTACGAAAATATTGTTATTCTCCTTCCTGGGGGAGAATGGTGATGTAAAAACAGAGGATTGTGGGAAACAAGTTGAAAATTTTACACATCATGAATGCAATGTCATTGCAGGTTTCAGAAATGGATATTATGCATTTCAAACACAATCTCATTTGTATTTTCCTTTATTTCATTGTTTGTAAACCCATGAATATGCACAGTATTGACATACCTTCATTATGACAAGTTCCCAAACCCATATTTTAAAAGAAAGAAGAAAAAAAAAACTGCAAGCTTGATTACTGAGCCTCTTCATCCGGCTGCTCAGGTGACACATGACAGGTAAAAAGTGCCACCTGCTGGTCAGTGCCAAACTCTGCACTAAAATAGATGCAGTCAAGGAAGGCACTTAAAAAAACTTATTTATGGAACTAATTTCAACTGGGAATTGTCAGACTTACCTCCATTCGCTGACTTCTTCTGTTGTCAGCAGAGACACACTCTTGGCCTCAATGTAAAATTTCTTCTTTAGTGGTGGCAGGTCTGAGGAAACGGTGCGGCAAACATTCAAAGACATATGATGGCAAAGTGTTTTTGTAAATAAATACGTTAATATATACATGTATTTGTGCCCTGACCTTGCCACTTCATCGCTTCATACTTGTCTTTGTTCTCCCGAATGCTATTCCAGTCAATGGATGGCCGGGCAGAGGTAGCATCTGCAGCCTGTGAATCTGCACCAGACCAAACAAAGCCACCTCTCCCTCCTCCATCACCTCCTCTTCCTGCAGGACACACTTTCTTTTTTTAGAATTAATCATAGAGAACTGAACAACATGTTCAACTGAATGGATCTTCAAACAATAAAACAACGTCTAAGATGCTAATGCAAATGCTTTGTGCCAAAATTAAACCAATTAGGACTTAAAGAACATAAACATTTTTTTAGGTTTCATACCTTGACGGAAACAAGGATTGTCACCTGAAACCAGCTCATCAATCATCTCCTTGGCCATCTGCTGGGCATCAGGGGGCCCAGAAACGACCACCTCTCCTTCATAGTCCCCCTTGTTTATCTGGGAAAAAAATGGAACCACCAGCATTCATGACTCCTCAGTCAGTCACACATAACTTGCTGGGAGATTTCTCAGTGTTATACTGGTTTTTGTCTGTCCACCACAGCGACTAATGTGATGTTACAATATTTCAGATATTTCAGTGAAATTACTGTCATCCACTTGCCTTGATTCTTGCACCAGTGCTCTCCTCAAGTTCACGAATTTTAGCTCCTCCACGACCTTTGCAAGGATAAACATTGGTCAAGAAGATGATTGGTTGGATGACGATTGGATCCGTATAAAAAGTAAAATTCACAGAAACTCAAAATAACATGCTTGAGATCATTATGATACGATGAGATTATATGTGGAAACGAGAAAGGTTGCGTTCAAAACTGAAGGTTTGTTCAGTTTTGAACAATGTCTTTGTTCGTTGTTGACTTTGATACCAAAAACGTTGAGAACTGACTGTCAAGGATTTAGTATTGTTAGTTTTTCTTGTAAACAATAAACAAAAAAAGACAATTTGTATTTTTTGGGGTCCATCTAACGTAGCAACACCTTTTGAAATAGATGTTTCCACGAATATTTATTATCCTGATCCGATATTGATATCGGATATCGGTCCGATATCAGCCAAAAAAAGAATATCGGATTATATCGGACTGCATCTAAAATCTCAGATAAAAGCAGTTCACACTCCGATACTGTAGGTGGCGGTAATAAACCAATGCAGGTGCGTTCTTGCTCCAATTCTATGTCCGCAGCGCCAGTGACGTCCTGACGCACAGCACGCACTGACTAATGTCAACAGAACAACATGGAGCAGCGCCGGACCGAGACAAGTCCGCCATTTGGAGACGTTTCAAAGTTGATACGCCGACAAGTCCAACAGCAACATGCAGT
>CAESWR010000309.1:0-10239 GCA_903171835.1 Mullus surmuletus
GAGCCTCGGGACCAAGCCCAGTGTGTTCGGCAGCCATGAAAATATGGGGGTAGATGCTGGTTTCATATCGCTAGCACATTTGCATGGCAGGTTATGGCGAGTCTTTCCAAGTTAGGGTTACCATAAAGGGGTCAAAGGTCATGTCCGCAACGGAGCGTCGTAGAGACTCAGGACCAACACCAGCGCGTTCAGTACGTCCTAAAACCTGGGGTGGGGTACTGTTTCCAGGCCTCTAGCATTTTCTGGTCAGTAGCTACAGTCAGTCAAAGACGAGCCTTAATTCTCGGGCTAGGGTTTGGTAAGTCCTTGTTGTAATTAGGGTTCGGTGTAAGTCTTCAGTGAGTCCCCAAAGGTAGGGTAAAAACGCCTAAATACCCCAAAGTTACTTAAGTGATGATGTGTGTGTGTGTGTGTCACACTCCTGCTGAGCAACATAAAAGCAGCTAACAAAGGGTTGGGGCTCTATCTGAGGGTGGCAATTGCTTTGATGGGATATCAAGGCAATGGAACAATGGCAACACATGCACACACACACACACACACAGCAAAACACTGTCAGAGCATTATGTGCGTGTTATATTTTGTGCATTTTTTTTATGAAGCAGTTGTAGCAGTTCAGTGTGAATCTCCCATAAAAGTGTTATTTTCCAGAAATCCAAACAAGCCAAAGCCATTTTGTGCCTTGAGAGGCTTCGATGAGTCCCCGCAGCGCTGAGGAGACGCAGCTGCTCTCCAATCTCTGCCTGAATGTCTAAGCTTTTCACGCACGGCCAGTGAGTCACTGTGGTGCGAGCGAGCAGCAGCAACAGCCGGTCTGGCTTCCACAGGAAACTCGGCCCGCCCTCTCGCTCGTGGCCTCGATCTCATCATTCTGGTCACGACGTGGAGAGTGGAGGTGCAGAAAAGGGTCACCTGATGTTTGGCGGACCATGACTTCAGCATCTTGTTTATTTTCTGCAAGTGGAGGCGACCATATTTGGATGAGATCATTAACTCATCAGGAAATTGACTCCTTGGGCGCTTTTTATTTTTTCCCCCTGTAGCCCGGCTGTGTGTGGGCTTTGCAAAGATACTTGGTGCATTTGTGAGTCGCACTCATGGAGGTTAGCATTCCGAGTCAATACAACTGTGAGCGAATATGGAGTCGCCCCTTATAGATTTCTCACGCGGAATATAAAGTGCTAGCTCGTTTCGATTTCTACAAATAGCATCTTTAACAGATTGCAGTTACTTATCTCTAATAAGGAGTGAGCACGGGGACTTCTGAGCCCCCCCAACCACTCTTGGTATGCGGCGCCTGTCTGTGTGATTGAGGGACTAACAGCCCCTTTGTAACTCCTGTGGCCTTTGGGAGAGGGAATTATATATTGAGCGGCAATGCAATCAACTCTATCAGCTTCTTTTTTATGTTTTTGATTTTTTTGTTGCGGATTCCGTCTTTATTAGTGTCTTTTGCACGACTTGGCTTTGGAAAGTGGACAGAAAATCTATGAATCAAGCTCAATTGTTCGAATTAAGCTTAAGGGCAAGAGGATACGACCCAGGAAACGCTGCGATTTTGATTTAATTGGGGACAACTCAATTCAGTACTTTTATTATTATTATCATCATCATTATAATTGTTATTAATGACTCCAAACATTAAGTCACATTCCTCGGATGTGAGTTATGAATCTGCTGGATTTGCTGCCTGGCTCAGATGGATCAATAACTCATGGCTATACATTTTAAGTGACTTGCTTATCCAGTGTAGACAGTTATTGATGGCTTGATTATAAAGCGCGATCAGAATAATCCCATGGCTATTCAATATTAATCCGACAAGCAAACAAGCATCTATTACTCCTTCAAAATCAGCGTAAAGCTTTACTTGATGTGCAGGTTTTTCCTCTGTGGTGCAGTTTTTGCGTCTCAAAACCATTTACTGCCTCCGCTTTCCCGCCCCGACACCTTGATTCCTCCTTTAGCAGAGTGCAGATGACGCAGCCGAGCGGCGAAAACACTTGACGGATTCCTCGGGCTCCATCCTGACCCGCCGCTCCACGTCGGCATCTGTGTTTTTCCTCTCGGGTTCATAAAAAGCTTCTGTCGTCGGGTCGTCTCCGTCTTTACAATCTGAGGAGGCGTTGGCTGCCGCAGATACCTCGCTCAAGCTGTGCGCCGTCTCACCAGATTTATTACACCAGCTTGTAAAAAAAAAAAAGGAGAGGCACATCCCAACATATTTCTTCCCAGAAATTATGCCAACAGTAAAGGGATAGGACACTCAAAATCTAAATCAACTCATGATCTGTTAGGTGTCATTCTTGAATCCGCACAAATTTTTGGGGGGCGGACTATCCCTTTAAAGTTGTAGGTGTGCTTGCCTGTCAGCGCATGTGAGCGAAAGAGAAAGTGATGGTGAGGTCGACATGGCGGCGAGCTGAAGCGGCGTTAGCTTTAGTGGGAGTGATAGCTGAGACATTTTGGACACAGAAAACACCTGGAGGGGGGCGAGGACGGCTGAGGTAACTGAAATAGAGGGGGAGGGCGGCGGGCGGCGGGGGGGGCTTATGTAATGACGACACCCCGATTGCTGACGGGGTGTTGAAAAGCGATTTCCCAAACGGCGGCGACCTCATTGAGGTCAGAGAGTGATGCTGAGGTCTTTGATCGCATTTCTGAGGCTCCTGAGGAAGAGCCAATTTAGGAGCAGAGATTTAATGAGGTGCTTTTACGTCATCCACCCAATAAACTCAAAAAGAAATCATATCGACACAGCACTAATTTCCATCAAAATACCTTATGTTAGACATGGTTTAACATATCTATTCATTTATTTATTTGGATCCCCATTAGCTGCCACCAGGGTAGCGGCTACTCTTCCTGGGGTTCACACACAACAAAACGTCACATTAAGTTAACGGCTCGGTTTTGACCCGTGTGCTTAATCAGCCATAAAATTCACAAATAACAATTATTCATTTATTTCTGACCTCTTTGTAATCTTGTTAGGCTACGTTGTACATGAAAAGTTGGTCTTAACGTTTTTGTTTTGGTCTGTGTGCCCTTTTATTTGGGTCTTATGCATATCATAAGACCGATTCATGCATTTTATTTTTCTAGGAAAAGAGCAAAAACCAGCAAAGAGAGAAGGCCCTAAATAAAAGCTCACAGGGTCGGGAAAGGAACTGGTTGTCAGCAGGATGTTTTATAGTCTTATATTATTACAAGGTCGAAATCGTACCTAACAACTGAAAGGTTATCATTTTCACAGCAGCACTTTATAATCTAGTAAATTAATTTTGTTTAAAGAGAGGTTCCTGACAAAGTCAAAAACCCTTGATGCAATAAATGATTTTATGTGGTACTTTTGTCCATGTAAAACCTAAAAATGGATCGTGGTGACACTAACACAAGAGGAAGGTTAAGCACAATGGACATATGCAATAACACATCTAATAAAACATGTAGTACAAAAGCAAATATATAAGATAATACAAGAACAAAAACATCCCAATACCTTAAACTACATACCATCCAGTTCACTCAAATTAGATACATAACATTTGGATTTATATTCATGGGTGTTTTAATGAATGTGAATCCAAATGCTGTCATTCAGTTGAAGTAACTAAACTCCAGTCAGCAAGGTGTCTGCTGTGACGGCGCCCAAGTGCTTGAGCCCCTGGAGAGCAGGTCGGCCTCGGTCAGCTGGTTCCTGCAGACCCCACATCTGTTCTAGCCCGACGGTGATGGAGGCGGCGGCGAACAGGCGGGATTAACGCAGCATAAAGCTGGATTGGCAGGCGGTGCCGGTCCAAGGGAACGCAGCACGGCGCCGCGCATGCAGAGCAAACAGTTGTTGATGATGAATGGGAAAAGGTGTCAAGACATCGAATTAATTGTATCATATTCAAACCGTAGCCTAAAAATACCCTAGTTCTCGTCCTACACTACATATTTATTCATGCATTCATAATTCACAGCGTACTTTCACAGCGTACTTTCACAGCGATCCAATTTAGGTTCTCCGGAGACGTCGGGGAGAAAAGCTGCGTTGTTTGATCAGCCGTCACAGGAACACGATGTTAATGGGAAACTGTGCCGTCAACGTTTCAGCAGCAGCTCGTTAATTCACACATTTAGATAGCAACACGTTTGTCTGACTATCTGATGGATGGAGGTCTAATGCACTATTTCGGGGTCCACCAAAGCCTCATCTCGTCCATCTTCAACCATTTCTGTGCCAGACAGGAAGTAAACTTTTCTGACTCTAACGTTATGTTTCTTAAGGCAGCACAGTGAGGCAGAACCAAAGTGAGACAGACTACAGGTGTGGTGCGATATTGAGGAAACATGCCAGAGAGCGTGACGAAGCTGTTAGCCCTGCGCGGCCCCGACTGGCTGATCATTCACTACCCCCCCACCCCCCACCCCAACCAGCCCTCCTCCAATGGCCCTCCTCGTCAAATCAATCGCTTTTCAGGCAGGAAAATGCCGTTTTCTGTCACGGCGGGGGGAAGACGAGGAAAGCATTTTTGAGTTTCTGTCTCATTTTTCTGTCACGCGCGTTCCCAAACCGCCCCGGATGGCAGCCGGCGCTCCAATTGCTTATCGGTTATTGAAACGACCCGCTTCCCACGGCGCTTTAAGCACTCAATTGCCCATAAATAAATAATAATTAAAAAAATCCCTCTGTGCTGAAGCATTTCAATGCGCTCTCTCATATCCGCTGTGTGTTTTCAGCACATAACTGAAGTGAGCAGGGAGGTGGAGGGGCGTGTGTGTGTGTTTGTGTGTGTGGAGGAGGAGGGGATACAGAAAAGGGAGCGCAGGTGTGTGCCCTTTCTTTCTCCTCTCTTTACGCAGCTCATCAGCTGACGGCGGCGAGTCGAGGGCTTCTCCCCCCGGAGACGGTCACCGAGCACAGTAAGTGAGGCAAACACATTTAACGTCCGCTCGTTTGTTCCTCTTGGCCTCCTTCTTCAGTCCACACCTGAGTCAGACAGCCGCCGAACGGATTTACTTTTAGGGGGGGGTTTCGGCCCACTTTTCTCATTTTATACGCTTTTGTGTGCTTTTCTTTTGATTAAGTGTGTTGTATTCATTCAAAATAACCGAAATTCCCTTTGTTTGTTAGGTTCTCATTGGATGAAAAAAAGTGAAACTCATCAATAATAATAATAATAATAATAATAATAATAATAACTTTAATTTATAAATAGCGCCTTTCAAAAACCCGAGGTTGCTTCACAAAAAAAATAAAACAAAACAAAAAGTGGGCTCATTCTACCATTTTCCTGTTTCCCAGGCTGACACAGATATATATAGAAATCCATACATGTCTGATGAGTAAAGGTGGTTGTACTGAAAATACCTCAAAGCCCACACACATACACACAAACCCACACACAATCTCTGAATCAGTCTATCACTTGAGCTGAAGGTTAACACGTTTAAAATTAAATCACACTTTGGCCGCATGTTTTTCCCCCCCGTCCGTACTCGCCATCACTGCCTCTCCTCATCCGTCACGTTTTCCCTCTTTGCTTTTTCCCACCTGTTCATCTCTTTGGTCTTACTAATTATAGCAACGAAAAAAGTGGCATTTTAATGTGCAATGTGAAATTTAGTAACGCTGGAGGCGGGGTTTGCTAATCTGTTACTTCCCCTGAAATAAAGGATTTCCGGCCTCATCACTGTCATTCCAGACCTGAATTCCCTTTTTCTTCAGACTTTTCACAGAGATGAGTTGCAGTAGGTACAGCATACTTTGCCCACATTTCCCGTGTTACATCAGCACAGATGTATGACCTTCAGTGATGTCAGTGAATCAAATACATAAAAAGGGAGGGAATGTAAAGGAACGATGTAGGAATTCAAATATACACCTGAGCAGATGGATCTGACATCCACATTCCGAAGTGTGAAGGCGTCGTTTTAAAGCAGATTTTATTGTTTGCTGAGCTGGATTTATTCATCTTTCTCCTCATTTATTTCGGCAGAAGCATAAACCGGTGTGAAAACCTTTTCCGCGACTGTGGTCGGTGGTCTCCTCCCAGCGTGTCTCCATAGCCTTCCCTCTAATCCGCCTGTCTGGCTCGCCGGAATATTCCGGTGGGGAAGCATCAGAGGAGCCGGATCGATCCGCGAAGCCATCAGAGACACCAGCAGCAAATTCCTTATTTGGCAGATTTTTTTTCCCGCCCTTTCTTTCTCCGCTCAAATACTGATGTGAAATCAATTATTCAGCAAAGCCTCATAAATGCCAGCGCGTGGGTGGCAAAGTCGTCTCTTTAAGCAAACGAGCGGTTTGTTTACCGACAGCGAGAAGTGGGTTGTTTACTTGCAGGGGTTCAACTCTGGCCAAGCGCTTGCTCTTTGCCGAAGTTTTTATTTTAGTTTTTTTTCATTCACTACACACTCGTCTGTGTGTGTATGCGAGTGTGTGTGTGTGTTTGTTTTTCCCCCGCTGGCAGCAGACGAGCTCCCTGCCTGCCTGTCTGTGCGATGCGCCCGCCAAGGTGAGTTGCCTTGTTGATGATGCGGCTGTTGATGTCACTGGGTATTGGATGCTCTCGTCTCCTGAGAAAAGAAGAAGGTGGTGGTGGCGGGGGTTGGGGGGGGAGGGGGGCGGGAAGGGACCATCTCGTCTGACTCATCAGGCCTGTCAGTCACATGGGCAGCCTGGTGAGCCCCAAATAGCAGGTGATTCGGATGCCGAGGAGCGGCAGCCATTATATACATGAATAATACATGGAAGATGGCTGATTATTAAAATGAGTTTCCCAAATCATCTCCGCGTGTCTCTAAACTCCTGATTTTTCCACTTTGCCTCCACAGCTAACACATTTCTCTCCAGCTATATGAAACTCCATTACTCCTTTGCTTTCTCATCACCACCCCCGCTGCTGCTATCTCATTTGTAATTTCATTGATGGTTTGCGTCCAATACCTCCAAATGACCTTTTCCTCCGAATCCGCAATCATATTTCTGACAGTGTTTTTCTCCATTACTAACATCCGTCTTCTCTCTTTCAGGCAAAGCAGCTTCATCTATATCGCGCATTTCATACACAAGGTAACTCAATGTTCTTTATATGATTAAAAGTACATTTAAAAGCATTTAAAAGCAAATAACATTAAAACACTAAGACAAAGTACAGTAAAAAAAAAGACGAAACATAATGATTTTAAAATGCTTTAGAACTCTGGGCTCCATTATCTGACCTGAGTCTGCAGATCTCAGAGCCCTAATGGGGTTAAAGTCCATGAGCATTTCATTCATGTATTCTGGACCTAAACCATTCGGTGAATCTTAGACCAGTAGCAGACCTTCTATCTTTGTTCCGGTCAGAACCCGAGCTGCTGCTGCTGCGTTCTGAATGAGCTGCAGCTATTTAATGCTATTTTGGGGGAGTCCAGTCCAGAAGACCATTACAGAAGTCAAGTCTGCTGCAGATAAAAGCATGGATGAGCTTCTACTGTTCTGCTTGGGAACATGAGACCCTTCACTCTGGATATGTTCTTCAGCTGGTAGAAGGCTGTATTGGCGATTGATTTGATGTGACTGCTGCAAGTCAGATCCGAGTCTTTCATCCCACCAAGGTCAGATAAACACCTCCCGCCTCCCCAGCATGCCCGCCATCGTCAACCTGCTCTTCAACGTGGTCTCCACCAACACCACCATCTCCTTTGCCGTGGTGCTGCCCATGGTCAGCCTGCTCTCCCTGCTGGCCGGCGTGGGCGGCCACCTGCTGCTCTGGCTGGTGCTGCTGAGGAATCGCCGCAGCCGCTCCAAGCCCGGCTCCGTGCTGCTGCTCAACCTCAGCCTGGCCGACCTGGGCGCCCTGCTCACGCTGCCCTGCGTGCTGCTGGCCGCCAGCTTCCAGGACTGGGAGCTCGGGGGCGGGACCTGCGTCTTCCTGGGGTTCGTGACCTCCATCACTGTGGGGGTGGAGATCTTCAGCCTGGCCGCGCTGTCGGTGCTGAGGTATCGCATCGTTGCGCCACGAACTCGGCCTCCTGCCACCCTGATGCAAGTGTAAGTCGCCTTGTGGTGCGATTTCGGGTTTGTCAAAAGTATCTCCAAAAAACACACGCAAACCTCTTTTAATATTGTGGCTGCTGAATCCTCAAAAAGTAAAAATGGAAAAGGGATTCAGGACAGCGCTTAAGTGAAATCGTATTCATTTTATTGCCGCACACAGACGTTTCGGTGCATGACCAAAGACACACAGGTGTCGTCAATAAGTACCAATTAGGCTGGCACAGCAGCTCTCCCAAAACATTGTCAAGAGGACAATGAAACCACAAACATTTTCCTGAATATAATAAATAAGCAAAAGTCTTTTAGAAAAAAGTTTCTTGGAGAAAAATATCACACATTTTTCATTCATAGCCTTTTTTCACACAAAACATATTAAATCGAACTCCTTTGAGTCCTCTTGGCTCCAGAGTGTTAGGAAAATGTATCCAAAAGCATTCAACACAGCTTAATGTGTGGGTAACGCCCCCCAAAAATGTCCAAAATCCCTCTAGGAAATTTCAAAAATATTTCAGTCAATCATTTCTCCAATTTGATGGCGTATTTTATACTGTTGGAAAGCCTGATTACTTGCCAAAATATATATCTTCCCTCCCCTCCATCAGCTTATGCATTGTCGTAGCTATCTGGGTGGTTTCCGTGACGATGGCTCTGCCCAAGGTCACCTACATCAACTTCAACGGCGGCTGCACGTGGTCGGTGGGCCGGGACGAGTGGCTGCGCTTCCTGGTCCCCGCCTTCCTGGTCTACTACGTGGCGCCGCTCCTCTGCATCGCCGTCAACTGCGGCCTCATCATCTCGCACCTGCACGGCTGCCGCGGCACGCTGGCGGCCGACCGGCGCAACCGCAAGGCCACGGCGCTGCTCATCGGCTCCACGCTGGCGTTCGCCGTCAGCTGGCTGCCGTACTACACGCTGGAGTTCGTCAACGTCATGTCGCCGTACGTTAGCTCGGCGGCGTCCCCAATCGGCGTGCTCGAGCGTCCGGGTTTGGCGCCTCCCGGGCCGAGCGGGGAACCCCAGACCCGCGTGTCCTTGCTGTGGGAGGTGGCGTCCCTGATGGCGATTTTACTGGTGTGTCTGGCGCCGTGCTGGAACCCGCCGCTGTACTTCCTGCTGTCGAGGCCGGCCGTGCGGCAGCTCCGAGCGCTGCTGCCCGCCTTCATACGCAAGCGTCTGGGGAGGAGGCCCGCCCAGCAGTGGCGCATCTCCCCAGCTCCTCCCACACAGCCGCCACACCCTCCGTCCCCCGCGTTTACACACCAAACCAAAACGCTCGGGCTGACTCAGTAAAAGTTTGGCTCGCATCCTCCCATGACATTCTATTCATATTTGCCCTCACATAAACGCATGAGTCATCGCTTGCTTTATATACACACACTATTATGTTTGCTTAGATGCTTCTGTGGTCGTCTGTGCCTTCGCCATGTTGCAGCAAATGTATAAAAATGGCTCCAGGCAACAGCAGACAGGGGGCCTCTCAGGGAGATAGTGGTGTATCATAAACTGAATGCATTATAAGCTATAAAAAAAAAAAAAAAGAAATGTTTATTTGACCCTTTGCAATGCCAGTGTCGCTAAGCAGCTGCCGTACAGAGCTGCAAGCTTAAAAGGGGTAGTTTGGATTTTTTTATATGAAGCTGTATGAGCTCCTCACCATTAGTGTGGTACATCAGCAGTGACGTTTCCCCCACTGGGTCCTGTGAGCGGACTTTCAGCCCGGTTTCAGTGTTGCAGAGAGTAGTTCCGTCTAGTTGCTGGAGTCACATGGATAAAGCGTTTTGCTCCAAAAACCAATATGCGTTCAAAAGAGTAACACATTTGCATCACAAATTCTAGGTTGCAAAAAAGTGCAACCACGCCATCACCTGGTACTGTTTTCCCTCCCTTTGTATCACTGCGTGCACCTGATACGGAGGGAGGGAAAACAGTGCCGGGTGATTGCGACATTGATGGTGAGGATCTCATACAAACAGATCACAAAATCCGAATTATCCCTTTAAATTTAAGTTTCACAGCAAAACAAAGCGTCTTGTCTGCGTACATATCAACAAGCCCATTATCATTTACCAAATGTAGGTCACTGACCTTCAGTGCTCCTCCACGTGGGGGTCCGGACCTGCGATCTTAACAGCCTTTCGCAGGCGCCAAGGGACGCCTGACGCGAACCACCCAAGCATGCGTAAAGAGAGATTCCCTCCGGAGCTCTT
>CAESWR010000309.1:26691-38979 GCA_903171835.1 Mullus surmuletus
GGTTCTTGATGTGGTGCCGGGCTATCACAAGTTTGTGGGTGCAGGTGAACAGAGACTGGCGTGTGTGTGTGTGTGTATGTGCATATTTTCCCTTTCAGTCTGTGCAAAAAAAACCCCAAATCTTGATAAAATGAAGATTGAAGCCCATGTGTCGTATTAAATGGTTCAAATAATGCATTTTGCCAAACAATGCACGTCACTTTTGTTACTTTGCAGACAACAATAATGCTGCAATCCGCAACGCTTTATCTTGTTTTTATTGAAGGCATTTTGTTATCTGCGTCCGCGCCACTGCGGGGAGTTGTGTGTGTGCGTGTGTTTGTGTGTGTGTGTGTATGTGTGTGTGTGTGTGTTTTGAGAGCAGCGTTTAAAACCGTGTGTGAAGACCTGAAATAATTGGCCCAGTGGATTTAAACAGACTCAGACGCTTCAGTCGAGCGATCAGGACACTTGAGTTGTGACTGCAGCTGCTTTACTACAGGTGTGTGTGTGTGTGTGTGTGTGTGTGTGTGTGTGTGTGTGTGTGTGTGTGTGTGCAGTGCACTGCAACAAATTTTGCACTCAAGGGAAGCCAATTTTTTTCCCAAATCTGAGTGTATTTTACAATTCTTCAGTATCAAGACCCTTGTTTCAAATCAAGAAAAACAAATATATCAACGCTCCCGTCTCGTAAATCTCCGCCCTGCAAATAGGTTCGAGAGAAAGACAAAACGTGGTCCCAAATGGTGCATAACAACACCGGTTGTTTGGCAGCGACTTTCCAGAAGCGGCACCCTCCCATCAGAAACACTATTACTTATTCATACGAGTAATTTAGAGCCGTAAATGTCGCTGCGCATACAAATCAGGTGTCGCTACTCAGGCGTCAAAACTTTTAGAAGAATGTCGGCGTCGGTCTGAGAGCGAAACGAGGGCGAGCAGCTTCCCCGAGAGTGACGGCCCGATGTGATGGCCACTCATAAAAGCCGAAGCACTGATTAACCCTCATGAGTTACTTAAAAAAACTTTCTCAATCGTCTCTCAGGATGAAAAATGTCCCCTCCCTAGAAACTGCTGCAAATATATCACATAGAAATATTTTTTCCACTTGAAATGTCAATCTTTTTAATCAACTTCTGCCTGAAATATATATACATATATCAAATATTAATAATTTGGAGGGGTTTTTAACGCTCTAAATGCTTTTATTTGTTTACATAACTCGAAAAAAACATAAAAACTCAAGTAATTTCCATAAAATGCAATTAAATCAGGGTTTCATTGACCCTATTAGAGCCTCAGATGGGTCAATGATTAGTAGCAACATTGAATTAGAGGCATTTCTTGTTAGTGACAAATCTTTATAGCAATCTCTCTTATTAGTTCCAAGCTGGTTCTGATTTTAAAAACGCAAACCAGAATTTAAATATTAAAGAAAATAAATATATTATATTTATAATAGCTATATTTATCCATCGCGGCCAAAATGTCTTGAAAGTGGTCTGGACAGAAATGGTCCCCAGGAACTCTGAAGGGTTTATTCCCCGCGAGTGGCCATGAGTTTGTGCATCCTGGCTGCTTCGTTTGGCTCCGGGCGCCGTGAAAAGCACGGGCGCAAGATCAGAGCGCCGCGCGGGTCAGTCAAGTGCTTCCAAAGATGTTCCCGGGAGTCAGGTTTGGACCCACGCCTACAAACCCCCCCACCCCCCCCCGTCAAAAACGTTCACTAATCTACAGAATCACCCATAGTTTCTGTGTTTTGATCAATATTTGCATGATGGGACGTCGCCCCAGACTCAGCGTGGTTGGATGTGACAGATGGCCGGCTAGATGTGAGCAGAGAGGAGCTGCTTAATCGAGGGAAAGAGAGCGTGGTGTTGGTGGTGGTGGTGGGGGGGTTGGGGGGGTTTGGGGGGGGGGGGAGGGTTGGCAGTGTCCTGAGTTACTCTGCTTGATAGGACACATATTTACTCGACTTCCTCCCGCGGCTCCATCACACCTAATCGATGTCCGCTCCTCTACTCACAAAGACTCGCGCCTTCTGCCCTGTTTGTTGTCGTTCTTTCCCTTGATCAGACGGTGGCAGGTGGCGGAACAACCAACCAACCCCCCCCCCNNNAGCGCCAAGTCCGCTTCCCCGTGAATTTCCTGCTCCGGGCTCGGATCCGATACTACTTGGCTGCCTGGAGGACGTGAATATTTCAGAATCTCTCATGAGGACAGGATTTTTTACCTTGGGGAGGGGGGGGCGGGGGGCGGATGTAGGGCAAGGGCACACACACGCACACACACACACACCAATTTGCAGTCCAAAGCCAGCAGGCACATCCAGTGATCCTGTGGGAATAATAATTTGTTTTTGCACCGACCCGGTCACGAGTTATTACAGCTTTTGCTCCATTCAAACCCAAACGCAGAGCGATGGTGAAATAATATAATCGAATCTATTGATTAGAGCTGTGATCGGCCCTGCAGCAAAGATTTCATTCAAGTGAAAGAGCTCAACTGTTCATCTCGACTGTTACATAAACCGTTACCTCCTGCCAATTCCTGCTCATATTTTTGTTGATGGAATAAAACACGACAGTCTGTGTCTCACTAACCCGTCTGGATACACAACAACAGCAGCGTGTGTGTTTTTGTTCATTAACGTGACGCGGCCGGATCGTGTCTGGCCGGTGGGGCCCAGTCTCGGGTTACGCGAGGGATTTTGTTTGTATCGATTGTCCGTCTTTGGATTCCCTTTGTTGGAACCTGCGCGTGTCCCTGCGCACACGACACACGCCGATGCCGAGGCACGAAAAGTTTTTTTTTTATCCCACAGAGAAATGGAGACTATGAAGCTCTATTAGTTTGCTATTATCCAATTTGGAGCAGCAGAACCTATTATTTCCACCATCGCCCTCTATAATGGAAAATAGCTGCTAACACCTGTGTGTGTACACAAAATCTCCTTCCATCAGCTGAATATCAACACACGTGGTGTGTAATCCACACGGCTGCGGGATTAAATAGAAAATTGGATTGCGTTTTATGAGGTGGTTCATGACCATGGGGTGACGTCCATGCGCTAAAACCGCGACCATATGGTGAAGAATCTGAGCTGAAGACTGAGAATTTGATCAGGTTGATAATCCGTTTGCTTGTGTTGTGCCCTTATCGAAATGGCACAAAGCGAGCAACCGGAGCAACCTCGCCGTGACCCGCTTTACGCCCGCGCTCCACCTTTGTGTATGTGCAAACGCGGGTCCGTGGCGAGGCCGCCGAGGACAGAGATGTTCCCGGGCTGTTTCCCCCGAGCTGCTGTTTCTGCTACAGTCACTCGGGCTAATTGAGCCTCTGTGACAGGAAGCCCCGACGGGATGCTGGTGGTCACCGCTAAAAGGGTCGGCAGATTCAAAGCCAAGCGTGACATGCATACAGTCGAGTCGAGCAAAGCTTCCCCTCGTGTCCCGTCGCGGGACAATGATGATGAAAAAAAAAAACCTCCCCTGCCAGTTCTGACGTTTCCGCGGCGATGTTCCAAAAACCACATGGTACGGTGGCCGAGGGCTGCAAACGCGCTGCAAATACAGAAACGATGCAAACACAGAAGTAGAAAGAAATTCATGAAACAAAATGGATATGTGGCCGGCCACTAGGGGGCGCCAAACTGGATGGACCAATCCTGTGGGATCGGCCCCTCTTTCTCTGTATTAATTAAGACTTGGAAAAAGTGGAATAAAATAAAAAACATTTCCCCTTATGTCGTTTCGAAACACAGCATTACAGGAAAACAACAGATTTACATCGTTTTTTTCCATCCAAAAAAACATTATTAACAAAACCAAGTTCCTCTTGCACAGCGGTCTACTATCATTGGTGTGTTCTTTATCAAGTAATACAAAACGGCACAGCGTTTTCTCTCTCGCAGAGTTTCTGTGTTTGCGCTGCGTTTGTAGCCTCGGCCACCGTAACAACGATATGTTTGACTTTCGCAAACTTGGCATCGGATCCCCCCCCTCGTAGGAAACACTACCCCTCCCCCACCCACCCGGCTGAGACGTCCTTCTATTATTAACGTGTGTTTTGTGTGTGTGTGTCACAGGACCTGTCGACCCTGCAGTGTGACGTCTGCATCCTGGTCTTCTCGGTGACGGACAGGCGGAGCTTCCACCGCATGGCGCAGCTCCGCCTCCTCCTCAGGGAGTCGCAGCCCCACACGCCAATCATCCTGGTGGGCAACAAGAGCGACCTGGTGCGCTCCCGGGAGATCAGCACGGAGGGTGGGTAACCGCCGCCTCACTACATCCCCCCCCAACAATCACCACCTCCACCTCCACCTCCACCTCCACCTCCGCATAGCAACCGTATCTTGACCCAGCAGGCCTGTCTGCTTTTGTCCCCCCCCTACACACACACACACACTTGTTGTACACTGCGAATTCTAAGCCTTTTTTTTTTCGACTGAGGGTTCTTTCTTGCGAGCTATTCATCTGCTGATTTTACTGTTCTCGTGCCTCCTCTAATTAGCTCCACGTTGCACACAAACGCGGCCAAGTCTTCTCCCAGCATCCTCGGCTGATGATTTTAGATGTTCATTTTCTCAGAGAGTGCTGTAATTAAGGCTGAATGCAAATCGGCTTGTTTGTGCTCTAAAGACGTATGTAAGTAGATCTGCACAGCACCGATGATGCTGCCATCATCGAGCGCGTCGAGTTTTTTTGCTGCTTTGCAAAATGTCTTCCGTCGTTGGACCTCAAGCTGTGCCACCCAAAACTCGACAGCATAAGCATTATACAACTGCAAAAAATCTTACCGTTCGGGATGCAAAATCCCTCATCCATCCTCTAAATCAAAATTTTTTTTTGGGGGGGGGGGCAAAGTTAGACTTTTGGGCTTTAACCCTAAAGTGCCTTAAAAAAAACTCTCATTCGTCCCTCAGGACCAAAAACGTCCCCTCTCTAAAAATTGCTGTAAAGATAATCATATATTGATATTTGGGTTTTTTTCCAGTTTGTTTACATAACTCCACTGTATTTTAATCAGAAAAAAACACAAAAACTCAAACAATTTCCATAAAATGCAATTCAAGGAGGATTTAATTGTTATTGTTATTAGAGCCTCAGATGGGTCAATGATTGGCAGTAACATTGGATTTGAGGCATTCGTAATTTTTCTGCAGTGCCACGTTTTTATAGCGAACTCTCTTATTATAGTTCCCTGGAGACAAACATAAAAAGTGGCCCAATACGTCCCCAGGAACTCTTAAGGGTTAACGCAAGAGCCCCGTTTTATTATTTACAGCTGGCAAAACCAGTTCAGCCACTCGTTCAACCAGTTAACACCAGCGGCCGCCGGTTCCAACACAAACGTTTGTCTCCCTCCGTCTGGAATTAAGGATCCATTAAGATTCAAGTGCCCGCCTACTCTGGTGATTAGCAGGGTATGTGCCACGCAAGGATGGAGAGGCGTGGGCACCGAGTGAGGGGGGGGTCCGTTCGTGTCTGACACATGTGATCCAAGAACACAGGGGATTCAAGACGTGCAATTATTCCATTTTTATGTATTTAAATGACGTTTCCAGCCTTTTCAAGCCTCAAAAGGCTAGAAATCGGGCGCATGTAGTTAACAGTGACGCGTATGGCGAGCACAAAGCCCCCCCAGAGAACAGTAACCGTGTCCTCCGCGCTATTACTCGTCGTCTCCTGTTTACCCCCGTTTCTATCTCTCACTTTTAGTTTCCCATCAGAATTCTCCCCAGCCCGCAGTCGCTCCATTAGGGAGTCTCGCGGGGGATTTATCTTTGATCAGAAAAATCAATTTCTTTGCTGTTTACAATATCCAGGGATAAATGCTCTGCTGGTAAACTGCTTTAGGGGAGAGGATTCTATCGTCTCTTATTATTGTAACAGGGTGGAGATGCCCTCTGCCTATACAATGATTCGCCCTCCTGGCTTTTTGTACATGCGGAAGAACACAATTACTGCGAATTCATGGATTTCAGGTGCAACAATTTTATTACCGCAATGGTGAATCATTTCTATACTGCAAGTCTCAGATCTGCTTTAACATTCACTACTTTCTCTTTACATCTTGTCATTCAAATACGCGATGAAAAGGTTCTAGGGGATGAGTGTTTTCTTTGGCGTTTGTCCAGCAGGGCTACTTTACACAACAGCTGCAAAAAATCCGTAAATCCCGCGGATTAGTAAACTCACTTACTGTGGTAATTACGGCTGAGCAGCAGTCGTCGCCGTGAGCTGTTTTCGGTATTTTGGCACGAAAAACTGCAGCAAGAACTTGGCGAATTTCATTCACTGATGAGGAGTCATCGTTAGTTCTCCACGAGAGGAGAGAAGAGATTTAGGTTGGGATGTTTTTGCGTGATGTAAACGCATTGAACACCTGACCTTTGGAGTTTTAGTGTTTCATCTTGATATGTAAATCATTTCCACCCAAGTTAATGACGCATCTTCTAAAACATTTTAACCGTCCAATTAAATTCTCTATACGAGCTCCGTCTCCTCTTCCCCCCCTCAGCTTCCTCTGGTTTATGTCTTTTTCCAGATGGCACATCTCTGGATTATCTCCCATTTGCAGGATGCCGCCCGGTTTACTATCTTTACGTGTGTTTGTGCTGCACATACAGACACACAGTAGCACACACACATGCCCCCCCGCAGCATCACACACCTTCATCTCACCATCTCCTCGCTGCCTGATATCAGCACGGCTGCTGCCTCACACTGACGACCGCGGTGAGAGGAAATAGCAGAAAGAAAAGGTTTGGAAGAAGGGGAGCTTCAGTTTGAAAGACATGTTAGACACATAGTGAGTTTTCTTACCTTGGTTTTAGTGCACTAATGGTGCGACAGTGTGAAACCTGAGGGACCCCGATCGAGGGTCCAATCATTTTTACCATTGGTTGTTGGAAGTCTGACCTATATGTTTTTGGAAGTCCTATGATGCCCACCAACCTGTAAAGAGTTTAACCTTTTGTTTCAGAGACACTGCCCAAATGTGTGCAGGGATCTGGAAGTATGTTCAGATGTGCACACAAGGCCGCCCCCAGAGAATGATAACTGTGTCCTTAGAACAATAACTCGTCACCCCCATTGAACACATCAAGAAAGCTATTTCGTCTGTCTCTGTTGGCCAGTGCGAGTTGTAGCGAACATTTCTAAATTGGGAATCAGGGCAACTGTATCGACCAAGGGGTTCTGAAGACCCCAAAGTCCTTGTCCACAATAAAGCAATCCAGAAACTTTGGAGCCAAAACCGGCTTGTTCTGACAACCTGGGGATACACACTGATTCCACGCCTGTAGCACATGCAGGTCAGCAGCCTTGTTCCTGCAAAAAAGATCCCCAACTCCCCAAGAGAACTAAAGATCGTAGAGATTTGGGACCAAGACCAACATCGAGTTCTTCCAGCCTGATCCTGAGTTCCTGAAACCTTTGAGATATGTGTCAGTTGCTGGTTTTCGGGTTGTGTATCTCACAAACAGAAGCTCACAGAGTCCCTGGGTTAAGTCGAGCGTGTTCAGCACTCCTGAAAACATGAGAATCGACACTGGTTCGGGCTTTCTCGCACATCCCCTTCAGGGCTTAGACACATCGGTGCCTTTCGATTCCAGTCCGGTCATGGCTTTGTCCTTCGCTTAATGTCATCAGGGGGATGAGATGAAAAACAAGAAATTCGCCGTACTCAGCATATTCCAACACACATTATAAAAAAAAAAAAGAAAGACAACAACAACAAGCTAGCAGCGGAGATGCGGTCAGCGATATGGAAATGCGGCATCTTTTCGCCCGCGGGGGGACGAGGGCGGGGGTCTGACAAGGATGTTCTCATGTTCTCTCAGGACGGCGCATGTATTCTTTCCGATATGTGCGTCTGACAGAGGGGGCCGGCAGGCCAGCCCGCCCGCCTAACATCCTCTTTAACGGAACCTCGGGCCCCGACTCAAACAGCTGAAGTCGTAAAGTCTATTTATGGCGCGTACAGTGACACTCTTATTCCCCCCGGCCCCCGGCCCCCTCCCCCCTCCCTCTCCCACTCCCTTCGCGTCCTCTCAACACACACAGTGACACACTCTGTCGCACCGTGAACATATTTCTCATGGGTTCCATATGGCCGGCCGCGACGTGGCCCCCGGACCGCTCGCGCCTCCGGGGGGCTTTGATTAATATGCACTATGGCTCCGTTTGCTTAGTCAACGTTCTCTCTGTCTGCTGCTGCTGCTCCCGCGAGTCCGCTTCATCTCCCGTCTTCTCCTCTTTCTTGTTGCGTGACTCACTTTAGCATCGTTCACCTTGATATCACTCCAGCTATTTTCTGTCTCTTCCGTCGTCCCTTGCTTCTTCACTTCATATTCTCACACAGGCAGAGAAATATACTTTGTCCTCGCGTCTGGATCCGCCTCCCCGATATTCTCCATCCTTTTTTTTTCTTTTTTCTTCTCTTGTCAATCTCCCAAACACTGTTCTAAACAATTTATGAAGACCCAATTCACTTCAATTTGCTGTCACAGCTACCGGGCTGTAAGCCACGTTGATCTGGTTTGGGATTTGTCCTTTCCTCCCCGTGATAAATGACGTTGCTGCAGGCTGACAGCTGCTGTGCCGCTGGATTATTATACCTCGCTCAGACCTAGTTTGTTTTATGTAACACCTGTGTAACACAGATTTGTGCGTGGTCGTCGTGCGGTCGGAGCAACACACAGACCAGATTAACACTTAAACACTGAATCCAAAAACTATGACTCTGTAATGTAAACTTACACTGCTGTATAGTACAATAAATCATTATGTACGCAATGGGTCTGAATGACCTGTGAGGAATATTTTATCATAAAGAACATATTTTATTTAATGCTTTCAGTCAATTGTAAATGAACAGCTTAACTAAGTATATAAGTATATATATACATATATATAGTAAATATACTAGTTGTGCTTACTTGTGCATACTTTTTGTGAAATATATCGCTGTTGATGCAGTGTACATTTACTACAGATTTGGATAATGATTTATCCTTATGACTTGTCTGCTGTTTCTCTATTGACGCATTATATTTTAAGAAATAACAATTGTTGCCGGCAGTTAATGGGAAAATTATCTCGGCAGGTGATTTATTCAAATGTCATTGTCTGACATTTGTATTTCTTAAATTATTTTCTCTCAATTAATTGAAACAAAGATTTATTTTTTTTCATTTGTGCTGTGAGTTTTAATCTTCCGCAGAGTTGAGATATTTTCTCTCTGTCCCTGCAGGCTCTCACTATGAGCATTTGAAAACTAGATTCATAGTTTTGGAGCCTGATTAATGCACAGAACTAAGGGATGCTGCGAAAAAAAACAACAAAGAATTGCACAGAATTTCGCCTCCGTAGCTGACCTCGCCGCATGCACCGTAGTCATTTTAAGTCCTTTTGTGCCATTGTTACAAAGACCAATAATAAGTCTTAAAGCCCTCTCTTGCGTGCTCGCTGCATGCTGGGAAGCGCAGATCATGAGCTCAGCGAGCAAAGCCGGGGCGAAGCAAAAGAGCCACACAAAAGTATGCCAGTCCCGGCGGGAAGGGGGAAAAAAGGCTGTTTTACAGACAAAGAAGCCTGTTTGTTGCTGAACGATGTCTATCTGTCAGCTCGCCTTATCATCCCGCTCCTGTTTGACCAGACACAAACAGCATTTTTAGCCGAGATACCGAGCCTTGTCAACATGTTTAGTCACCTGTCCTTATCCAGCCGAGCCACATTCGGCACAGACGCCATTTTTCCCATCTGAGCCGCTGCCAAGAGATTTGAGCTCACACACCTCGACAAGTGTCAATATTAACCTCCTCTTGGTTTTACTGACTCACATCGTTGAGAGATTTGACAGATGGAAATCGGATTGAAAACATCTGTATTGCACAGCTTTGGTTGAAAATCCACAATTTAGTGCTAGTGCAGCGTGTATGTTGTGCTTAAGACGTTGAAGTGTAAGAGTGACTGTGTTTACATGCAGTCAATGTGCGGGTTAAGGCACATATTCCAGTTTCTGAATAACCTGTTTACATGCATCAGCAAACAGGTTTATTCCTGTATACATGGTCATTGTAATTGATTGGGATATCCCGATCAAATGAGCGACTGCTACGACTTTCTAGCGTCTCCAAATGCCAGGATGTTTGTGTCTTTCATCACACTTATGAAGTGATTGGAAGTAGTTCCTGGACTCCAAAGACCAAGATTTCTTGCAAATAGAACATGCACAAAACACTATTCATGTCCCTTTTGATGGGGAGATCCTGATCGGCGTATACATGATCAAATATTCGCCTTAGAAAAGGAGTAACCCAGTGGTAATATTTGAATTTTTAAAAACCTGTATATGCGGCTTGAATAATTGGGTTATTAGGTTATATTATGCTCAAATACAGGTTTATTTACGGAATATTTGCAATAACCATGTAAACACCAATAACCCAATTTTTCAATTGGGTTTCCATGTAAACACCAATAACCCAATTATTCAATTGGGTTATTGGTGTTTACATGGTTATTGCAAATATTCCGGACAGAAAAGGGTTATTTGAGTGCATGTCGACATAGCCAGTGTCGTTATCGCTGGTGGTTCGTTGCATGTACAAATACTGCTGTAAATACCGACTTGTTATTAGTGGTTGGAGGTAGTCTGGATGCGCCGCTCATTCCTCATTCCTGACGAGCCCATTATTGAGGGCACCTGCAGTCGTTGCACACAGCTGCAGTTAATCAGCCGGGAGGCGTGCGTCTGTGCGACGCCGGAGGGAGGGACGCCACTATTTAGCTCTCGAGGTTTGGCTTTGTTGCCGTGAGAGTTTGTGTATTGTATTGTGTATGTGGTGGTGTGTGGTTATTTATCTTGAAGATGATGGGTATTTTTCTCCTTTAATACTGTAAAACACCGAATTAATTGGTGTTTGTTGACCCGAATGGACCAATTTGTGTACCGGTTTTCCTTTAATTTTTGTATTTTAAGTGGTAATAAAAAAAACTCTATTATGGAATGAATTAACATCGAAGCTCCATTTTCATTACCTCATAATTATTATTATTATTAGTGGATCAATTTTGTGTCACATAATGTGATCATGTGACCTCATCCACACCACTTGTGCAGTGATATCAGAAATGGAGGTGAAACAAAAACTTGCCTCCTAGATTTCGTAGGCACCCAGATTTTGCCTGGTTTTGTTGATATTCCTTCCTCCCAGGCTTGCTATTTTCCACAACACTCTGACAAGATTGTTGCTCTCCTGCTCGAGCTCTGGCAGATTTAACCTATTTGTCACAATTTGGTGTGTGAGGAGCTACAAATGAACACTTAAGAGTTTAATGGAGTTCCCAGACAGCAACGAGGGAAGTCAGATGTTGGTCCAGAGGTTTCATCAAGGTGTGTGTGTGTCGGGGGGGGTTAGGGGTAGCACATCAAACACCATCTGTGTCGTTAACACGCCGCGGATGCTTCGTCGCATTCGTGATCACACATCCTGAAATGTCAAACTACCGGCTCTAATCAGTGTGTGTGAAGCCGTCAGGTGTTGAAAATGCGGCTCCCGCACGTTTCTAAAAAACTCCCTTTTATCCTCTTTGTGCACCAGAGGCCCAATCCAGCGCCAACATGTTCGACTGTCACTACCTGGAGCTCTCCGCCTCGCTGGACCACGGCACCAACGAGCTGCTGGAGGCGGCGGTCCGGACGGCGAGGGGCGACTGCGTGGGACCCCCCTGGGCCGACGGGGACCCGGGCTCGGGCCGGAGGGAGAGCCTGACCAGCCGCGCCAAGCGCTTCCTGGCCGGGCTGGTGCCGCGCTCGTACGCCCGCGACCGGGACCGCGGCCGCTACCGGGAGATGAGCCGCCACCGGGGCAGCAAGATCCTCCGCCAGAAGTCGCGCTCCTGCCATGACCTCAGTGCACTGTGACACACACACACACACACACACACGCACACACACGCACCGACAAACACATGCAGGGGCAAAAAGAGACACACTCCCACACATGTACACACACCAGATTGAAAGATATGCAGGAGGGGGAAGTGTGAAGGAGGAAGGAGCGTGAAGGAGGTGCAAACGAGCGGGAAATTTAAAGGGGCAGCGCAGGAATCTGGACGCTGAACCTTTTATCTTTTAACCTCTCAAAGATAGAAACTCATTTCAGAAGAGAAAAGGGGGGGAGGGGGGCACACTCGGACGAGGAGGTGTGTTTGATTCGCTTGGCTCATTACCTGACGGGCGCTGGAGGTTGAAAATTAGCGACAGCACGGAGAGGCGACGGCTCTGGGGCGCCGATTG
>CAESWR010000309.1:97727-114335 GCA_903171835.1 Mullus surmuletus
ATTTTTTTTGATGCGTCTTTCCTTTTTTTTTTGTTGCTCAGTCTGATTCCTCGTCCGCTCACAGTAGAAATTAAATTTCTGAAACTGCTCCCTTGAGTCCTGCCATTTGAGGGCACGGAAAATCAATACATTTGTACTCACCTTGTGCGCAGTGGCCACAGATAATAGGGCATCAGTGGGAAACATGAAGGGCCGGGCAGGAGGATAAGCAACTCTTCTGTGCTCTGCGATAATTGGTATGCAGGCCGGGTCTCGCACCGGCGCACGTCGCCTCCATAAAATGTTACACCATTCTCGTTCGCTCAGACCCGAGTGGACGGGAGGATTACCTCCCCTTTTAATAGTTTAATATCCATGGTAACAAAGCTGAAAGCAGGATGAACAGGTTAATGTAGTGCACCAGTGTTCTTATTATCAAGTTGCATTGAGACAATCTTGAAAGACTGATGTCGACAGCAGAGAGGGAAATGTAGTACTTTTATGCGCCATGTTTTCATCCTTAAGTATATCTCTGGTCTGCCATGAGGTGCCTAGGGAGCAAGCACACTTGTTTCTATAGTAACAGTTGAATGTGTACCGTACAAAAAGATGAAATGGCACCACGTTGCCAGATCCTGTTTAACCATAAGATCCTCTGTGACTTACCAGAGAGCCTCTCACCCGCTGGGAGAGCGCTGGCAGGCTGTTTGCTGCTGCGCCGCTGCAAATCTGAATTCCCCGTTACACTCTCCATCACAGTTAGAGGTACACAGCAGAGCCACGTTTGAGTTTATCAGCTCCACTGTCTCGCTATGAATATTTCATGTCGTTACTTGTGACATCAGGTGAACCTCATCAGTGGAAGGTGGGGACTTGTGTTTGTACCGGCGGTGAACACACACTGATTTTGTTTGAGGATTAAGATGTGGCATCAGATTGAGTAATGTATGTATGGCAGTGATAATTAATACACACCGGTGCATTAATTAACGAGCGACAGTCTTATATGATCATGCATTGGTGAGTCACAGGGTCCCGCAGATCGATCCCTGAGGATTACCACAATACATAAATCCATGTGTTGTACTATTACATGCAGTGAGAAAAGCAATAGAATAAAATTGAAATGCATTTTGGGCTCTGTTTGACTTCAACTGCAGCGCACAGACGTCACTAGCATGACAAGTTGCAGCAATATTCCAGGATCCAACATGATTTTAACTGGTCCACAGGAGAGCACAGATTTTTTTTATCTCATCAGTAAAGTAAGGCACATTTTCTCAAGGATTTCACAGATATGACATGTATGAATTGTTGATTTAAAAAAGTGTAAGCATTTGTTTGGGCTAAACATCATTGCTTGCCTAAGGTTATGCAATCATCAGTATTGCAGTTATAATAGTAATGTAGCAGAGTTTCAGAGCGGTCAGGAATCTCTAGACTTGTTGCTGGAAAAAGGAATCATAGTCATATCCTGCAACAAAGAGTTTGGTGAACTTTGACCCAACCATCACGTTGACCTTGAAATATTTCCTATTGACTTCGCACTGGAATATAACTTGAATGTAGTTGTTTCCTTTGAGTAAAACCGACTGACTTGGGTGGTCAGCAAGAAACACTTTTACATACTGTTTGAGTGAATAACTGACACTCAAAATAGCTCAATACTAACACTATTATTATGTGTCGAAATGATGTATAGAATGTCGTAATATAATTTCACAACAGGATAAATGAGTTTACCTCTCTCTAACCGATGGAATAATGTCATCAGAACAATGTGTATCTACGTCAAACCAGGTTTAGAGGACTTTTTTCTTCTCTATAAATCCCCTCAGACATTGACAAGATAGAATTTAACTGAAGCTAAGTTGGGTTTCTGTAATGGCGGTAGAATAGCTGCCTCTATTTGAAAGAGTCATGGAAAATGTCAGTGGAAAATAGGCTGTTTTGATGGGGCTATGTCAGGGTTCAGCTCCCCCAGCGATGAGGACTCTGATTTTAAATGTCACTGCCGGCGCGGAGCACCGCTCAGGCTGTGTGGTCCAACTGGGTCAAGAAGCATTGTGTTCTCATCGTCTGAGGAAAATGCACAGCAATAAAGACGGGCACGGGGCACAGGCTGCAGACTATCAGGAAAAACATGCTCCCCATATAACTAAAGGCCTTAAATAATGACTTTATATATGCCACAGCAGGGCTCGTGCTTCCTCATGACAGTGAAATGCGTCTAAAGCATTGCAGCACCTTTGAACTATCCTGAAATATTTGAGCTAATCTCTCAGTTTTGCAGAGAGAGGCTGCACAAAATGGAAACTAACTGAATAAAATATCATCTTCTCCATTGTCTGCTGTTTGCAATGTTCTTTGCAAAGATACAATTGGTGCACTACTTTCAAAAGTTAAATTTTTAACAGTGCTGTCTTCCACACTGACAGTGAGAGCGAGAAATCACCAGGAACCCCACTCATCTACATCTAATCTCTATTTGCATAACTGAGCGGTGGCCCTAAACTGGCATGAATTATCTATGAAATGTTTATTAAACTTTAGAAATCCTCAAAGCTGTTATTGCTCCTTTTGGAGTCTGACTTTGACAGGTTGGATACGATCTCCCAACTGCGCCCACAGATAATGTTGTCAGAATCCCATCAAATATATATGAATCCTGCAATCCTCATATTGGTTGTTTGCATATAAAGGTAACCCCCTCTGCTCCAGAACCAGGAAAAACATGCGCTTGCAGGAGTGTGGTGGTGAATGCGACATCAAGCTCTATCAAGCATTAGAATATAAGAATAATGAGTCAAAATGTATATTTATGCATCACTGTGTACATATTTATAAGGTAAAACTATGCATCAGAGAATATCGTCATCCTGCGGCGTAATTACCCCAAGCCATATTATCTGCGTAACATCTACAACCCCTGCTCTGGAGAAGATGAAGTTGAAGAAAATAGAAGCACACAGAGGGATCAATATTCATTTCATGCTCCTAGAACACCATTGGCACTGTGCGGCGCTGCAACCCAATACCTGCCTGGAGTGCATAAGGGTATATTGAGGTGAGTTTGGTCATTTAGGAGCCGACGGTGCCCACAGGTTGTATATTTGCGTCCAACTGGGAGGTTTTAATGCACATCTGTCGCGGTAACGCGCTTTCCTCCATTGAACACGGTGGACGGGGGTCGTAGAAGCCAAAGAGGAGCCTGTTCAATTTTCGACACTGAGAGAAACAGCATCGTTTCGCGCTGGCCTCGGCAGAGGTCGGCTCTGTCAAACCTCTCAAATTCAGCCCAGAAAATAACTTTTTTGGTGTTTTCAATCAGGGGTCCACAGCCTCGGGGTGCTTCGTGAAGGTGGTCCCTTAGCATTCCTTCAACAATAATAGCCCCTATCCAACGCAATACTGCTAGGAGAGACTAGTAGGCACCAAACCACATCACAGGGGTCCCCGGGTATAGACCCTGGCGTACATTCATTGGAAAACCTGCCTTGAAGACACCAGAACTTACTTTCTTGGTGCAGACTCACTTTTAGAATGCAATCAAAAATGTCAAAGCTATCCTGGTGTTCTAAAGACCCCCATTTTCTGTCTATCTTTTAGCTAATTTTATCCTTAAAACCATAAAAAGATATTCAATTATGACAAAATACTAATCCTCTCTGGTGGACTATTAACAACATGCCGGCTCGATTTTAGTGCTCTTGTAATTCAGGTGGAGCAGTGTTAAAGATGCAGCATGCTGACATTTTCCATTTATATGCACGGAACTGGTGTGAAGGGGTTTTGGTTGTCCTTTTTTCTTTTTCACATCCCGCCTCCAGCAAAGGATTATGGTACTTTGTAAAACATGCGGTTCTCCACTTCCAAAGCTGCTCGGAATTCCCCTGGCAAAAAATTATATTTATTTTTGTTTCTTCGCAGGTTGTAAGGACAGTCTGTCAATAACAAAAGTGGACCCGGTAAGTGAAATTCATCCTCCCCGAATGAGAAAGCAGCTGACTGTGTCGTTCTCTAACATCTGGATTTAGCCTCTGTGCAGCAGGGGAGTGCAGCATCACTGCCCGGCGCTCTGGCGGCTCCACACTCAGCGGTTATCACGAGTGCTGCCAAGGTCTGCAATCCTGTACAGCCGCTCACTTTTCACTATATGACATTCCCCTTCAGAGGGATGATGGGAAGGAGCAGCCACCGTGACGGTGAGGGATGAAGGACACACGCTATGCCGATGCTGGGGTATCATTTGGCAGCGTGTCTACAAGACGACCACAGGTTTCGCACACGGGCTGACTTTACTTTACATCACTGCCAATGACGAACACGATGCAGTTTTACTCACAAACGCCACTTTTCTTACCGCTCTGAATCGATGGAACAGTTAATTACACATTGATTACACATTTATTAACTATTATTTATCCGCCATCTTTTTGTTGTGGTTTCTACTCTGTGATTGTATTTCTTCTGGCCTTCAGCTCTTCTTTCTAGTAAATACCACCCGCTCACCCGACACTGGGTGTTTCAGTGTTGTTTTCTTTGCTGATGATGCTGCACAGTAATTGTTGGTGTGAGCACAGAGAGATGACACAACGGATGATGGACTCACCGCTGAGGCTCTTAAGCGGCGACAGAAACCAGGAAAGTGAGAAAATAATCATCGACTTCAGAGCGAGGAGGAGGACACCCTCCATCGATGGAGCCCGTTCATCGAGGAGCAGCCCTTAATTAAGCGTTGCAGGATTTGAACGAAGGTGGGAGAGGGTCTCAACACGGAAGCTTCTTTCTGACTGTTGCTGTTCATTGCTTGCTTTGCTTTGTTGTGGGATATTTTTCACTGTCAGTGACAAGAGAGATGGGAGAGCTGGGTCATAGGTGGTGTTATGTGTGTATCTTCTGTTACTATCTGTGTATACCTTTATTTTTTTATTTACCCACCGTTTACATTTACTATATAGTAAATAACCTCAGAAATTGTTGGATATTTCTGAACATATGCTGTTATTTTATGCAATTTCCCGGCAGTGGATCCTGGTATTTTCAATTACATTTTTTTTTGGTACAGTTACGTTTCCACAGAGAAGGTCTGGACCCACCAAATCCCCGGCTCTCTTCATTAGCACATCCCATCACACACACCCACTCCCCCAAAAATTTAAGTTTATTAAAGCTTTTATGCAAAGCAATAATCTTTTCATAAATCTGAATTAATGTTCACTTCATTTAGTCCAAGTTCACATTTGGCCACAGCCATTTCAAACCTCTATCTACGCTTATAAAATGCAGAGTGACGCTGGCTAGAAAAGTTCCACGGCTGGTCTAGAACGAAAAATGCATTAAGCGGACATAAAAAATTGATTTTGTTGGGTCCATAAAAAATGTTCTGCTCCATTAAAAACTGCGAGTTTGCATTGTGTTTGCATTTTTAGATGTTCTTGTTCTCGCTGCTGAACACGCTTTGCTTGCAGGTGACCAATTACGGAGACGTCCATGTCGTGCAGCACTCCAAGTCCATTAGAGGTCAAGGCACAAGCCAAGATGAAATTGCACTGCAGATATTAAGCACGACACTCAATCTCAGCATGATTCATCATTTTATTTTTCTTCACAGGTCTCCGCCGACCCTGTAGGCTTTCTGTGACAAAAAAAGAAGGAGATATATTGAATTGAAACTAGATTTTCTGTCAAGAATAGTGATGAAACCTTGAAAAACATTCCGGCTTTCAACACTCAAGGGGGCTGATTTCAGTCTCCTGCCTGTTTACCCTTTCCTCAGCACCCCCACATATGATTCCAACCTTTAGATGCCTGATCTGATATATATTTTATATTAATAGAACAGTTAAATATGAAAGAACTCGAAAGTCTATGAATTTTACATCATTCGATGCTCGCTCCTTGCAGGTGCATTCTTATATGTAGCCAGAAATTCCACAGTTGTCATCGCCACACAAAGACGACGACAGAAAAGAACTTTGAACACATTCAACCTTCTCCTACAGTGGCCAGAAATGCATCAATAATTCAGTTCCAGATCTCTCATATTTGACCTCATACAATAATCAATTCCCCCGTGTTGAAACAAGTCGGAGGAGAGATGAGAGGAGACACTTGAAAGGAGGTAGACGGGGGGAAAAAAATAAGAGAGAAAAACAACACGGGAGCACAAACACGGCAGCGGTATGAAAGCGGCGAGCTCTGGCTTGCACCCTCGCCATGCATAGATGATGCAGACTGGCAGTGAAAAAGAGAAGAAAGCTGATCGACGCTGTTAATAAAGACAAGCATCCATGTTTCATGTAGTGGGAGCGCAAAGCCAGGATGTAGAAATCCACTGAAATCATGTCTGACTCCATTCCTGCTTCCCTCTTGGAACCAGAAGTTCAGTGATGACAGGTGTCCTTGAAGTGTTTTAAGAGCTGAAAACACATTCTTTTTTTTTACCCATGAGCATCACCTGTGCTCAGACCACGAAAACCCTCCTTAAGTGTTATTTTCCGCCATCATAAACATTCTACCTTCTTGCATCAGGAATGTGTTGAATAATCCACTTAAAGCTCGCCCGCTGCTGCCGGAGTTCAAACCCAAAGCTAAAATATGCGCGGCGCGTCTCAGGTAGGCGCGCTGAGGCGGCGGAACGTTAAAATGTTGATCTCCATGTTAATGCTATCATTAGTATTTTTCTTGCATAATTTTCTGGCTGTTAAATCAATTATGGAGGTCTCAAATCAACAGCACACGCCTGCAGGTGAGCTGGTGGGGATCTTTGATAATAGTTTGAGGTGATTAGAGGCGGCGCTCCCTGTTTGAGAATTAAACAGCCTGGCACGTGCGGCATGCGCTCAGTTTGCGCGGAATAACAGAAACAAATCTCGTTGGACACCCGGGGGTCCGCCGCACCTGCCGCTCCGTCTTGAGGGGGGGGGGGGGGGNNNNATTCGTTGGCCGGAATGCATCAAATCCATTAAAAGCCATGACAACCGTTGTAAGCGCGCCATTGTTGGACATTTCCTGACGCAGCCTGAGAATGGCACCACAGTGGGGGGAGCAGGCAATCTTTTCACTCGGCAGTGCAAAGGAAATGAGAGTATTTCACATTGCTTTGTGCCAGAAGGGTTGCGAAGTACAGTGGGATCTTCTGTCAGGTCCGGCGTGTTTTATTCCTGGTGTTTGTCCACGGTGTTAGCTCGGCTGTCTGTGGTGATTTCCCTCTGCACTCTCAAATTCACAGCAAAGAAAAACACAGACGTCTGTGTTCATAAGTCGGCCTTCGGCCGTATTTTATTCCCGCCATTCATTTATGCATAGGGTTGGAAAGCAATCATAAAAGACAGAATAACAATTTTTTTTTTCAATGTGAATCAATGTAGTTCCAGGTTTTGAGGATGAGGAACAGATTATTTAGGGACCCGAATCATATAAAAAAAGTACTCTCGCGTCTGGGTCTACAAGGCCCTCTGCGAGCTAACCCGATACTACAGTGCTTAGCGCTGGAAGAGATTAAAGAAAGTATTTTCGCCCATGGAAATCTCACAGGCTGACCTCTATACTGCGGCAGAAAAGCCGGTCTCTCTACATATCAGCTTTTTGTCGTGCTGCAGGGACGGCGAGAAGAGGCTGAGAGAAACGGGGAGGCTTTTCCATGACAGTTTGACTGAGGGCAGCCGGCTTCCTTCACCTTGCAGGAGAAGAAAAATAAACCCCGGAGTCCTTTAAAATGTGTTTTTTATTTTTATTTTTTTTAAGAAACCACAGACAAAAATGTACACTGGCTGTTACAGACGGCTGCAGCTGGAGCTAAACTCTGTCAAAGATTGAATTTCACACTATGGAAATGTTATTTCTTTGCTCTGGAATCGCAACTCCTGTAAAACAGAACGTGTTGACACCGAGCAGCACGATGCTGTGGTAAAATGGTTATTGGAAATAAAAGAAAAGAAGTGAGTTAAATGAACCTCTTTAAATAAATCCACTCATGCCCAAACACACACGCGGTTAGGGACAATACAGCTCCAGAAAGGGGATTGAAGTGGTTTTAAACCTAATGGGATCCGCAACACCAAATACGTCACAGTGAAATCAGCTCTTTTTATATCTACACAAAACACAGACGTTTTACACAAAGCTGGAAGGAAGAAAATAACAAAACCACATGAATCGCCGCTTTAACCCGCATTGTTAGTCGCCTGTGATGTGCTCCAGTCATCATCTACTTCAGATAAGCTAAAATTATCTTTAAAGGGTTTGGAGACGGAATGCTTCGCTTGTTTTTCGTTGGGTTTTTTTTTTTTTTCATCCTCTTTTATCTCTCCCACACATCTTAAAGTCATGCAAGCAATCGGATAAGCGTGTCTGAGAGAGTCGCCGCGGTCCGGGGTTCCCCGCGGCGAACCAGGTGATTCCCTTTAATGTCTTTTAATTAAAGTCCGTCAACATGGTGTTTTTGTGTTAGCGCGGGACTTCAAAAGCCCCCTTAGCAGTGGATCTCGTAGGCGACCTGCGATCCGAAGAGGAGGCTCTGACTGAGGAAGACCTCCTCTGGGTCTGTGGTTAGGGGTCCCTCTCCGCCGTCCGCCGGGTTCCTCCGCAGTCCCACGCCCCCCGACCGCGTCAGTGTCTGCACCATTTCGTGGTCCAGCAGTGCCTCCTTCATGCCCTTCTGCTGGACGAACCCGCTGATGACGGGACACCGGCCCGCCGCCGAGCCCACCGGCTTGGCGCGGTTGAGCACGTACATCTCGTGGCCGTGGTCGTCGCGGTACTCCTCCAGCTGCGCGAAGGTGGTGGGCCCGTCGGAGTAGTCGTTGACGTAGATGATGCTCTCCTCCTTGCTGGTGCAGTAGGACCCTCCCTCGTCCTTGTGGTACTGCTGGTGGCGCGTGTAGATCATGATCAGGAGCAGCACGGCGGTGAGCGCCAGCAGGGAGATGCCGATGGCGATGGCGGTCTGCGTGGCGGCGCCCAGGGCGTTGAAGTCCATGCTGTCCTGCTCGTACAGCGGCTCCTGGCTCACGTCTAGAACCTCGGGCTGGTAGAAGGAGCTGGAGGACGACGAGGACACGAAGGAGTGCGTGTTGAGACGGGGCCACATCTGAGACGAGTACGTCGAGGACGACATGTTGACGGCGAGGTGGAAGGTGACTCTCGCCACGCCGCCGGGGTTCCACGCCTCGCACTCGTAGCGTCCGGCGTGCGCCACCGTGACGTTGCTGAGGAAGAGCATACCGCTGCCCATGTCCGGGTCGAAGCTGTCCCTCTCGCCGCCCTCCTCCGCCCCGCGCACGAGCCCGTGGATTATCCCAGAACCGCCGGCCTTCACGCCGCTGCTGCTCGGGAGGGCCGTCACCACACCGCCGACGCCCGGCTTGAAGAGCTCCCCGTTGGGTCCCAGCTCCTGCACCAGCCCCCGGGGCGACAGCTGGGCCTTGCCGTGGGACGCCTTCTTCCACGTCACCTGGGGCTGAGGGTAGCCGGAGGCCTGGCAGGAGACGCGCAGGCTCTCGCCGAGCCGCACGGTCAGGTGACTGGGCTCCAGCTGCACCACCGGCGGGATGCACACCAGGCTGTTGGGCGCCACCTCCACCAGGCTGAGGTGGGAGAGGCGCGGCGGCTCGGAGCACATCAGCCGGCGCTGCTCGGCGGAGCTCAGCAGGCGCTGGCCGTCCTCGCTGATCCAGGTCCGCAGCCAGCCCAGGGCGCAGTCGCAGCGCCACGGGTTCTCTGAAGGGGGCGGGAGGAAACGGGAGGTCGGAGTTGGAGACTGACCGAACTGTCAAAGTGTACGTTCTAGCAGCACACATAACTGTTATATGCCAGTTGGGCTGCAAACACACTGCAAACACAGAAACGCTGCATAAGAGAAATGCTGCAAATTCACGCAACAAAACAGAAACACGCCAGGCCACTAGGGGCACCAAACTCTTTAAACACACAAGCGGGATGTATTTTCTCTATATTAATAAAGACTTGGAAGAAGTGGAATAAAAACATACATTTTCACCTTATGTCGTTTTGAAACACTTGGCCATAATCTTTAACAGCATTGTAGGAAAATAACCAATCTAACACCGTTTTTTTATTCAAAAAGACGTATTATTCATTAGTTGTGTTTTTTAAGTAATACAAAACAGTCCAATATCAACCGCCAGCGGGTTACAAACATTTCTCCAATATAGAGAAAATACATCTGGCTCGTGTGTTTAGAGAGGGGCCGATCCCACAGGATTGGTCCATCCCTCAGTTTGGTGCCCACTAGTGGCCTGGAGCACTTCCGTTTTGTTTCGGGAATCTGCAGCGTTTCTCTCTTGCAGCGTTTGCGGCGCGTTTGCAGCTGTCGGGCCACCGTAGTTATAGATCCATTGCAGGTGGAGCCTGATAGCTTTAGGATTGTGATGCAAGAGTTCACAGGTATATCATGGTTATGAATGTGTGTTAATTTATGTTTGTCGACCATTCGATTGTTAAAACACAATTTCTAGAAATGAAGAAAAATGGAAAGATCATGGGGGAAAAAAGCAGAAAAAATCTAGGTTCAGGCACTCAAGTTGGTTTGAAAAAGTAAAAGGCCTTTAATGTATCGAGCTGGAGTCATTAAAAAAGCACACCCACAATGCATGCTGGCTTGTGCCTTCTAAAGGGTCCTGAAGAAGGACTCCAGGCCGATAAATGAAAGGCTTTCCTTGAAGGCTTTCCATTTCTTCAAACGTACTTGAGTGCCTGGACCTTGATTTTTTTATGCTTTTGTTTGCATGATCTTTTCATTTCTCTTCCCTTCCGAGTCCACCGCTGGTTTGAGGGTCACCAGTGGCGCTCCTGCCATTTTTCTTTTCTTCACCAATTTTAGAAGAAGGATCGACAATTCTAAGGAAGTCTGTGTAATTAGCCGTTAGCTGAGAATGTTTGCTGCCGTCCAGAACGAGGATATCCCACTTTCTGAGGTCGTCTACGCTATTTCTTTTTTTTCAAGTCTACAAAGCCTTTTGAAATGCAAAACCCAAAACATGCAGACTCAGTTTTGAGTATTTTAAACCATGCTTTGAGCGGAGCCCTGTCTCGAGGGATTCCGCCGTGTTCCGTCTGAAGGCGGCGCCCTGCGGAGTGTCCGCCTCGCTCACCTGTGACCCTGAACACCTGTAAGCTGACCAGCGGTTTGAGAGACGAGGCTCCCAGCGTGCGGAGGTGATTCCTGCTCAGGTCCAGCAGCGCCAGAGACGACAGGCCGGACAGAGCCTGCTCGCCCAGCATCTCGATGCTGTTCTCCTGCAGGTGGAGTTCCTGCAGACGCTGCAAAGACACGCAGCAGAGCCGAGGGAGAGAAATGTGAAAAGAAGCGGGAGGACTAAAGCTGTCGGATGTTAAGAAAGGAAGTTCCACCTGACTTGCTCTGCATTATTGTAGGGATTAGTTAGATATGAGGGATTTGCACTCGCAGGACATAAAGCGACACGCCATCCTGGAAGAGTTTTTGCTTTCCTTGCAAAAACGAAGGCATTTCTTAATACTTAAAGTTAAATTAGCCTTAAAGGGATAGTTTGGATTTTTTTAACATGAAGTTGTATGAGCTCCTCACCATCAGTGTCGTTCATTAGCGGTGACTTTTCCTCCACTGCGTCCCGTGAGCGGAGTTCCGGCCGGGTTTTGGTGTTGCAGAAAATAGTTCCGTCTAGTTGCAGATAAAGCGTTGTATTCACGGCCAAGAATTTGTGATGCAAATGGTTCACTCTTTTGAACGCATATAGTTTTTTGGAGCAAAACGCTTTATCCGTGCGACCCCAGCGACAAGACGGAACTACTTTCTGCACCACGAAAACCGTGTTGGAACTCCGCTCATGCAGTGGCGCCAAAACCGTCCCTTTAAACATTTGCTCCGTGGGTTTCTGACGCCCCCCTCCCATCGCACAAACCCACCTGCAGCCCCCTGAAGGTGTAGTCCTGCACCCGGGTGATCTGGTTGCCCGCGAGGTAGAGGATCCGGAGATGCTCCAGACCGCGGAACATATCTGGCGTGACCAGATGGATGAGGTTCCCGTTGAGGGCCAGCTCCAGCAGCTGCCCCTGGCTGAGGAACGCTCCGGGCTCCAGCGCAGAGATGCTGTTGTTTTGGAGGTACAGGTAGTGGAGGCTGCCGAGCCGAGTCAGGTCCTGCAGGCGGATCTGCACGATGGCGTTGTCCTGCAGGAAGATGGTCTGCGAGCGAAGACAAAATGTAGATTAGATGGCTAATAGGCTGCTTCAGTGACACAAAGGGGGGGCGTGATGTTTCAGGACCGCTGTTTGCAAAGCGAGTGCCGGCAGCTCATTGGGCGGAAAAAATGTAATAACCGCGAGGCGAGATTATATGAAAAGCACACTCGCCACATTTATATCTCTCAGCCTTCACTTGGCTGTGCACGGCTTTCATGTTAATACAGGCAATAAAAACAAAGTGGAATGAGCACGCACCGGATCATGATAATAATGACAATGTGCATTTTTCATTTTTGCTCGATTTCTCAGGACGCTGCGAAGCCTTCACAGTCACAGAACGTCTTGGAAAGAGAGAGGAAAAAAAAAAACTTCCCACACATGATTGGAGCTGCACCAAAAGAGCTCCTGCCTGATAGACAACGCCAGCCCCCCTGCCCGCCCCCCCGTATGCCTGCCTGATTCGTAATGTGCATTCATCTGCGATGTTTTCTGAGGAGGAAGCACGGGGGCCACGAGGTAAAGTGTGATTGACGAGACAGACCCGTTGATTGAGGTTAATGGAAGACTTTATGCGGGACATATTTTTCATTAATATTCATGAGCCGCCGTGATGTTGGAGGCCGGAACCCGGGAGAGAAAGACCAGGCGGTGTTAAACATCTCCTCAACATTGCGGCTAGAGTCGAGCGGGAATGAATAATTGCCTCGCCATCGCCACGGCCCCTCCCTCGGGCTCACATCAAAGAGGGTCACAGCGAATTGATTAACCACAATCATTTCATTGTAATAAGAATGGATCACAGGGGGAGTCAACGGATACTGAATCGCCGGTCGAGGTCGGGCCGTGCCGGGCCAGAGCACGACTCCCCCACCGCCCCCATTCCCTCACACACACACACGTAAACACCGACTCGGCCGACTGACCTCCGTGAGTGAGGGGACGCCCTGCGGGATTTCTTTGATTCCGAGAGATCCGCACTCCACCGTGAGGCTGTAGCAGCGGCAGGCGGAGGGGCAGCCCAGCGAGGGGCGGGGGGCCGAGGCCAGGATGACAGGGAGGACTCTCCAGAGCCACGGGGGGGCCATGACTGCGAGAGACCCGAAACCTGAGGAGTAGAAGGGTGAGAATGGGTTAAAGGGATAGTTTGGATTTTTTGACATGAAGTCGTTCAGGGAGGGAAAATAGTGCCGGGTGATTGCGAGGTCGGACTTTTTTTTCAGTCCACAATTCGGGTTGCAAATGGTTTTCTCCTTTGAACACATATTGTTTTTTGGAGCGAAACACTTTATCCGTCTGGCCTCAGTAACTAGACGGAACTACTTTCTGACACACCGAAACCGGGCCGGAACTCCCCTCACGGGACTCATTGGGGGGAAAGTCACTGCTGAAGAACGACACTGATAATGAGGAGCTCATACAACTTCATGTCAAAAAATCCGCATTATCCCTTTAAAGAAGGCAGAGCCTCATCTCAAAGCAAAGCAGGTATTTCTAAATGGCTAAGTAGAGTTGATGGGGGGAAAAAAAGAAAAACAGCAGGGAGCATAAAAGTATACCCTCAGCTCCACCTCTTCCCCATTCAGCCTCAGCTATTCAGTGGAATCGCAGCAGCTTCTATTATGGGCTCCAATTAATTAAAGATGTGATAAAAGATGTGCAGGTTGCCTCAAGGACCTCTCTCCTGTCTTTTCAATGCATGCACAAACACACACACACACACCTTATATTTCCACTTCCCTCTCTCTTTATATTGCAAAGAGAAACACCCATTGTGAGTGTGAGTCCTCTCAAAAGCCACATTTCTCTGCATTTTGATAATCTTTAAATTGTATATTCAGTCTTGGACTCCAACGTCAAGAAGTCTTGGTCAGAGTCGGCTCTACCAAACTTGGTGCCCAAGGCCCATATACTTTATCAGCCATAGCATCTAAATAATCGCAACTAGGGCTGCCGCAGTGTACTGGTACTGACGATGGTGGTATTAAGAAATGAAATTTCAATGCTGTGTTAAAAATGCACATATGATAATATTGTTTGAGTGATTCAGTGCCACTTGAAAACAGTGTGTGTTTGACATCTGCTGCTGTTTTCTTCCACTCTGCTTCATCTTTATACCATCTTAGACTAGTATTTTGATTGTAACTAATCTGCCAAAGGAAGGAAAACATCATAAATAAAGTTAATTTCATTGATTGTACCATTATTATTGTTGATATCATGATAATATCATTATAGTGACCCATCCTGACAGCCCTGATCACAACAATTTTAATAGTTGAACAACAACAGCAACAAGAATAAGCTTTCAAAATAGATAAAGAGTATAAATACTATTGAAAAAAAGTATGAATAGAATATTTTGAAAATGCAGTAATCTGTAGTAACATTAAAAAATACAAACAATTAGCAATAGCAAAATATATATACTGCAGCAGCAGAGACGTCTGATCAAACACATCGGCTTCCAACAGAAACGTTTTCCGTCAGTATAAACCCATCAGCGAGCAAGTCGTCCATGCAACTATTCTTTATTTCTATACAGCCTGGAAGGGATTTATTGTTCCGCTTAACTGTTCACGTTAAAAAAAAAGGAGGAAAAAATGTCCAATCCAGCGCAGCAGTTGTTCTCTGGCTGCTCTTCGGCAGCAAATCACATGTAGTTACCGCAGAGCCGCAGAAATGTCACACTGAGCTCGTCATTCCGGCCGCCGGTGAGAGCAGGCAGATCTGCCGGTGCTTTGCTCAGACAATCTCCATCCAGCGGAGAAGCAGACGTATCATCGATTGGGTCTGGGGTCTCACGTTGTTATAAAACATTCATGTGCACCCCGGCTGCGTCTCTGATGTCCCGTTACACTTGTCTGACTTGTGTGGTTTTTCCTTCTTTTCTTTTCTTTTCCTTTTTTTTACGATTGCCGGATTTCCCGCGCAGATAATTGACAGCGTTTACACACTCTGAGCCTCTTTTTGTCAGATGTTGTTGCCGCAGAGTCATGAAAAGCTTGATTAATATTCACTTTTGCAGCGCTGCTGTCAGACTAATATCAAGTGCGTCTTTTGTGTTCTAATCCAGAGTGGTAATTTAATGCCCCGTCGCCAGAAATTAAAAATAAAAACTCCACTCAGATCACCATTTCAGAAGTCGGCCCGGGCGCCGCCGCGACATTGCATTATTAAGCGGGCAGGCAATGAACTGGATGTTAATATTGCATGTTTGATTTAGAGCCGCATTTACAAGGATAGCCCCGGCTAGATTAATACAATGTGACCCACATAAACCGTTCAATCGTCACAGAAACACTTATTAACAAAAGCACGCCATTTCCTCTCTCCCAGCTCTCCAAACAAGCGTGCAGCGGAATTATGTATTTCCATTGTCGGTGGGTGGAGAGGCACAAAAATTGAATTTTGAATAAGGCCTTGGTCTGTCATTGAGCTTTTGTTACTTCTCACAGCGGGATGACTTTTAAATAGCTTTGGCTTGATTGAAAAAGAGTGAGAGCGGGGAGGAAAAGGCGACCGGCCTGCCCCCCCCCCCCACCTCGGCTATGAATACACACGGAGCAGGAGCAGGAACAGGATGCCCGCTCTGATATTTTGCTGTTTTCGAATGTGAGGCAGACATCAATGCAGACGAAGCCTCGCCAGGTGGAGAAAATATCTTATGCATTTCTCAACTCAATCCCGCTGTTACTTTAAAAAGCCTTGGTGGGAATTCGACGTTATTGGGGGGGGGGAAGGGGGGGGGGGGCTGCGAGGGGTGATGAGATGTGGTTGTCGGACGGAAATAAAATCCAGCGTGAGGTTATTTTCTTTTTTTTTCCATCCTTTTCCCTTCACAATAATAACAATCCCGGCCTCCTCGTCTGATCGCCCTGATGCTTCCGGGCCGCGCTCGTCCTTTTGTTACGCCGATGTGGGATTTTCGGCGGTAAGAGGTCAATTTGTTCATTTCGGTCGCGGTAATCCTCGGCGGTACACGCGTAATCTGCACAATCAGATGCTTGTTAGCTAAGCCGCTGGCCGATTTCACGGAGTGGGGGGGTGGTGGGTGGAGGTGGGGGCGGGGGTCCTCTGTTGGGTATTAAAACAAAATGAGGTCAGCTGTATGTCTCCATCGACGACGCGCGAACAAGCGCTTAAATTGGATGATTAGAGCTTTGACGTCGGCGTGCGCTGATTTCAGGATGCAGCCTTGCCGGGCGCCACGTGCCGTCCTGCCAAAGGGGATCTAATAACCCCCCCCACCTGCCACCCCCCCACCGAATCAAACGAGCGATGCCCGGCGTTCAGTGTCAGCATCTGCCGCCTCGCACGCTTCCCCGCTTCCACCTCTCTGCAAATATCGCTGCACTCCCGAACAGCTTGACGCTTGTTTATTTGTGGAAATTACAATTATCTCTTTATTCTTGACACACTGCTTTTGTTTTGTTTTTTTTC
>CAESWR010000309.1:174128-187028 GCA_903171835.1 Mullus surmuletus
CGCGCTCTCTCTCGGTCCACATCTGTTTGTTGGCCCCTCAGCCCAGAGGCGGTCAACACGGTTGCTGAGCACTGCTGTTAACTAAACTGGCTGACTGGCAACTCAATATGTTTCTTACATAAGGACGGAGCGGGAGAGAGAAAGAGCGAGAGAGAAAGAAGGAGAGTCGGGTTTCACCTGTAAGCTGCCGCAGTTGTAACAGTCAAGCGTGCGCGACGTAGCTGCAAGCATTTCATATGGGTCAAATTTGCCCCACGGTTTGTCGCACATTCGGGGCAAAAGTCGGCGCCTCCAAGCCTTCAGTCCCCGAACAGATTGCGTGTCTACTTTTTTTAAATTAAAAAAGGAAGGCGGGACGGCGGCACACATTCCCTTAGTCGGTTTTGAAGCATCACACACAACACACACACACACACACACGGTATGAACGCAATTATTCATAATGTGTTTGTGGAGAAGTTGTGGGCCGTAAATGTGTATGTTTGTTTGTGTTCACACCCCCAGGAGCTGTGGGTTCCACAATTTCTTTCCATTTGCTTTCCACTTCACAGCCTGCAGCACACATTAGCCGCACGGACCCCTGGGAGATGGCACGCACGCACCGACGCAAGAATCCTCTCTATACTATACACACTGCAGGGGGGGGGTCCCGCTCAGGGGGTGCAGGGTCAGTGTGTCCCCGGGCTGTGCCACCGGACTGAAGCATCTGGAATCCCGGAAAAAAAAATCTTGGATCTCATTCTCGGCTTATAACGTGCGATGATGAGAACGAAGGCGCGAACATTTCCGCTAACCATCCAGATCTCACTGCCTCCTTTTCCAGAAATGGAAGTTCGAATCGGCGGAGCTGCATTTCTTGAGTCAAAAAAACAAAAATATGCCTTTTTTCAAATGAAAATTGACCAAAATCTGAGGACAATCAGTGGGCCGTATTTAAGAGTAATCAGTACATGTCACTCATCATCTGAAATGAAGCTCTGTTTGTGAGGCCAACGAAAAGGCTGTAAAGTGAATATAAAAGCTTAATTGATTTACAAATTGTTACTGACACACACACACACACACACACACACACACACATACAAAGGATAATGGAATGTGATTGTGGGATTGCGATGTAACCAAACTTCCGCCTGCAAAAACACATTAGCAGGTTAAAGGTGAGCGTGGATTGAGCAGTGACAGCCATTTAAATCAAATCTGAGTGTAAAAAACCCAAAACAATAGACTTTGGAACAGAGGGAGAGACATTAAATATTCTCCCTGCCTCCGTTTGGCATTGATGGTGATGGACGTTCAGCCCCGGCAGACAAATCTCCACAACCTCGGTCCAACTCCTCCCCCTCCTCTAACATCGCGGCGCATACATCCACGCTGGAGACGTTTTTTAGGACAACAAGTGGAAAGGAGTAACCAGGGAGTCAAAACAAAGAGACAGCCATCCGTCCAATAAAAGCCTGTGCCAGGGCGCCATCTGCTCATCCGCTGGGTGGAAGTGCCGCCTTCCAGGGCCGTCAAAGACAACGCAGGAAGATTGAGGATATGACGCTGCCTTTGAAGGCTGTGAGCGAGCGGGGGAATTAAGCCCGGACAGAAAGGGACCCGGCAGAAGGCGGCCGGCCGAGCCAAGCAGGAAGCGAGCGCCCTTGTGCACCTCCAGATTTACAGTGGCGGGTCCATCCACCAACCATCTGGGCCGGCGCGCATAAATCCAACCAGACGCTGGAGAAAAGGCCACCGAAAATGTGGCACTTTTGCCATTTTCGCCCCCCAAAATAGGAGGTGGGATGAATGGCTTCAGCTGGCGGTCAGAAGTGCCGCCAAGGAGGTTATGTTTTCAGCGCCGTTTGGTTGTTTGTCAGCGGGATTACACAAAAACTACGGAGGCCGGGGTTGCCAGATCTGGTGAGGAGGCGTGTCCCGGATCCCTTTAAAGTTTGGAAAGTGTGGGACGGCTCCCTTTAAGTCAAGGAAAACCCTATTGTCAGCAAGTGCCGTAAGAGTCACTTGAAAATAATATTTATTTTCTATTATTTGTATAAATTAATATGAAAATGTTTACTAAAGCATCTTATTACTTACAATAAATATAAATATGTATATATTGAGACCAATTTGCCTGTTAAATTATGTTTTATTCGATTTGTATTCACTAATTTCTATAGAAATACAGCTACATCTTATGCTTTATATATGTGATTAATGCTGAGACCTTGATGATTCTGTCACTTTTATGTATTTTTTTCTTATATATAAAATATGTCTCTTAGTTTGGACGGAGAAAATACCCACAGGTAGAGTGTGTGTTACAGTCTGTGTGGCAGATTGCAGTGTAAGCTCTCGGCCTTGCCAGCAATCCGTCCTCCTCCTCGAGTTCCTCAATGCGAAAAAGGTGATTAAAAGGAAGGACGATAGATGCTGATGTTGAGAAGTGGCGGCAGACGAGACAAAGGGAACAAAGAAGCGGCTGAAGAAGAGAGAAAGAGCGGCATTGCAAAGTGAAGCGACAGCTGGCGATGGCAGAGTGAGCTCGTCGATTTTCTTCAGAATTCGCCCTCTGTCTCTCTCACTCTCTCCCTCCCTGACACACACACACATTCTTCCATTCTTCGCCGAGGTTTTCTTACATCACTGTCTGCAGCCGGCGAGGACAACAGCCCCAATCAAAGGAGGACATCTGTGTGAGCATGCGGCACTGGCTGCCCAACTTCGCCTCTCGAGTTGTATAAGCTAGCGCCGCTCTGCGACATGTTGGCCTTCATAGATAAGACCTGTTAACCTCTGACCTCTGTCCTAGTTTGGATGAAAAAGGAAAAAACAACCGCGCATGGATGGGCGGCCGAAAAACATCGCGCCTCGTTTGTCTGCGCCGAGGTTTCAATTACCGCAGCTGGAAGCCATTCATGCCGCGCTGCTGTGTGATCGCCCGTCTAATGACAGGTCAGAGGTCAGCGCCGATTGGAAATGGCTTTTTAATTTCTCGCCCGCCCTGTCAGATCGATGAACCGACTATAAACAATGAGTGTGTGAGCTTTGGCCGCGGAACAAAAACTTCCAGAGCAAACAGAGCGTTCGCTGGCCGCCGCCGCGCCAGCAGCCAAATTAAATAACAGTCCGTTTATATCGCTGATAAGAGGAGCTGCCGGGCCAAGAAGGCGGCGACGCTCACCGGGTGTTTGCACAGCTTGATATGAGGCGACGATATCATTTTTACTCGTTAGGAAGCACTCAGGCCACAAACCTTTTCTTTAAAACAAAAAAAAAATGAGCTCACATTTCACAAATAGTCGCACATAATGTTGCTAAATAGATTTGTGGCTTTCACTAAAACACACTGCTTACGTTGACCGTGTGTTCATTCACGGTTGACATCTGGAGGGTCACACACTAAAACGGGACTGTTGACCTGAAAATGATCTACTCGCCCGCCAATTAAAAACTCCATGTGAGCTCTGTGGACTGAATGGAGTCATTCAGCCCCCAGTAGCAAAGTGGTGAGTGATCTTTTTGGTCATTTTGGGGTGAACTATCCCTTTAATTAAAACCTAACAAGTGGAGCAGCGGAGAAAAAAGTTGGTTTTACAGACCAGGCTTCCACTATCGTGTTAAAACCCATATCTTCACATCAGTTTTATTCATTTTTTATTTTTTTTTGCAACTTCTCAGCAGAGCCTGAACCTCGCAAACGCAAAAGTTCTGAAAGCAGGAACGGAGTCTCCAATCACCTTCAAATGCTTAAAGAGAGAGAAAGAGGGATCGAGAGCGACTGATAACGTTCCTCCATTAAAGTCCAGAAAATTGTGTGTGCATTTTAATATGGATATGTATCTCGAAAAGGACGGATAGAAAAAGGAAGTGGAGGAGGAAAAAAAATGTCACCGGAGGGAGAGAAGCAATGCTTCAAACGAGCGAGAATGTCAGAAGAGAGTCGCGGCTCCAAGTTTGTGTTTATCTCCGTCTCAAGATGGACTGGAGGACTCGGACTGAGAGGGGGAGAAAAAGGAGGGGAAGGAGAGAGAAAGAGAGTTGAAAGAGCAAGTGATCTGACTGCCAATGACGACAAATCTCTATTTAAAGCCTCACCAGCAGCGCAGGAGGCCCGGCGCCGACACGTTCACCTCTTAACCGGATCTCAGCCGGCACATTAAGTAAAAAAAGAAAAAAAAAAGTCGATTGTTTGCCTCGGTGGCAGAGATTTACCGGCAGAGTTTAGCGAGAGAGTGGGATTTCTCTCTCGGTGACTGCGGGCGAAGATCAACTTATTTGGGTGAGCGGCAGGCGAGTCAAACTGCAACTTCTTATTCGGAAAGAAAAATAACACTCTTTGATGTTGATGTGAGGTGAGACGTCTTAAAAAACCCCAAAACAATAACACTTAGAGGATAGTTAAGTTGTGCTCAAATTTGGGGGGAAAAAATGAAAAGTAGAGGGAGCGAGACCCAACTGGTGGTCCAGCAGCTGCATCCCACCACAGGGGTGTGGCTGCATCCCTGTATGACATCTGCGCATGTGTGTGTGTGTGTGTGTGTGTGTGTGTGTGTGTGTGTGTGTGTTAGGGCTGGGTATTGTTTAAAAATATTCAATACCAGTACCATGCCGATACCAATTGAGTACTTCATTTGATACTTTTTGTTACTTCTTTCAATATCAATTATGTGAATAGAAAGCAATCAGCGGTCTAAAAGTCCCCACTGCTCCCCATTCAAAATATTTTTACACACATTTTGAAAGTGTACACGTTTTGAAAGGGCTCCAATTGCGCTTGCAGTGATTGGCGTGATTGTCTTTTTTTTCCAGATCTGGGTACAAAAACAACCGATTGCAGGTATCATTTGGCAGTTTCGCAGTTTACTCGGCACTGGCTTGTTTCGGTCGATACATGAAAGGTATTGAGTAGTGATGCCCAGCCCTAGTGTGTGTGTGTGTGTGTGTGTGTGTGTGTGTGTGTGTGTGTGTGTGTGTGTGTGTGTGTGTGTGTGTGTGTGTGTGTGTCAAAGCAAGACGCTGAGGGGGGGAAACTCACCAGGATCCCAGCAAACTGCTTCTCCTCCATCCTTCAGGTCGTCGTCGGCAACGATCCCCCCGCCTCTCTGCTGCCGTGGATGTCTCTCTCTCTCTCTCTCTCTCTCCGTCGGGGATGGACTCGAGCGTTATCAGAGAGTAAAGTTTGTTTTGTTTCTCTCTCGGTCTCTCTCGTGTCTTCGCCCCGCCGTCGCCGCTTCTCTCTCCGCGCCCGCCGTCCCCTCCTCTGCCTCGCTTCAGCGTCGTTTCGGGAGTGCAGCTGGAGTGGCGTCGCTGCTTTGTGTTAATACTGCCCTAATCCAGAAACTTTTTCTATGCTGTGAAAAGAACATGTGACAGGCAGAGAAGGGGTGGAGGGAGAGGGGAGGGGGGGCCGAGGGCGGGGGGGTGGGGGGTGGGGGGTGGAGGAGAGGGGGGGGGGGTCGAAAAAACACTTTTTAGACACTTGTACCCTTGGTCACCTTTAAAAACAATCCCTAAGACTTTGGAACCTGAACATGAAAACTCTAAATAATCAGTCGGCAGCTTCGACAACCCGAAGCGACAAACCTGTGAAATATGAATTGTCCGTATGCGAGAATGCAGGGAAAAGAATTCAGAAAACACGGTAGTAACAGATTTGCATTTTGTCGCAAAGCAGCTGCAATAACAAAGTGCCCTTTTGTGTGGAGAGATTAACTGTTAGGGGAACGTTTAGACGAGCCATTGACTACCGCTGTAGGAAAGCCAAACTGGAAAAGCACACTCCAAAAGCAGCCTGGATTTGAAGGAAATTGCCTCGATTAACGTCCGATTGGTCGGCTGGACCAACTCAAAACACAACATTTGAACATTTAGTGTAAACCTTGCCATGTTAAAGGCGGGTCGTCGCAGGTTAATCGGTTAACAGTCATGAAAACAGGGTAAAAACTAAAACTACGCGGTCATAAATGAGAAGTAATTATCTATCTATCTATTCATCACATGGCTGTTTCACATTGAGTTAGAGAAGTCTCGATCACAGTGTTGATATAAAGTTTGGGCTTAATTTGCAAAATGGTAATCAGCTGATTTGCGATCCGTCCGGTAAGCAGTGTGTATGACACACACACGATCTGCTTTACGTTGACTGCCTGAATAAAAACCTTTTACAGTGTACTAAAAGCGGCCCAGCAAAAAGGATAGAAAAAAAAGGGTGTTAAATATAGCCACCATTCACTGTTACACGCATACAAACACAAACACACACTCACATGTACGGAGGCCTACAGGGACACAGTAACGCCCGGGGCATCCATCGCACACACCCGGCTGCACATTGATACAAAAAAGATGGCAAGAGGTCGAAAAAGGCCAAACCTTACCATCCGCTTTAAAACGTTGGAAGACGCAAACACGGGCTTCTACATCACAGGACGCAACCAGACGCAGCTGTGAGACACTAACCGGTGTGTGTGAAGCCTCTGACCCAAGTGGCGGTGCTCTGGCTCCATCGCGCTGGTCCCCTCCGCTAATGTATGTACACAAGGGAGGAGCTGAGGCCCACCGATTGGGCAACCGTGGGAGGAGTGGCAGGCGGGCCACAGATTATACCCGACCCACCCTCAGACCTGACAGGGGCTTCAGCCGGACGTCCTTGGGCCTAAACAATCAACATCCGCCAAACCAACATCGCAGAAACAACTTTTCAATCAATAGTTACGGTGATTTTATCAACTACGATGAATAAACAAGTCTTGTTGGTTCGCAGGTTTTTGGGTTTTGCCAACTTCAACATCTGTAGTTCTGTGTTTGCCATCCAAACTGTTGATGGATGGTCAGATGCTGGCTCCTTAAAGACTGTGCCCGCTTCACCCGATTGGCTGGCTGTGACAGTGAAACCAGAATAATTACGATTACAAAAAGGGGCCCTCTTCATGGTAGGACCTAAAGATGATGTAGGGATGAACCTAAAGGCCTGATCTGACCTAGTTTACTTTTCCTTCACTTTTTTGTGGTCAATGTACTGTTTGTTTTGTTGTGAATGGTCAGACTTAAAGTGGCTGATTGACTAAAAATATGCAAGAGAGAGAAAAATAGTCCAGTATGAAGTGGGATTTCCAAGCATCAAGGTAGCAAGGAGTCCTAAAACAAATCTTAGTATTTTGGTTTGTGGCTCTTAAAGAGACAGGACATAAAAACAGCTTCTGTCAGATAAACAATAAACTAGGGGAGTTAAAAGTGCTGTAAAACAACCTAAGGGAACCCCTTAAACAATCACGTCACGTAAAAGTGTATGCAGTATATTTACCGATCACATTTTCAACAGAGCAAGACCGGAAAATCCTTTCAAATAATAGAAGCTTATCAGCAGTCTAATTGAATTATTGGGCTCGTTCACGAGAGTAATTAAATTTTGGCTGAGTTCTTTGGAAATCGGTGGGAGTTGACTACATCAAAAGCAATTATGACTTAAATAACCATCTCTGGAAAGTGTGTTTTCCTCTTGGCAGGCCTACCTCTGTCATTTGATCCGCCCCTTCACGCCAGACTGAAAATAACTATAAAACAGCGTCTTTAAATCTTATACAACTAATTTGTATCCCTCAACCAGAAGATCTCTGCTGAGTTTTTATCCATCACGACCAATTCAACTCTTGAAGATGGTCCAATTCCTCACCGGAGGTCCCAACTCCCTCTCCTGCATTTCACAAAGGTTCAAAAGGTTCACTTTAAAAGCCGCAACTTTTAAGGGTAAAGGCGCGACTGACTGATGTTTTCGGGGCGCAAGTCATCAAGGCCATTCCGGCCCAACGTCCCGATGAAGCAACGATCATTTCCTAAAGCTCTTAGATAATAAATGAAAACTAAGTTAACCCCCGTAACAAAGAGGAGCTTTACTTTTGACATTTGAAGGTCAGCAAAGGTCAGGTGTGGGAAAAAAAAGGGGGAGGATAGACGGTTACACATTAACCGGCATGAGTGGCCCTATTTTCTAGGGACGGGTCACAGAACTGTGAGTCACAAGGCACACAGCCGGGAGATGATTAGTTTGGTTGTCTGGTTCAGCTTTACCAACTGGGAAGCCAATGACTGGTTGGTGTGAAAACCCGCCATTTGGATCGTATTGTGCGGACATGGGTCGCTCGGGTGGAGACGGCGGAGACAAAAACACCCGTTATTGCTCGTCGTATTTATAATAATGTGGCGTATTGTCGGCCTCAAAAAGCAACTGTGTCTGCTATCAATGACGCCAATATGCGGCGGTCTGATTGGGAGGCTGCTCTGTCATGATAGACAGCCTCGTTTCCTAATAGGTAAATACAACTAAGACTTTGTCGGGGCCCTCAAACCCGGTGAATGGAGCCGGCTAACCGCGCATCGCCGTTGAACGGCTGCAAAAGCTGACAATAAGGAAAGAGAAGATATGGGATTTGAATAAAAGGCGTACAATCATGATTCTCCTTTTGTGGTATTCAAATGATGAGATTTTGGAGGGTTGGTGCAGTGGGGGAAAGAAAAACACACAAAAACCTGACCGTGGGGAGGAAAAAATACCTTTTCTGCACACACAAGTGAAATGTAAATAGTAAAAATAGCGTCATATGCGGCCAAGGGTTGAAGACGTTCAGGGATGTCGACCGAGCGCAGACGGGAATCTATGTCTTCCAATTCAAATTCCTGAGTGTTCTGCTCTTTCACCTCAGCAGAAACATTGGCGGCTGCCATCTGTGAGCGCTTACACCATCGGACGGGCCGATGGCGCTCAGCAAAACAAATGCTGACGCGGCAAGTAGGCGTGGTAATAATCCCAACTCCAGCCAATTAGGACGTTACACCAACTTAAATCTCTGTGAAATCAAACATGCTCTCGACTACGAGGTCAGGGCTGTTTGTGTTTTTCAGCCCATTGTCACAATCCAGTGCTGAATCAGGCTCTTTGTGCAGCTTTTTTTTTTTTAAGCCAAACATCTAGGTAACAACCCGGCCGGGCAACAACAGTAAAGCATTAAGCTGCTGAAGGGCGAGATGGTTGAGATAACCAGAGCTAAAACGAGACTGAGCGATTCATTTCACCACCCCCCAAAAAAAGCCAAACAGCTCAAAGTGAGCGCTGTTTATCAGCTCGGTTTGACTGCACATCCGCGCTCAATGTGGTGTCAGTGGTGAAGACGACGTGTACTTTACAATGGCGTAGTCTATTAAGTGTGGTTTTTGCTGCAACGATGCACCAAGAGAGTCTGGAAAACGCACAGCGCCGATGCAACACAGTGGTGCCCTGACCAAATAATACAGTAGCGATCCCCCCGGAGACCGTGTCAAAGTGTCCTTGAGCGGGACAATGAAGCCCAAACTGCTCCTGGCCGGCGAGCGGACAGTGGAGGAAAAAAACAAACAGCACCTGGAGTGTCATTGAGGCACAAGAGGTGAGGTGAGGCCGAACTGCAATAAATAAATAGGAGTGAGACGATCACTACTGGAGGAGCATTAGCACACTACAGCAGAACCGCTCCTGACAAACACACCATAGGCTGCACCGTCTCCCTGGAGACCGACTGATAGCTCAGCATTTTTTACAGCACCACACCAAAAAAACAAAAAAAAAGGAACCGTGACTGACTGTCCATGCATTTATCAATTTCAATTCTAATTGATTGCAGTGTTTTTAAAGAGCAAATGAGAACAAAGATGTGTCTGTAATCTAGGAACGTTTGAAGGGCCGTGCAATAACCATTAACTGTGACAGGAAGCTCACGTTCTGATGTTTTTCACTGTATTAGTTTGTCTGACAAGATGCAGCCTTCGTGGTTAGGAAGCCTTTTGATGAGTGAACTGTTGCACACCGTGCGTTGCACACTGCACATTTCCCATGATTCCACCAGCTCAACACTTCTGACATCAGTCAACCTCATCTTTCTTCTCAGACAGGCGTGGGGTCATGTCAAGTATCAGGCCTCAGTAACACGAGAAATACCAGGGTTTCAGGAGTTGAGTGCCCCCCCCCCACCGGGTGAGCTTCTTCAAACATCTCTGCAGAGTCTCACCGGATGGCGTTGACACATCAGTTTGTGTCAAAGCGAAAGAGATCTCATCGGATGTCTCCATGCTGAAGCCTCCCTGGAGATGTGGACGTTGAGCCGCAGCACTCCTCAGCAAACAGCAAGCAGCTAAGATGAGATGGGGCCCCCTGGTGGTCAGAGCGCCCAAGGACACCCCTCTCCTTCCTCACCATTCTCCAGTCTTCTCCCGGCAAAGAGAACAATTTTTGGGCCGTTTCCTCATTATTTGCTAGAACATCAACGCCTCCATCGCCTCGTCTCTTTTTCTAAATGTGCCGAAACCAGCGACACAGACTTTGTAAGATTATCTGCTCTAACATTTATAAATCACCCTCCAAAAACATCTTTTATCCCATAAGTCGATTAACTGTGTTAATGTTTTCTAACTGATCAACCACTTATTATCATGCTCATATACAACATGAGTCGTCTCTTCTAAAGTCCACCACATATTGAATAGTGTTGCAGTCGATGCGGTGCAGGGTTCATGCGACGCGGATTCTCCTTGATTTGTTTCCGTTGTGGGATTTTGCCAGCAGCTCTGCGTTGTAACAGCAAACTCCGCCGACCGCACAGCTTTGGTGTTGTACATTTCTGTTTCAAAATGACAACCACAACCACGACAACGACAATTGCTTTTAACAGGGTTGAAGTTGTGGACTTGCGGCCTCTGAAGCACGCATGGACCGGGGGTTCCACAACCTTCCAGGTCAGGGTCAGTCTGCCTTTCTGCTGGTTACTATTTTCGGAAACACCCATCTGGATTTTTGTTTTCCGGTAGATTTAACGCTGCTTTCCATCGCGTCTTTATTTGCATATTGAACAGGGAAGTGGTCATTGCAAGTGGATGCTCAATCTGGGCCTGGGTTTGAAGTGGCGTACTTAAGGCCACCCGCTCCATCACTGAAGGCATGGGCTAATCGCGGGTCTTACTGGGACCACAGCGGTGCAACGCGTACGAGCCGGCCGACGGTCATACAAAAACAACCCAGGCTTTCGACTTACATAAGATGTTTTGTTGAGGAGAAATGGCGAGTGGAAGCAGACGCTGTGGCGGTGATGCCACAAGGTTCCGTGTTTGGATATCAAGCTGGAGCCAAAGCAGGACTGCAAAGATAAGACCAGCAGTGATGCTCCCCTGGACTGGAGTTTTTGATGATATCCCCACACTGCTAATGAGCTTTAGGTGCTAAGGTGACAGTTTACCTCTCAACGTCTACAACCCAAACATTGAATACACGGGTTGCTTATGTCACCAATGTCACCGATGTCAGCAAACTCAAGCATTTCCTGTTTATGTTCAGGAGCTTCCGGTGCTCTTTAACCTCGTTAGAATATTCCCTCCATCTGTGCCTCACCTCTCGGAGCTGCTCCGGAGAGGAGAACCTCTAATAATCCCCCGTGGGTTTTCCTGATTGGACACTAATTTATGACTAAGCTGATTTGACAGCAAGCAGATTGTGAGACAAAAAGCCTCCTCGGGTTTTGTTGTGTTTTTTAGCTACATGTCTAAACTTTTTTCCTCTGGTATTTTTAGTTGCACCAGAGTATTTTTTTCTCAGCAATATACATATATATATATATTCCTGGTTCTGCGCATACTGTTACCACGCTTTCGAGACCCCCCTAAGCGGGCTAAGCGATCGGCTTAGCCTACTTATAAGGGTCCCTGTCCTTTTTGGACATTTGCAGAATGTGCGTTACAGCGAAAGCACTCCATAAGGTGAGCAAACAAGCAGGGCTGGATGAAAGACAGGCACTCCTGTGTGTGAGGGGAGATATGGTGGGAAGGGGAGTGTGTGTGTGTGTGTGTGTGTGTGTGTGTGTGTGTGTGTGTGTGTGTGTGTGTGTGTGTGTGTGTGTGTGTGTGTGTGTGTTGGGGGTAGGGCTTCCTACCATTCATGCATGCATGACTTCTGTTGACATACCCTACTTTTACCATTCAGTCCAGCAACCAATTTGAGTCGCCTATATTGAAAGAATATAAGTGAAATGTGGAGGGGGGGTCTTTTCTTCCCTATGGCGGCGAGAGAGGGTCGCTCACATGAGAAAATGGAGGTTAAACCATCAACTATTTTCAGAATAAGAGTCCCTGATAACCACATATTGTATGGAACACTTAAATTGACTTCCAGTATAATATATATTAATATTCTAAGTTAGAAATGTGCTTAAATGTATGCTTTGAACTCCCATCTTTTTTACCAATTTTACTTACACAACTTTATTATTCTTTTATCAATCTAAAATGACAGGACCATTTCTCCATTTCTGATGGGAGGGAACATTTAGAGGACAATGTAAATAAGACAAAAACCTCTTGTTGATCAAAGAAGAAGGTGGAAGTCAACTCATGGGTTGAGCCCCCACAGCTGCTGGTGACAGGCTGCCCACCCCAAACACTTATCAGCGCCTCCACCAATCAGATCGCAGTTTGTCGCTCAAATGGTTCAAAGGGGAAAGTGTCCGTTGACAATCTCTTATCAATAAGTCATTTGTGAACTCCCCAAAACACATCTACAAACCACATGACCAGCAACGACCTTCTAAATATATGTAAGTGCTTCCAGTGAGGGGCGTTCAAGTACGTCACGATTAACACATCAATGTACGGAAATCAATGTTTAATTATTGGAAAATCTATATTATTGCAGCATTCTTTTGCAACTGACTTAACCTTGAAACAATTTTACAGACATGTGTGTGTGTGTGTGTGTGTGTGTGTGTTTGGGCTCCATATATGAGGTCCCATGAGGATAAAAAAGCAAACAAATGAATAAAACACTGTAAAAAGTTGGCTTTTGTTTGAAATCTTTGAAACTGTTGACAGGAAAATGTTTGTAAACACAAACCCCCCCTC
>CAESWR010000309.1:231287-246579 GCA_903171835.1 Mullus surmuletus
TTCTAACACTGTGTCTTGGTTTCAATTATTGAAGAGTCTAAAGATATTTGACTGGATTGGTGAGTCCCCGATGGCCCCGCCCCCATCTCTGTGGTCCTCTTTCTCACACACACACACACACACACACACCCTTCTCTCACCATGTCCCCCTCTCTCGAATGTCATGCCCCCTCTTGGCTTTCAGTATCAGCAGGTTTGATCATAACATTTCACTCACATCTATCTACTATAACAGGATCCTCTTACACACACACACCAACACACACACACACACATACAAGTTTTCTGTTACCAACAAGGCCCGATGGAGCTTATCTCCAAACAGGATGAGCGACGGAGGCCCTGCTGTGTGTAGGACTTGCGGTTGTTTAAATGTGTGTGTGTGTGTGTATGCTTGGCATGCATTGTAGAACAAGTGTGTGATCAAAGCCAACAGGTCTGTAGATGCTGGAGGTCACAGGAGGTGAATGAGGAAGCAGCACACACACACACACAACCCTTCCACACATACACACAGATGTGATGGCAACAATATGTAAATGTAGTGAACCTGATTTCCATCGGCTTGCCAGCAGTAAGACACGGTGCTTACGCTCCAGGCTGAGGCGACCCATTCCCAGCATCAGTTTTCCAAGAAAGCTGAGAGCATTTCGGGAATACGGGATGTGGCCTCGGCGTGGTGTTTGGGGAGCTTAACACTTGCTGACTGATCAAACACGAGTGTGTGAAGCGTTGGGTTCCAGCGCAGGTAATTGCGTAAATATCGTCCTCTCCACCTCCACCAGGGAGGTTTTCACCCACAACTTTGGATTTGTCTGACTGTCTGTCAGCAGGATTACACAACTATTCCACAAACTTGGTGGAGGGGCAACGTGCGGGCCAAGGACCTTTTCTTTGGTCCATATTTATCAAAATAAACAAAATAACAAAAAAAAAAAAAGATAAGTAGGACAATGTTACTATTTAAGCTTTTGTCTTTACCTTCTCACAAGGTAATTTCCTGTGTCCTCTTTGTAACCCTCCGCTGTCTCATCTCTGTCCCGCTCTTTCAAGTATTTCTTTTGTTTTGCGAAAGAACATATTGACACTTTTTGTCCAATTAAACATGTAGCTTCAAGTACTGACAGCAGCTCACAATATTAACTAATGCCGTAGGAGACGAGCTCTCTGCCGCTATTTTGAGGTTATTTGGTGAACTGAATTATGGGAAAAGCCAAGGAACGCGGTCAAAACAGTCGCCCTAAACACAATTGTTTTGGATGAGCATCTTGACTGTTGATACTTTCTAAAACTTCCGTGCAAATGAGCTTGTTGGCTAAAAAGGCGCCATTGCCTTGTCACGTTTGTTGACACTGGCAATAATGTGAGGTAGACAATTTGTTGTTACAACTTACAATGTCCAGTCAGTTTGAGAGAACTTTCTAGAATTTGCCCCAGACTTGGCCCTACCCTCTGTAATCTCTATTTCTTCCTCATTTTCAACACATCTTCTTGGTAACAAGCTTCTTACATCTCACCCTGAATAGTTGACTTCTTTGACGGGAGACTCACTTTTCTATTCGTCTCCTTTCCTAAACCAGGGACCCACATTGAGCCTCACATGAGTCGGGACCCCTCTGTCTGTGATCAGGGACCCCGGTTTGTCTTTGCTGTGATAGTCAACACGTTTGTTAACATCTCAGGACACTCCTTACTCCAACACCTCCTGGCTTACCAGCACCTTTCTGGTTTGTTTTGGGCCTCTTCTGTTTCTTCTTTAAAGCCCCAGACTAGTCAGAGATTATTATTTGGATCGATTAGTTTCACGTTGCACCTGCTCCGGGTGTTACTCTGCCTACAGCAGCCGTTTGAGTTGGAGACCTGGTTCTCACCTTGGAGACATCGGGCCTCTCTCATAATATGACCTTAGGTCTTCAACGTGCCGAGGCAGGAAGAAGCAGAAACATTAAGGCTGCCATTTCCTGATCAACATCATTTCCACCATTTATGTCAGTTTGGTTTATAGCCTGGCCTGTCACACACACACACACACAAACACACACACACACACACCAAGTTCCCGATGCAATTGCACCTTGTTAATTCTACTTAGCTATTTGACATGTCAGCCCCACTGAAAATATGCAGGTCAACTTCCTCAAATGCTCACAACAGGAAAAATATGAAGTGCCATCAACATGCCTGCAGAGGTGATATAATGGCAACTGCTTATTTCAAGTGAACTCTCAAAGGAAGAGAAATGCGAAGGCCGACCGCGTCATCGCAATCACAGAAAGGATCATCATCATTCTTAGTGCAACTTAAAACATTAAAATCGTCTAATCACCACAGGAACATGAATACGTTTCTAAAACCTCCTCCATTATCCCACACAACAAAAGCCATTGTTTCCCACAATGCGCACGTCTTTCCTATGCGGGGAGACTATCCCTGTGAAAGACCTGGCTGCTCGTATCAAATACACGGTTAACACTGCACGTCAAACCCTCGGACACTGGATCCAATGGATAAATCACTAAATCACACCACAATGGCCCCGGACTGGGCTCATTCACACAGGCCACATGAAAAGGGAAGGAGAGAAAGAGGGAAGTCTGACTTCCACGGCTCAGACCGGCCAGACAAAAGGCTCTGGAACAGTTCTGCCTCGGGACAAAATCATATGACACTGGCGCACAGGAAATCACCCAAATTGTCCATTGTCTGGGACAACATCAAAATCCCTCTGCCTCCACACAGGCACAGAGAGGTGGGGAGGGACACAGCGCAGAGGAGATGGATGGGAATGTGTGTGTGTGTATGGGGGGGCGGGGGAGGGGGGGGGGGTGGACTCTTGATGCATCTACTTTTTAAAGTCCAAAAAGAGGAACACCTATTCACATTTGCGTATGTGTCGCCAAATGATCACAGTTATTGCAGCTCTGTCTGAATCCTGCAGTCACAAAACAAAGGATGTGTACTATTTTTTTCACACAGCAAGAGCAATTTTTTTTTATAGATTTTTCTGTTTTTGTTCAAGCTTTGTGGGAAAAGTTAACTCAGCCTGCATCATAAAAGAATTACGTAAAACATTCCTTTGCAAGCCTCCTATTTAGTAGTTGATTTAAAAGGAAAACCAAGTCTTGACAAACGTCATCAGATTCTCAAAGTTCAACTTGTTTTCACACGGTAGATCGAGAACGAGGTTGCAGATGACATTCTTACAGTGCCGAGTGTGACGTGATGTCCCGAAATGGAACACTGTGTATGTGTTTGTGGTTAGGAGAGAGCCGCAATATTAAAAAAATTTAAAAAAACAAAATAGGAGGAAGCACAAACAGATAATAAACATTAATGCTTGACATTGATAGAAGGCCAGCTAATTAAAAAAAGCAGCCATGTGAGAGTGAATGATTTATTGCTTTGGAAAACACAGAAATGTGGAAATACTCGGTTTGGTAAACAGTGGAAATATTCAAATCGAGGAGAAGCCGCCACAGCGAGTACGATCGCGACAATAGAGGAGATCTATAACTTTCAAAACCAGCCAACCCCAAACAACCCCCCGCTCATGAGAGATGTATTTGAACAGGTGAGTACAGTCGGCCAAAGAATGATGTGCAGGCAGGCAGTCAGCCAGCCTGTCAGGTAGCGCCCGGGGCAACGCTGGCTCTCATCTATTCAGCCACACAACATAGACAGACAGCTCTCCTCTGGCCTTCTCATTCATCCCTCATTTCACCCCCCCCCACCATCCCCCACCAACTCTCTCTGGGAACGTATCCCAACACACACATACACACATACACACACACACACACTCCTGTTCCTTAATTCAGCGAGTTCCTGTGGTTGTGCGCTCGGCCTTAATGGGAATGAATGAAAAATACGCCTTTGATTCATGTGTAGAAGATGTGAAGTGACATCAAACCACTGGTAGTAAGCAAAGTCATTCCACAGCTGATGATGTGAAAAGTTCAAAACCTACCCAAAACAGACAAAAACAAACAGATCAATTAAATGTCTCCTTCCTGCACAGGTGATGTTCACCATCAAAGCTGTACTTATTACATGCACAAAACGCCCATTGAGAGCCAAAACGGCTGTTGGCTCCGGTTTGTTCTGCATCACAGTGAGCAAACAGCAGTCAGCCTGCACAAACACACTCTTGTGCACACACCTAATCACTTTTTAAAGAAAAGTAGTTTGTGTGCGTCTGTGACCTTTAGAATCCTGCTGGGTCATTATGCAAATGAGTCTGTAAGAAACTGACTTTTGTTTTGAAAGTGCTTTCATCCTTGCTGGTTTTATTAATCATTTGGACCCAAATTGTGATTTTAGAGAAAATGACTCAAAGTTGAACTGTTGCTGTGAGTTGGTTCAAAGTTTGAAAAAATATTTTACAATACACTAGAAATGACCCCTGACCTGCTTTTCTAACCCTCTAAAATATTCATGACGGCTGCCGTGTCATTTATTTTTCTTCTAAAGAAAGGTGGTAGTTTGAATCTGGCGCCTTCGAGCATGACACCAAATTCCGCCAGCTTCAAAGCAGGTGACTGTGACCTCTGACCTCTGAAGTAGGATGCTGTTGAAGTGGTCTAATCCCGCTCCAGTTTATTCATAGTGCAGACAAAGTACCCCCAAAAAACACGCAATATTGCTCTCTGCTCACACAAGAGAGCCAAGCGAGTGTGTGTGTCAGTGGGTGTGAGAACCTCCACACGCTAAAACAACAGTTAATCCTCCGCTAACCAAGCATTGTTTCAGCGTTTGAGCGTGAAGTTTGGTCATTTGCTTTGCGAAAACCCGCAACAACAACAACCGCACCGGACTCTTCCCCTTTGACAAACTGGAGCCTCAGTTATGGAATTAATGTTGGTTGACTCGTGTTGTTTACAGGCATTAGCATCTGGTTACCCATACATGATCCACAGTGGGGGGGGGGGGCTCCGCGGGGGGACTGAGTCAACAGCGCTCCATCACCGCTTCATCTGTCAGCGCTAACACAGCCGCTGTAAAAAATGGACGATAACACGCGCAAACACCAACCGAACTCTGGAGGATATCCTGGACCGACTCCTGGAAGATCCTGCTTTAGAAAGATCTCAATGCTTTCAATTGATTGAATTCTGAGGGAGTTTCAAAATGCATATCGGGTTTTCCACGAACTATAAGTGGAGTTTCTTCCATCTTCGTGTTGTCTCTCGCCTCGCTGTTGATTTTTTTTTTGCTTGAGCTCGTCGGCGATTACATAAAGCTCCTTGCAAACACAACCTATCATTACCTTACAGTGAGGCTTTACAAAGATTAGCCGAGCCTCCAAACAGGCCTGCTGTTACCTAACGTGTCCGCCTCCATCCTTTGGGTCAGCTTTAAAAACAACCATCTATTGTCCAGCACAGAGTAAATAATTGCACAGTGACTTTTTCAAAGGACAGAATACAATTGACATCATTTTTTGGGGGGAAGAAAGAAGATTTTTTTATCAATTTCCTCATGATTTTTTTGTTTAGTTGTGTCAGCAATTCTTACAATGTGACAAGTGTGTTTACTTCTATTATATCCTCTTCTATATGTATATATATATAAATATATAATGGATTTATAATGAAAAAATGCACGTCCTTGTGAAAAAGCATCAATTCAACATACTACCATTAAAACATGTATCTATTCGGCAGCTTTTTGTTCAAATTCATGGAAACAACATGGAATCTGGGTCACTCCACCTAAAATGTCAACAGTTTGTCCTCGCCGCATCAGACCAGGGACGCTGCGGTGGGATGAGTCGACGGATGCGTGTGTTACTGCCATTTACACGGCGAGCAGGATGTGTTGCTTTGCATACACCATCAACCTTGTGTGTGCTCCGAGCGCCGTGACTCTCGCAACGAACTGGCGTGTCAATCATGGCAGACGAATGAAAGGGCCGTGGACTCGGTGGCGGTTGTTGTCTTAATGCTACACCTGTGCGCGAGTGAAGGGCCGCATGCGGGTTTTTATCTTGTCAGGATCTACTCCGTTTGTTTTTATAAAACAGAAGTGCAATGTAAACACTGTGGGAGCATTAATACGTTTTTTTCATTCCGGCGGAGCAGTGGAAACAAAGGCTGAGGGCAGAGAGGACAGCCAGCGTGGGGGGTTGTATGAAGACAAGCAGGTAGAATATCACAGGTTTTTCTGGGGGTGGGGGTGGGGGGGGGGTAGGCACCCCCAAACAGGCAGACCGGCGTCCCACACTCCCCCTCTTATTCCTTTTCAACATTATCTTATTTTGTCATCTCCCCCTTTAAAGATTCTGGGATCCCGTGGCACGACCCCCCCCCCTTCTAGTCCTCCCTGACACACACACACACACACACACACACACACAGAAGGCCAGTGTTCTGCCCTGGGGGGCTGACCGAGATGAAAGGAGGACTGGTGACGGGGACTGAAGGAGTTGATGAAGCACATGAAATGACCTCGCTCCTCTCCTCTCCTTTTTTTCCTCCTTCCTCTGGGCACACGCTGTCCTCTTTCTTTCCATTCACTTTCATTAAATGTCAGTTTTTAGATGTAGTTTTAATTAAATTCCAGTCGGGAAACATTTGACCTTAGACCTCGAATTGTTGCGAGTCCAGTGCACACACTTCCATATTATGTCACATTATGTGGCCGAAGATGATGAGCATGATTTATAGCAGACATACAGGTAGAAAAAGGAGTATGTGATTGTCACACTGCAAGTTTATGGACTGTGGAACACTGCCACGCGGTGGCCACCCGGAGTTACTGCAAGCAAAACGGCCCCCATTCATTTAACTTCACCAGACACTTTACTAAAAATGACATGCAAAAAGTATGGGAAAAATATAGAAATAGTAGCAGCCCTGTGTAAAAAATACTACTCAAAATACATGAAAATGTGAAATAAACAAACTAATCAATCATTTCCATTTGCTGTGGTCTGATTTGTAACCACTTGGAGTCACCAGAGTCGCACAGGAAACACACTTTACCAGCTTTATGAGAGTGTGTGTGTTTGTGTTACCTTCTTCGAAGGAGTAGAAGGGTGTGTTGGTAGATTTTGCCTCGCGAAGGTTGTTTTCACCTTCATCCACAGACTGTCTGAGTCTCAGCTGGAAGACAAAGAGAAACACACAAACCCACCATGATTCCCCAAGGTCTGCTGCTGAGGCCCAACTGTTGGTTCTTCCCAGAGGAATGAGGGTTTAAGAGTGTTTTAGCTTCCTAGAACTCAAACTTAACCTGCCAACTAACATTCTGAGCCAATACCACGACAGCCAATTGAAATGTTTGATGGAAAACAACACCAAACAAACACACAGGTTAGCTAGCAACACCACTCCAAACCACATGGGAGCCAACTGCCAGGTGAAGAACAATGCTACTTCTTCACCAGCTAAAGATGCTATCTAAAGCAGTTAGCATACTGAGCTGAGTAGTTTGCTTTAACATAACAAGACCGAACTTCATGGGAGCAAACAAAGCAAATGTCCTACCTCTGACACGCTTCACTTCTGTCTTTCAGGTTGATGTGGACACCAACACGAAACCAACACGCCACCAACATGCTCCCACAGCCACTGGAGCTAGCTGCACAGTCCACCATGTTGCCCACTTCCTGTTAAAGGTTCTGGTCTACTGCAGTAGATCTACGTAATACTACTCTGATCTGTTTTTATGAGCCTTGGTCTACAAATACACGGTCATCAGCTCTAATACATGTACAAAATACACAACCCATCCAGACCTATGGGTCTTTTCCCCCCAATTGTTGTTTATAATGTGTTTGGTGGTTCCAGTCCAGCCTGAGGTATCTAACCATGAGCTTCATTCACCAAAACTTGATGCCTTAACAATATTCAACCACATTTTAAAAGCACGAATGAGTAAAATTGCATAAAGGACATCATAATTGTAATTTCTTTCTACTATTTGCATGTCTGAGACTTGAATGATTTAGCAAATTGAAGCATGAGATGTTATTCCAGCCTTGCATACATTTCTAAAGTACATTGAAGATTTAAGATAAGTCAAAGAACAGTGTTGTGGATAAAGTGGGAGATTATTAAACCTAAAAATTGGCAATGGTGAAATTACTTATTAGATAGACTGCACTGTGTGTTCATATACTCCCACAGACCTTCACAGAAGCCTGGTCCAGAAACACTACAAAGCAGCAGAGCGTTCCACCAAGCGACTCTCCAGCTGAGGCCTGCCTCTGATTCATGATGCAGCTTTACGATGCCTCTTACAGGAGCATGGCGGCGTCTAATAAGGCCTCACCTTGGGCGGAGAGAGAGGCGGACGTGCTTTTGTTCGGGGCTTGGATGCAGATCTGAGCGCCAAATAGTGGCTAGCGAGATCATATTGTTGTAATTCATGCTAATTAATGTTACAGGCGGCTGCTAAATGAGCTCTGATGTTTGGCAGCCTCGCTTTCTATAACCGTTTAATAAGAGCATTCAGGCACACACATGCACACCTTTTTTTGCAAGCATGCTGACACCATCTGGTGAGAGGCTGATAGGAGTGGTGTTTTATAGAGAGAGCAGTGGCTGTTTAGTCCTCTAGATGGCAATGCGGTCATTTGGATTGGTCTCCATTGCCAGGCATGTGGTGCACATTTAGCAATTTACCAGCCTTGTGTCAGTTTACGGTAATCTGTGTTGCTGGAGGACTCCGGTCATGGTGCAATGTGACAAATGAAGTCACGCATGAGCCAAGACTTGTTGGGCTGTTAATGATTTATTCATACAGGATGTGAACCACAATGGAGTGAGCCCATGGAAGTTGTTAGTGAGTCCAAGGAAAATGAGGTGAGGGTGTGAAAATCAGTCCTCTCCAACGTTTCCCTTGTTCACTTTGTCTGGTAATACCTGGAGTCAGAGTTCCTCGATCCAAAACAGCAAAGGCTGTAGGCACCTTGGACCCTTCGATTTCAAAGCTCCTCTCCTCGGATTTGTGATTTTTATTGATTGGCCTCAGGATTCCAGTCCCAGTCATGCTGGGGCAGTCAGCGGTTCTTGTGACAGACTGCTCACGGAGGCAATTAAGTCATCTGAGGTGGCAAAGGGAAGTAATTTGTAACAGCAGTAGCATCACAGCTCGGCACTCCAGCAGCCTCCCCGATGCTCTGACATCCACGTCGGCTCTGACAGAAACTTGAGCTAGACGTTGCGGTTTTGGAATCGGTGTACAATCAGCATGCCGCCCCTCCGAAACTGATCGCACAGCTGCTTTTAAGCAAGACGATCCCTCCTGCTGCGGCTTCCTCCCTTTCAGTAAAACTTTATTAGCATCTGACTTGTCTTAATGAGTCACTTTGACGCTGATCTAACACATATACATGTGGTTATGGCGGCTTATGGAAAACAGGCTCTGAGCATGGATGGTGGCATGGAGGTTTAAGAGTAGACTGGTTGGATATCACAGTCATCTGTTACCTGCTTAGACAAACTAGAATTTTAGGTTGTTATAGATATTAAAGTAGAAATAGGGGCCATATTTTATTAAAAAGAAGCAAGTATTTGGGGAATCACCTAATGCAATTTCGAGACTATGGCATCAAGAAGAGAGTAACTAAAGCCTTAAAAGGGCTGGTATCCTCACTTCTTTGAGAGAAGAAATTAAGAAATTTGCGATTTTCAAACTTGGGTATCATCATCAGCTCCTATAGAATTCTATTGGTCTTAAAATTGACAGAAACAATTGAGATTTTTTTTTACCCAGTCAACTGGAGATCACTCTAACTGAGACACAAAATGGCGCCGCTTCCTTAGCACACATGCATCAGAAGGGCAATAGAAACAAGAAAAGCCAAGGGGGGCTAATTGAGATTTACAATCATTTAATTAATGTCAAATGTAGTTTACAAACGGGAAAGACATGTACCATTTCCAAGAATATACAAGACACAAATTAGTTCTGACACAATCCTCTTGTGCAATTTATCATCTTTGGGGCAGGTTCCAATCGAGGTGAAAGCAACTCGTCCTGCTCGTCCCTATCAAGTGCTCCACATGCTGCTGATGTGCAGCCTCATAAGACGCTAAAAAATCAATGGGAACACAACTAAAGGAAAATAGAGATGGGTTCAATTACCGCGACTTGTGGAAAACTTGCCCAAGTCTTACGACAAAGGACTCCAGACCCCTGGGAGTTCTCTCTGAAAACAAAGGCCAATGATGAAGCTGTGGAGCTCGGAGGTTATTTCAGTGGACGGAGATGATCCATTTTAGATTGGCCGAATGAGTGGACACTAGCGACACACAGAGCCGATTAAGAAGCACACAAACAAAATGTGTCTCTTTTGCATGAAGGTCATTGCGAAGTTCTCGTCACCCTCCCAGCTTTTTGGTGAACAGGACCACTCGTGGTATTTGAGAAGTTTTATTTTTTCTTTTTTTTCAGCATTTCTTACAACAATACAGACATCACAGAATACATAGTTTTACAAACACAAAGCACACCACCACCTTGGCTGCTGCTGCTGCTGCTGCCGCCGCCGCCGTCGTCGAGGGAAGGGAGGGGAAATGTTGTGGGTCTGGAGGTTACCACTTAAGCCTCGGCCGTCCTTCGTTTTCCCTCGTCCGTTTTTTGCCCTTCGGGTCACCGCTTTGGGGGACCGTTTTTTTTGCAGCATAGCAGTGTGAGAACAATGGAAAAAGCTTTCTTTTTGAGACATGTAGGGGGTCAAACAAAATTGTCTAGACTATGATCTGAGCATGTCGCTATTCCCAACAGAGGAAGCAGAGATGGAGGTCTAACAGAGGAGGCTCGGTTGGACGTTGTTGCGACTCAAGAGCGGCTCCGTTGCTCTGCTGGCTTGCAGTGCGTCTTGGGCAAAAGGAATCTCTCCATTCCATAAAACTAACAAAAGATCTTTAATTGTTTCATGTTCAGATCTACAGTTCAAGGTACTCTGCAGAAAAATTACACCTAAATCTTGACCATCTAGTCTTGAGTAGTTTATTATTACTTAAACTTTTTTTTAATTCCTGTACAGTGAAATAAAACTTCAGACGGATCTCCAAAGGATCTTTTTTTTTTAAAAATACAGAAGGCTTCTTTTATTCCAGCCATTTTTTACCCAAACCCTTCCAACTAAAAACAGGACTTTTGATATAACATACTTTTTGTGTGTGTCTGCTGATGGCTGTGTGTGTGTATTTGTGTGTACATGTGTATGTGTGTGTGAGCTCTATGTCATTTACACCCAACATTGTAAACATACATAGATCTATATTACATGTGCTTGCACTGCATCTTGGGGGGAGGGGGGGTAATTTTGGTTTTACTTCACTAGAACACCACAAAAAGGGGGGGAGGGGGGTTGCGAGAAGAGGAGGAGGAGGAGGAGGAGGAGGGTCCAACCCCCCTTTCAAGGTTGTGAGGTTATTCTCAGTTTGGTTGAAAGCAGTTTTAGTGGCCAGGCCTTTGTAATTCTCTTAAGCAACATGGAAACAAAGACAGTTTTCGCTCTGCCTGAAATGAAGGGGGCGCAGCTTCCTGGCGAGTCCTCAGCAGAGCCAGCTCGTCCACTGTAATGTCAAAGCAGAGCCAGTGGAAGGAAGTTCTCAGACTCTGTGATATGCAGTTCCTTTCAGGTCCAGCAGGGCGGGGCTACTGGGTCTTGGCTGGGCGTCTCTGCCATCGAGTCTATGCTGAAAAACAGTCTATCAGCGGAGGATACCCCAAGAACTGGAGGTCACGTGGGGACAAGCATGTTGACCCATCCAGCGTGCCTGCATTTTTTTAGGGGGAGGGCGGGGGGGGCAGGTGGCCCAGCCACGGCGCCGGAGAGCACTGGTCAGTCATTCGTCCGAGGCAGCTTCCACCTCCCGGGAGGAGCCAGTCGAGTCTGTGAGTCCTGCTCTCTGGAGGGGTCTTTTGGAGCTGCCCGGCCCGGGCCACGCGAAAACAAAGAAACCAAAATGATGAGCGGCAGGGAGGAGGAGGAGGAGGAAGAGGAGGAGGAAACCCATGGCGATGGAGGAATGGATTAGAAGGCAGGGGTGTGCTCTTTACAAGTAGACACGTCTCAGGTCGCCGGGTGAGGTGATGGTGTTGCACTGCGGGCACAGCTTCTTGTTCCCCTGTCAGACACAAGCGGCGGAGAGACAATTAGAATGCTGATCTAGGTCACGCATTAATCATTTTTTCACATTTATGAAATGTATGAGCAGGTATTTACATGGGAGATATTCATTCACTGATACCAAATGTGTGTATGTCCACAAAATACATCAACAGTGGCTGAGTTACCTTAGCAACACGGGACTTTGGGTATGTTTGAATGAGCTTTCGCTTTGGGACAAAAGGGTGGTCAAGAAAGCTGGGCCTATCATTGAGCAACATAACCACATCCCAGCTGCAAACTTTCAGCTTATGCCCAGAGGAGGGCGTTTTAAAGCTCCACTTAGGAAAACAAATTGCTATTCCAGACCTTTTATCCCCTCTGAGAATACCTGCATGTTACCTCTGACTGTGATGGGTGTGTGTATTGTTGAGTGTTGGCTGCTGAATATGCACCGTGTTTTGCTGACAAACTGCCTTCAGGACAAATAAAGTTGTATTGAACTGAACTAATCTGAATTAAATTGAATTGAACAGAATGCAAAAGTGTGAAGTCCCAAACACAGCACTTGTAGATGACCGACAGCATAAATATGGATCTCCCGTCTTTCGGGACGTTTGTGGGCGTGGCACACAGGGAAAAAGCGACCGGTGTGTATAAAGGTTACACTGTGTAATTCCCGCCTCCTGCTCCCTTAATCTAAACCTGCCCGTTTGCCGCTGAGAAAGCGCTCTTCCCTCCTTCCTCTCTCTCCCCTGCGCGCTGCTTTGATAGTGTGCCATCCGCAGTAAAGCAGCAGGTGATAATATGCAAGTCAGAGCTGACGGCGGAGCAGCATTCTGACTGGGTGGTCTCCCTCACTTGCCCCTCCGCCTCCTCTGTCTCCCGCCCACTCGCTCTGCTCTTGTGTTGGCTGATAACTGCCGGCTGCGGGCGCATTCCCGCTAATAGGTTTCACCGTTTGTGAATTGGCTACACGTGTACGGATAAACAGAAATGTCGGCATGGATTATGTAAATAAGGTCGCTGGACTGCCACATCTGGTGTTTTTTGAGAGTTTTAAGAAAAGCATTGCTATTAATTTTAGTTAAAAGACAATAAGAACACTTGCTTGACTGTTTCCCATGCCTCTCACTATCACTTAAAGTCAATCTAAATGTTTTTAATTTATGTACAGTCGCCTGTTGGCCATGAACCCACCAGCAGACCAAAAGAGCATCTTTGCTATGTGGAGATTTTTCGTCGGTCCACTGCGATGTGTGTGCAAGCTGACCAAAAAGTCGACTAAGAGTTCAGAAACACTATGTGTGATATTTAACAGGGCTGTGACGGAATGAGCACAACCCATAACTGCGCTTTACAAACCAACGCTGCCCAGTACAAAAAGTGCAGCCATGTCCAAACTCCCCGAAAGATTCATGGGCTTCTTTTCCAGTAAGCCACCAAGTAAACTCCTCGGGGAGGCTGAAAAAAACGCAGCGGACACACACATCCACATCCGAGCGGGGCGACGTCTGACAGATCTCACACACTCGCGCTAAGAGGATTTGTGGCTCCAGAGTTCTTTAAACTGGCTCCTCACATTTACAGAGGGGGGAAAGTGTCGAGGTGTGGAAAAGGAGGACGCGAGAATCCCACATAGGGCTTTTTCCAGTAACAAAAAGTAAACTCGTAATTGAAAATGATGGAAATGAGAAAAGGTGTGTCGGTGAAAGAGCCTTTCGTTCATACGTCTCCTGTTTGTCTCCATGCGCTGCTGTTTAGCGTGAGTGTTAAGTGTGTGTGGGTGTGTGCCTGTCACGCTGCGCTCCAGCTGCCCTGCCTATTAAAGCGGTGAGGGGTGAGGCTGGCGTTAACTAGATTCCAAAGGCATTTGCTTTGATCAGCGCGGCCCTCCCATCTTTACTGCCGTCTCCGGGCTTTGAGTTTAATGTCCCGTACCTCGGACCGGTGGCGGCGGCATGCGAGCGCACGGGTGTGATGGAAACACCGGGCCTCTTTGGAGAAAGATTTCTTAGTCTCAAAGTGAAAATGTGAGAAAAGACATGCTTTTCTTTTGTTACAAAATTGAGGTTTAGTTCCCAGTGGGACTGGGTGTAGTCTAACTGGGCGGCCTACCCAGGTGAATCATGAACCACCCAGTATACAAAACCAGAATTTCCCTTTTATACCTCATATTGAGAGTAATTATTGGTTGACACATGGGATTTTTTTTCTCTGCTGACATAAGAGTATGCAGATTTATCTTTTGTTTTGACTGTGTTTTTAAGTGAATCTGTCAGTCACAAGTTCAACTGAAATCAAGATTTTCTAACTTGAGAGGAGGAGGAGCCTTGGTGGAACAAAGGTGATAGAGGAGGAAGAAGAGGGCTAAGGGCCTTCTTCAAATATGAAGGAAAGGGAAGATGAGAGCTCTGCGATGAGGAGGGTTAATCCTCCCGGCAGAAAGGGTTCCTCTGCTCGCTCCATTAGCACCAGATAATTAGACACCACTGAATATCTTAGACTAACTAATAAACAACCGGAGCGTTTTGGTGCGTGAGATTATTTCTCTGCGCCGCGTGGACCTCATTGTGAGGTTACCATTGACCACTTTATTCTAACATTTTAACAAGCCTTTTGGGGGACATTCCATCTAAGCTGTTCCCCCTCCTGGACGTGTTCACACTGCGTAGATTTTCTGTGTGTGTGAGTATGTGTGTGTGCAGTGGAAGAACAAGCCATTTGGGGGATATTCCATTTTAGTTCCCCCCTACAGGGCATGAATACAGAGAGGAACTCACTGACTATGAAATGAGGCTGCAATAACGGCGTGCCACGAGGAGCTGCCCTGCCGCAGGAAGAGTGTGTGTGAAAAAGTGTGTGAGTCGTACCAGAGTCCTGAGCCAGCATTCTTCACAATGGACATGCCAGCACTGTATGGAGGTGAGAGGCATCGTGTAGGAGTCCTGCGGAGACGGGGAAAGAGAGGAAGAAGAAGAAATGACACCAAAATTCCACACGACACACACGCACGACACCAGACGACGAGCACGACACTGTGCATTCCCTGACCGAGCGACATCATCAAACCAGCACCCATGGAACGACACAGCCACCAGCCACAGAACCACTGAGCAAGGCAGCATGGGGAGGGCGAGGGGGGACTGAACCAACGACCTGCGGGTCACATGTGCACACATACACACCCACGGACACAATATTGGGCAGGCAACGAGCAGAGAC
>CAESWR010000309.1:254380-268234 GCA_903171835.1 Mullus surmuletus
TCCAAATATCAGCGGAGCACAATTACATCTGGAAGTTATTCTGATAATTGAGCTCTCCATCTTCGCAGAGGAGGAAGGTTCCAATTCAATATACTGGTGATCAAGGATGTGACTGATCCGCGTCGAACACATCTTTTTCCTCCCCCAACAAAGTTATCACAAAATTCAGCGCTTCTTCAACACTTGGCCTGGTGTTACCTTAGTGTGCTGCATGGAGTGATATTAAACTGAAATGGTATCAGGAGAAGGCTGCATTTCAGCGACGCCCACAGGGTCCAAACTTTAACTTTTGATATTGTAGCTTATGGCTCATCTCAATATTGTAATATCGGTGTTGGTGCCCTGTTTTTAAAACCGGTGCCGCTATTTTACATGAATAAGCTGAGACAAACCTGTTTATCTCGGCTCCCTCCATTATTTCTCATAGTGGCCTTTGATATTTTCCCATTTTTACGGAACAATACATACAGAAAATTACTGGCAGATCAATTACCAGTGTGTGGCAGGTTACCAGAGCAACTTGGTGACGTAGTTTACTCCTTACTGACACAAGCCAATCAATCGATGTCCTGGCTCTGTTTAGCCGCGCTGACCGGTCGACCTCCCCTCCGCTCAGACAAAGTAAAACAGGGGTGGTCGCGCCGCGGATGCTTATCGAATGCATCCCCTCGCTCGGCAAACAGGCGCGCGCACACACAGGCTGCCGTCTCTGATCGATACACTTCAAGCTGCTCAGTTTATTCACCAGTTAGCCCCGTCTGCTGATATTTAATATGAGGAGCGTACGCGCTAAGTGCTGATTGATTCATTTAAATGAAGCATTTATCACGCACGGCCTTCCCAGAGGTGAGGAGACGCCTGTCTAATACCCAAAGAGGTGTAAAAACTCGTACCGCTAAAACACACAGGACATTTACTTAAACAGTAATATTTTAAGTATATTTGACGGTTTCTCCATTAAATTCTGTCATCACTTAATGGTGCAGCTGAGCGAAGCTACGACAAAGGCTCAAAAAAATTAAATTGAAGTTGTTCAGGAGGGAATTTCTTTGGTGTACGAAGGAAATTACTTAAAGAAACAGGAGCTGAGATTAAAGCAGCAACAAGACGGCAGGATAGTGACCTAAGCTGTCTGAGTGAGTGTGTGTGTGTGTGTGTGTGTGTGTGTGCTGCACAGGGGCTAAAGGACATGCGGATATGCCAGACATGCAGAAGCAACCAATCAACAAAATCCCTCTCTCTTTGCTCGCTTGCCCGCTGACGTTTCTCTCTCACTCTTGCAATGAGCTGACCTCTATTACCCATGCAGGGGACGAGGTGTGTGTGCGCGAGTGCGCGTGTGTGTGTGTCTACGTGTGCACGGCCCTGACACTGTTTGCTCGTGGGAGAATATGGATGAGGGGATGGAAATGAGGGAATTACAGAGCACTGGCCTTTCACATACTCACACACACACAAGGAGTTCTAATGGATCGGGCAGTGTGTCCACTTTTGTGTGTGTGTGTTTGTCACATCTACAAAATTCTTCTACATATAATTTCTGGTTGGGGGGCAAAATAAATAAATAAAAGAATGAATACAAATACGAATGAAAAATAGGGCTCTTTAAGTAAATCTCAGCCATTAAATCAAAACTACAGTCATATGATATAATATAGAATCTATACATATAATGTGCAAAAACACACAAACACACCTTTTTGTTCAACCGTTTACTCTGGCAACTCTTCCCAAAATCAAAATAGACTCCTGAAGCCCACAACTGAAGTGGCTGTTTGTCGTAACTGCATTGATATCTGCTGCGTCGGTGGCTCCATTAACGATTCTAAGGCGAAGGTGCGTACTGTGGGAGCGCGACAACGGAGAAGATCAATACCTGAAGAGACCCCCCCTCCCCTCCCTCTTCACACTCACGGCGAAACTAGAATTCACAGCAAATGCATCATTTATGACCCTCGGCGAGTTGACTCTCCCGCAACTAAGAAACTCATCAGACAATCATGGAATCACGACCAGAGTGTGTGTGTGTGATGGTAAATCACTCGCCCTTCGTCTCACTTCCCTACAGCTGCCTTGTGTGTTTCTTGTGCGTGTGTGTGCATAATCCCCGCGCCACCTACTTTTCAATCTCGCTGTTTTTGCAGGTGCGCGGGGCGGAGGAGGAGGAGGAAGTGGAGGACGAGGGGGTGCCGGGGTCCGTCTTGCTGCTCTCCCCGTTGCTCGTCGAAGGCATCTCTGTGGACACGCAAAAACACAGGTGGGTGACTTCGCTTTACGGGGCGACCGAAATTCAGACAAACCACCCAATCATGACCCCCCCGTCTTACCGTCGCTGGCCCATTTGGAGAACTCTGGCGTTATTCTGTTGGATGGCATCCCTCCACTGCAACAAGGACACAGATATGTTACAAACTGGGGTTGCGTTTTTGATAGGGGTTTCCCGATCTGAGTAATATCACTTGATCAAGCCTTTTCTAGCATTCCATACTACAAAATACATGATAAAAGTATTTATGATTTGTACTGATGTCGTATTGGATCGAGCTAATACTCAAGGCTGCAATATTGGTATCATATCGGAAGTGAAAAAGTTCTATCGGGACACCCCTAGTTTTTTGAACAAACGGCGGCGTTAGGGGGAGGGTCTTACTTGAGCACGGCTCCTCGTAGCGCCTCCCGCTCCCGGGCCTCCCCTTGGTCCTCGCCGGCGCCGGAGCAGGGGATGATGTCGGCCTCTGTGTACTGGGCCTTGCCGTACTCCAGGGTGTCGTCGCCGTCCACGTCGAGGTCGGCGTCGCTGTCCGCCGCACTTTCCTTGATACTACACGTGGCGAAGCCACTCGCTGGGGGGAGAACCGAGAGGCGGCGGTTAGCTTCGCATTCAATTGAACAACAAAACACACCACGTATAGGGATCAAATAATGGTCGAAGGATACGAAAATATTTGGATTGATTGAGTCCAAAGAGGGAAACCTCGATTAACCGATTTGTCTCTTTTAAAAACTTGTGGCCGGCAGAGGAAATTGAAGACAGAGAGAGAGATGGAGAGAACAGATTTAGACTAAACTGACGATGACTGACAACTCCGCCATCAATCTGTGAGCGATGGAGAGGGAGAGTGCGGTGTGTGTGTTGGTGTGTGAGTGAGTGGCACTTCTATAAACCCGGTGATGAACGCTCAGACAAACCCTCACCACTGCCTTCAGCTCCACTTAGCCGCACAGCCCGCCATGTGTGTGTATGTGTGTGTGTGTGTGTGTGTGTGTCCGTCACTTAGTGGAGTCTCTTCAGTGTTTGTTTTAGACTGTCTGTCCCTCTGTCACTTAGGTCCCGTCTCCCCCAACTCCTCCAATGTGTGTGTCCGTGCGCGCGAGAGTCAGTCTACCTGTCACTTACTCCATGGCTATCCACCATGCATTGGTGTGTGTGTATGGGCTTGTGCCCGAGTGGTTGAGTGTGTATGTTACTAACACACTGCCTATTTGAGCACTTGAAGGTGGGGAGGTGTGTGAGATTGTGTGTACTTGTGTTTCACTTAAGATGTGGCTCTGAAGCTGTTGGTGTGTGTCTGCCTGTGACAGGCCTGACAGCCATCTTATTTACACCTATCCCAATTTCAACAAGCTCTCAGCTGGACTACTGTGAGTGTGTGTGTGTGTGTGTGTGTGTGTGTGTGTGAGTGTGTTTTTCGTTGTCCGCACTAGACTCCCTGGAACAGTTGGTCTCTGTGCACTACAGTGGTTCTTTGGCACTCTGGTGGGTCTTTGTCAAACTGCAAATCAGCACCGGGGTCTCCTCCCAGTGGACCTTCTGGGATTGTAACATCTGCCTCTTCTCTTCTCACCTAACGGTGGATGGCTAATTTATTTCACTCCTCACTTTGGATTAAACCAAAAAATAAATAAAGCCAGGGAGCAGGGTGAGAGAATGTGAGACGCTGTGATAAAACACGCCGCCGATTCTGAGGCGTTTTACTGCAGGCCCATGGATTTTAGTGATCAAATAAAAAGGACCTTTTAACTTTTATTTGGTCTCGGCGGCAGCGGGGAACATATGGGAACAATGGCCAGGCGGTGTAAATCCAGCAGCACGCCGCCTCTGCTGCGGAGTTATGTGTGATATTTTTCGCCGAATGCCAGAGAAGTGAGTGGAGCACATGTTGGATCGCACAGCTCGACCGAGACGGCCATGTTTAGATGTCTACACGGTTCCTTTAAATCTATCTCTTAATTAGGTGACAAGCTATAGCAGAGCCTGTTTTATCTGTGTTATGAATACAGAGATCCCATAAAAGCATGAACTACAGTGTGGATACGATTACTTTTCACATCCAGCTTGCTCTCTTTAAGTCCCAGAAGAACCAGCAGCTTTGAGGCTCACATATCAGGGTTGAATCTTCAAAATGAAGGGTTTTCCACCAGTAGTGGTTTTCTAGAACATCATCTTCATGGGTTACTGTTCCATCTGGTAGCCTTCTTTAAATGAGCCTGGGTCAAAAAGGCCAGTTCATGAAGGTCATAATGGGATAAAAGAAGAAACTCCACAGCACTGATCTAGCAATGTGCAAGGCTGTGAATGGTCTTGCGGTTTAGGATTAGGATGTGATCTAGTGATGGTTGGAGGGAAAAAACTAGGCTAGATGGTGATTTGGTGCTCTGAGGATCTGAGGAGGTCTTCATGTTTGTGATATCAAGGAACCCAGTTGAAGCCGGAAGTTGCTGATTGTAAAAATAAGACTCAAATGGGACAGAGAGTCAGGTGGTCGAAGTTGATGGTAACGTTGGTGGAGCCAAAGAGACTCTGCTTTAGTTCAGATATTTAAATGCTTTCTTTAAAGACTGAAAGGACATGTGTGTGTGTGTGTGTGTGTGTCCTGTTTGCTCTGTGTGTGTGTCCTACACTTCCCGGTGCTTCTATCTGTCGCTCTAAGCAGTCTTGGCAGGCCAATCTAATCTGGCCAGGGAAAGGTCAGCCCCACTCTAACTGCCTTTCACTCACATTATGCACTGACGCCCCCCCCCCGCCCCCCCCACCTTCACCTTTCATCCTCTCCTCTTCCTCCTTGAGGCTGAATCTTTGCCTCCTTTTTAAAAAATCACTTCTTCTCAACTTCTTTCACGTCTGTTTTTTTTTTTGACAGTTACCGCTCTACATCCCTGCCCTTGACACCCCACATCTCTATTTGTCTCAATTCTTGCATTGTTTTCTGCTGTCTTTCACCCTGATAAACTGTTTCACCTCTTCTACGGATCAATAGACACACACACAGGAACTCAAAAATCCAGAGCTGTCTCATTATCATAACTATCTCCCAACCACTGTACGCTATAATCAGACCCCCCACGGTGACTTGCTTCTTGACGAGTGCACGGGAGGCGTTCCATCTACATACATGTCAACCCAACAACATTACAAGTACAGATGTGAAGAGGCAGGAGGGTGTGTGTATGGGGGGGGGATCAAAGGACTCATCAGGCCGTGCGACAGCCTTGACCAACCAATCGACCGACCACAGCAGCATCCTGTTACCATAGCAATTATCAGGACCTCCTAAGAAGCAGAGAGAAGGGGGTGTCAAAGGTCATCGCACTATCTTTCTGCCATTTACAGGTCAGAGAGAGGAGGGGATTGGGGGGGGCGCGGCACAAAGACATGAGACGGCCATCTTTGAAGTCCATTTACAAAGCAGAGATTTCTCTGCATTCTCAATCCCTCGGGGGTATCTCAACCTGCAATAATCCCCCACCCCCCCACCCAACCGCCTTCCCATCTTGGAGGGCGGCCCAATATCTAACCCAAGGATCTGTCTGCTATCTTTTTTTAACTCTGTAAATTCAATGACTTTGAACAAAATTTCAAGTCCATTTAATTGCTGACAATCTGCTCGATAAACACAAAAAAAAATCTGACTGACATCCAACAAAATGTCCACTTTCCATCAACAACATGCTAGTGAAAACACGATTCAGTGGTATAATCGTAAGGGAGTCATTAACAGTCATAAACTCTCACTCTACATAGTCACGAGAGCAGCTTTAGTGTTTTGCTATCACATTAAATGGCGTCTGGTCCGAATCAATTCTACAGTTAAACGGATTATTTCAAACAATTCGGTTATCTGGAAAGCATGTGATAATCTTGACAACATAAGACAGGATATATCCTTCATTCATTTAAATCAATTTTAGAAATAGAAGAATTGCAAGCATTTTAATGATACGCTGCCTTATCATAACTAATAAGAAAGTTCGCCAAGCAAAACTTTTTAAATCAATTCGTAAAATCCAAGTTATGAGGTAAAATAAAGTGACTTTCCACCTCAGGAAACAAGGAGAGGGAGGCAGACAGTCCACTAAACGGATAAAGGAAGCTCCGTCTGTGCTGTGAGGGTCCTTTCAATCTGGCTAAGCCGGTGCGAGACACAGGGAAGTCTTCCCCCTGACAGAGTTGAATCATAAACTGAGCTTGTTCGATTTTTTTTTTTTTACTCCCCCTGCCTCCCTTGCCTCTACCTTGCAAAGCCCCCGCTCCCTCGGCCTTTCTTCCTCACGCTCTCAAAGGGAGGGAAGGACGGTGGTACTTCACAAAGGGATGGGCCTCCCCTTCATCCCGCCAGCTGAGAAGACCCCCTGCGACACGACTATCCATCCCGGCCGGCCGCCGGCTCTCCGGAGCTCACTGGATACGGCGGGCTGCGTTAGAACCACTGAGGAGCTTTCAAGGCAAAATCCACCTTCTGAGCCTTCCTGCCCAGACTGTGTGTGTGTATGTGTGCGTGAGTGTGTGTGTGGATTTGTGCTTTTCAAGTCGCTCTCCCCGGGCCACCTCAGTTATCTGTGTCACATCACAAGATGCCCTATTAGAGCGCAGCAGAAGGGTCCTGTGTCTGCTTGTTTAACGACGTGAAAGAGAGATGGACGGATGGAAGGAGTGCTGGGGAGATGGATGGACAATGTGTGTGTGTGTGTGTGTGTGTGTGTGTGTGTCTGTGTGTGTGTTGCTGTGCGGATTCCTTCCCACCCCCAAAGCTTCTCTTTGGCGTGGTTTAGCTGAGATTTCAACATTGATCTGTCTTGTCTCCTCTCCTTTTGCCTCGCGGTGAGGGAGGGGAGGCAGGTGAGGCTCAGCGTGTGTGTGTTTAACAACCGATCGAAGAACGGGGAAAGGGGGGTGGGGACGGCAGGAGGAGGGACATAAAAGGTGAGCGAGAGCCAGGAGAGTTTGAAAAGAGCCTCTTAAGAGATGACAACAACTCTTTGCCTCAATCTGAGCACATCACGACAGCTGGATTCGACGTTCCCTGCTTTCCCGCTGACACCATAATAAGAGGCCAATGTGAAGTCAAACGTCTGCCAAAACCTATTGAGAGGGGCATTTTTCAGAGATTATCCCACATTTAATGGGGTCAAAAATGAGCTAAACATAAAAAAATGTCATATCTATTCACTATGAACCTATTTACTTTGGATTTTGAATTGTGGAGCAACTAGAAAGCCAATAGGAGATGTCGTTTTTAAAGCCCCACAAGGTCAAATGTGCTCTTCACTAAGGTCTCATAGAAACAAAATAAAACTTAATTTAAATTACACCAAACAATTCAGTTTCTCTCCATTGGAGGCAGTAAATTAGCTGCTTGACAAAAAATGGAGTGTGCAAAGTTTGAGAAACTGGAGAGTGTGTGTGTGTTGTGGCGTCACGGAGCGACTGCAGTGCTCCCCAGTGGCCGGTGCTCCCTTCCATTCCTATAATTGCATTTCTGGGTGCACACACACTCACACACTTCCAGTGAGCGGTGACCAGTGGGTCAATTGCCCGGCTAAATGTGTTTTCTTTCCCCTTTGCCTAGAAGGTTGTGCTGGGGCCCCGAGCCCAGCCGGGGCCCGAACAGGCCAGACTGACCCCGGGGCCGACCGGCGCTGCCACCGGACCACCGGCACCATTACGGCTCCCCGGGCTCGTTCAGGCGCAGTCTCTTAGAGCAAACACTGCTTGGTATGGACAGGAAGAGAAGGAATGATGGATGAACGGAGGAAAAGAAGGGGGGAGAGAGAAAGGAGAGAGCAAACATGGAGGCCGGCTGACCCCTGTATGCTGTGGGCATTAGGTCGCCTAGCAACCGTGCCACAGTACTGAAACGGGCCAGCTTTCCCTGTGTGTGTGTGTGAGTGAGTTTGTACCTCTGAAGCCTCCTTCCAGCAGAGACGTGGCTCTGATCCTCTTCTGTCCCGCCCACTCGTACTCCTCAAAGCCACGCCCATTCTCGCCGTCCATATCTGCTGAGTCATCATCGCCTAACGCGCCCTCGCGCTGACACACAAATACACACAAGGACGCACATTAATAACAGAACGAGAAGAAAACACAAACAACAATAGAGGGCCCCTCAAGTTATGAGAATTCGCACAATTGTGGAAGAGGCATGTGGGTGCGGACCACCACAGGGCACTTTATCTGTACACTCTTATTTCTCTTTAAGTAGGTGTTTATTAAACACATCTGAGAGTACGCAGTAAACAGACTATTAACTGGTTTATTTTACTGGGAGAAAAGCTCACAGACACAACTTTTATTCATCTTTTAATGTCAGGAGTGAGACCTCTGTGGCTGATATTCCTGTGACCAGATAAAGAATTTGAGAATTGACCTTAAATTACCCATTTGGGGTGTGTTAGATTATCACTTTTTTCCTCGATTGTCAATCAAATAATGTGTAACAAACAAACACAGCTTACATGGCACGGTACTGCAAACTAAAAGGCCGACGTCGGAAAGAGAGAATGTTGGAAAAGGAGGTATTAGTTCTCTACACCTAAAGTCGAATGGACAGTCAGTTGAGGTGACACAGAGGTGATTAGTGCAGATGATTCACTTGTTGTTCTACTCTAAAGAAAACTGATTCTACAGGAAACAGGAGGAAGTGGAGTTAAGACTTGCACCAACGTCATATGGGATAAACTTGCTTTCATTGATCAACAATTCAGATGAGAGCACGTGAACACTTTTATTAGGAGTGAAATTTGTGTCCTCCAGCCCAGTTACTCCCATATCATGTGAATGCAACACCGCCAGAGGTCGGCAGAAAACACACGTCGCTACCGAACTCTACAGAGGTGAGCGGACAGCTGCTACGGGAAGTTAAAAGAGGTGACTGGTCGGCATCTACAGGAAGAAGGGGGGGGGGGTGTCGACAGGCTGTCCGACCGGCGGTATGACGGTGGTGGTGGGTGGGGGTGGGAGGAAGGGCCTGGGTTGTACTACCTGGATAAGGCATTGTTCCACATGTCTACTCATCTCCTCCTCGCTCCCAGCCAATGGGGCGCTGCACAGCGGACATACCTGGCCCCCATCCTCAGGCTTCCTCCTCTTCATCTTGCCTATACGGGCTGTAAGTGGCGGGAGAGAGACACACAAGCAGAGGCGTCAGTCGTGCTTTTTTTATTCCGTTGAGTGAGTTTTGATGATGGTGCCTTTGTCAGGATGGAAGAAAAAGTGGCCAAAAGAGGCCCGAGGGGGCGGAATCCTCTTTCATCCCTGTTTTCTGCCCTATTATTCAATTCTGAACCAGCGTCCCTTAACTTGCCCCTTCTGAAACGTGCTCGGGAAGAAATGACAAGAACCGGATGTGACAACTTCAATCCCCCTTCCCGCTCTTGACATCAACGCCAACCCCCCCCCCAATCCCCTCCTTTCCCATTCTGTAACAGCTTCACCCCCATTCACACACACACGCATACATTTAATTAGAAATTTAACAGAGCAGAACAGCCGTCATTGCGCCCGGAGTCTCTGTCGTTTTTTCTTAACTGCAAATGGCGCGCGGGGACATTAATTTTTAGCTGGCTGGCAAAGCAGAGGGGGCCAAACTGAACCGTGGCAAGGGGGGGGGGGCGGGGGCGTTGGGGGGGGGGCATGCAAGGCAATATGCCATAACTGCAGGGGAACAAGATGGGGAGAGTGTGAGGCTGGGAGGGCTTCCAAAGAGGAGCAGCCCGCTCCTCCCCTGATGCTAATCGAGGAGAGCGTTGTTAAATAGGGGTTTGGGGGGGGGGGCAGCTAATTAGGTCCAGCAAGGATGCCTGCCCTCCCTCTGCCCTCAGCCATTACGTGTGATATGAAGATGATTCCTGCTTCCATGATGGTGGAGAGAAAAGAGTCAATGGAGTGCAAAAGTTTAAAGGCGACCCCTTCTCAAAATTCACGAGAAGTGGCCGGGTGTTACAACCAAGATATGGTTACAATTTCAACCACTTTTTTTTTTAAATTCAAATATGGATTCATTTTAGATACACCTGTCAAGTACAATCATCAATACATGTTTTAAAGTCATAGCTTGGAATGGATGCAAAGCTCATAGAACATAACGAAATGAACAAAGTCACCACCTGACGCAGACGTGGGATCCAATATCAGAAGGATAGTTGACCCGAGAAGGGAAGGAAACTAGTTGAGCTTGCTGAGTTACAAAGATATAATCCTATAATTCAAAACAATAGAGTTTTTTTTCAAACAGATGTTTCCTGTGAACTCTGAAGTATCATTTGACATATGGCAGTAAACTAACAGTAGTTTACTCATGGGAGGTGTGTCAGTGAGGAGGTGTGTGTGTGTGTGTGTGTGTGTGTGTACGTACCATTCAATCTTGTTTGCCTGTTTGCTCGAACCCGTAAAAATGTCTGTGGAAAACAAAAGGAAACATTCCCATTAGACGAGCAGACAGCAGCAGAGCGTGTTCGCAGCGGAGGCGGGGGGGGATGGCTGTGGATGCTGCGGGCTGCTGGGGAACACTGTCAACATAACACGTACTTCTCTCTTGTTTTCCACCTCCTCCTCCATGTCAGTGAGCCGCGGCTCACAGCTGCTTCTAAAGCCACCGGAACTCGCCGCTGCAAACCGCGCCAGCGCCGCCGCGGACACTTCTCATCGCCGCCGACTCGGCGCCCGGCGTCTCGTTGGGCGCGGATGGGAACGGATTAAATGTGGCGCCCGTAGCGCCGAGTACAACTTTCAACCGGCGCCATGTTGCCTTGTTTTGGTCACGTGACGCGCCGCAAGCCGGAAGTCGGCGCGCGTCACGTGCTGTTCTCCGCCTCGGGCGCGAGGGGGAAGCAGCGGGTTTCTGTGTGCTCGTCTACAAACTACAGCTGGAGGAAGTGAACGGGGTGCAACACAGGAATAAAATGTTGGTTTAACAAGTGACGCTTTGTATTTTCTTACCGTGTTTCAAACTACATTTGAACTTTTTTTTGCATTTAATATATTATTATTATTATTATTATTATTATTATTATTGACGTTTTTGTAAGCACATTTTGGAGCCGGCCAAAGAGGCTGTAACTAATGTGATGCCAAATGAGATGATTGGTTATAATAAAAAAATTAAAAGAGAAAAAAATCAAATAAAGAATATTTTTGTCTGGAATTTACTCAGATTTACTCATTTACTTTTTTCTCTCCAAGATGTCAAAAGGTCAGGGACAAGTGGGTTCATATTAATCACTGCATTCATTTGCACATACATTTTAATTAAGAAAAACTGGTTTAATCGTAATCACTGTATTCATTTATATTTCAATTAAGACATTTTATCGTCATGTATCATGTGAAAACCAACTAGATTCTCAATTACATGAGTCGAAGAAATGCACTTTTGCTCAGACAGAATAAAAGTCTGAAGTGGTTTAAGAGAAGAGACACTTGTGTCTTGAAAATGTAATAAAATAAATATGATATACTTGAGTTCTTGGGTTTCTCTGAATCATTACAAATTATGACCTCATCATTTATAGTACAGCATCTTGAAATAGATTCATTGGGGGCAGACTCCTCTGTCAGTTGCAGGATGTGTGTCTCAGGTCTACTGGGACTCAAACCCAGAGGTCTGCCTGTGTGTGTGTGTGTGTGTGTGTGTGTGTTAAACAATGTGCTGACTAAAGCATCTCCAGTCGGAGGGGCTGGATGCCCTCTCTCTGACACGGCAACAGTAAGTAGGCAGCGGTTCAGTCCTTTCACCGTCGGCCCGTCGTCCATCAACCGGAGCCGACAATCTCCCCCTCCTCTCTGCCCCCCCCCACCCCTCCCACCAGCACTTGAGTTATGGGCCCACTTGCCGCACGCCACCACTGCTATCGTATCATTACGACACACTCGAACGGCGGTGGACAGGTCAGATTTTGAGAAGACGGGGAGGAAGGAGAGGGGGAAAAGACTGACAGGCAGAGAGAAGGTGGCAAAGTCTACCATTACGCTTCATTTTCCGGGTGGTAAAAAGAGTTCCCATTGACTTAATCATTTGTATAATATAAGGTGATTTCAGCAGTTTCACTTAATGAGAAAATCTACTTTATAGCTATAAGGCCTTTATGAGCTATGTCATCCTGAACGTATGGATGTAACGTCGCATGGACTTAATAGTTCTTATTTTATGGTGCAAGGGGGGAAACCCACTTAACCCAAAGATATATCACGGCCGGAAGAATTACCCGAACAAACTTTGATGAATATAAGAGATAAAAGCAGTCAGGGCAGCTTTAAAGGGCCAGAAGATTTAGATTTAAGGAGATCTGCCTGTTAGTCAACTTCACAGAAATCCGCCGTAATTCTTCCCTCAGAGGTAATGCACGTTTAGTCTATAATGAACTTTTATGACAAATTCAGCCCATCGCGGCGGCACAAAGGTTTGATTAAACGTTAACGCCGCCTCCCCAAATACCAGTATTGATCATCATTTTCGCCTCACATGACCCATTGGAATTTACGGCTTGAAAGTACAGGAGTTTTTTTCCCCCGAAGCAGTGCTTTGTCAGCAGTCTCAGCATGGAGGAGAGGCAGAGTGAGTACTCTGACACCATTTACATTAAAAAAAAAAAAAAAAAGAATATTGACATTTAGCTGAACAAAGGAGAAATCTCTCACCTTTGAACTTCTATAATATTCTATGAAGATGTAAAACTAGCAGAATATGTGCACGTACACACTCCTAAAGCATGATTATGCTCCTCTATTCAGTCCCATTGAGCCGACACTGTATCATTTCTGTTCGTGTGTGTGTGTGTGTGTGTCTCCGTGTGTGTGTGACCTGGTATCTGTCCGAGTGGTGGGCGTCTTCGGACGACAGGGGCGAGACCACGGGAGACTCTCCCTCGCGTTTGATGTGCACCGACAACAGCATCGACTGAGGAAAGAGAAACAGAGAGAGAGAAACACATGATGCATCGCCTCCCATGATGCAATAGTTGCTCCTCATCAGTGGGAATAATAATAAAGTACCAGAAAGGGGCGGAGTCCTGCTCTTTCAAAAATACTCATTTCCAGGCATCATTATTTTGTAATGGAGCAGCTCTTACGTGGGGAAAAAGTGCTTATTGGCTTTCTTCTTTTGGGATGGATACCAAGCTGGAGTTTAAAAAGCATCTACATCTTTTAATGGATGTCTGATTATGGCGCAAATGAGCCAAAAACCACGCTGGAATTCGTCCGTTTCAAATCCGTGCGTGCATTTAACAAACAAAACAGCGTTGCCAGTAAGTCAGGCTCCGTTTGCCTCCAGGTTTTAGGACGCTGGGATGCAGAGAGCTTCACACGGATTAACTCTGAGTGGGTAACGTCTCTGCCAACTGTTGAAAAAAGTGCTCTCCAAAGCCCCCCGAAATAGATATTTCACCCCTGAAATTCGGAGTCGGGGTCTATTATAGCGGGGATCTTTACCCTTGGAGGATCCCAGCAGTGTTATTGCCGCGGATGCTGAGAGCCACACGTCATCGATAATGACTGTAACCTGCCTGACTTTGTCTATAAAATGCCTTCCACTGATTAGAGTTAATGTTTATGGGACGTTAAGAGGAGTTAGGGAAGGA
>CAESWR010000309.1:317111-331293 GCA_903171835.1 Mullus surmuletus
AACAAATATCAAATTGTACATTTGCACACAGCCAAAAGAAGTAAGACTTCCACGTAAACATTGCCATCGCCATCGCTGCCATTATCCCTCAAAATCCCTCAAAAACTTTAGTCAGCGGAATCCGCCACTGATCAGGCATTTCTTTTATAGCAGCCAAAATGGCGTCTCCTGTGTTTGATCCGTGGAGGTTTTCTGCTCGGAGCATCGCACTGTGAGTGAACAACTCGCGTCTAACCAGTGCACAGCTAAACTTAAAGTGTGATTGGACTCACGTCGGAGCTACGTCACCACCGCTCGCAACGTTAGCGGTGCAGATACTGCACGGCGTATCAACTTTGAAGACATTTCAAAGTTGATACGCCGACAAGTCCAACAGCGACTAAAATCGCAGACTTGTCTCGGTCCGGCGCTGCTCCATGTTGCTCTGTTTACATTAGTCAGTGCGTGCTGTGCATGAGGACGTCACCTGTGCGTCAGGACGTCACCTGTGCGTCAGGACAGGACGTCACCTGTGCGTCAGGACGTCACCGGCGCTGCGGACATAGAATTGGAATGAATAGAATCGCTGTGTTGCTGTGTACGATACTAATTAAAAGGGGGGAAAAAGATCGGAACGCTGAATCGGCGTCATTCATCAGATATCCGATCCAGCTAATTTGTCAATATTGGAGCCGATATCCGATCCAAATATCGGATCAATGGATCCCTAATACCCATGCTTTGGGGGTTACCCGTGTTTTAGGGCTTCGTGTTACTTTACGATTTAATCAGACATGGTGAGCATGAGACTCCGATGAGTTTGTCAAAAAAGTTGCATGCAGGGAGCAGATGAAAACACGCTATTGCAATGCAGTCTGGGATTTGTAGTGTCAGTGATGCACACTGAAATTACCTGCAGGCCAATTCTGATCAATATAAAATATTAACATGCGGGACAGATACAATTGTCCCAAGGGCCAGATGTGGACTGCGGGCCTTTAGTTTGACACATGTGCCTTAGACCAACACCTTCCTCTCAACAAAACACACACACACACACACACACACACACACACTGTCCTCAATACTGTCCTCAATACTGTCCTTTCTTTCTGTGTCTCTGCTCAGGGTCAGACGACCCTGGTGTGGAGGAAAGTGAAACTCCTCTGATGGAAGGTGACTGATGTTTCTCTGCTACATCCGACACATCAGCTGTATTATTGCTATTATTAGAGGAGAGAGTAAAGCAAACTGTTGTTTTTCTTTTGTCAAAGTATGCATTTCATTCTTTTCCAGGTGAAGGAGCAACTGCCAGATCACAATCGGATGTCAGAAAGAGAACATCCTCCTAAAGAATCTCACAAAACAAATTAAACGGAGATCGACACTTTGTTGTGGAAAACATGTAGTAATTTACTGTAATCCATTGTGTTACTGTTGATACATTAGCACAATTTAAAAACTGTTTGTGAGTTTGAAGCCTCGCTGCTACGTCTGCCGTTTGTAGCATACATAGATATAGTAGGTCAAACTATGTATTATCTCAAGTCAAGTGTACATATGTATGTATGTTTATATACTATATAAATTCATTTATATTATATTGTATGTGAACATGTACATAAATATGATAAATATATTTAATTTTTAACAAATGTGACATTGTCTTTTTGCACTCAGTATTTTTGTACACTGACAATAATGATTTTACTCGATTCTCAAATGTTTGTCAGGCTGTGATTATTTTTTATTTATTGTCAAATTTCAGTAAACATTTTTTGTGGTTGTCTAAAATCACACCGCGAAGAAAAAAGACAGAAGCCGATACTTGCTAAATAATGAATGAGTAAGAAGGTCAAAGAAGTATAATTTAAAATAATTCACAGCACTTTAGGAATTGTGAGTTGTTTATTTGGGGGGGGGGGGGGGGGTTAACATTGATTTGAAGAAGACATTGTAGTTTTTGAACGCATTGTTGGCACTGTTGTTGATTGCTTGATTCATGGATTATTGTGAACACATTGTTGGACATTGGCACTATGGTGAGCAATAAAATATCCTTAAAGGAAGAAGTTGTTGGACATCATTATTTTCAGCCAGAGGCAACAAAGGGCAGCGCGGCGCAGCGGGTCAATTTCGTTTAGCCCGTTGGCGACCCTCAGTGGCGTTACATTTTAGGCTTTGCCGCTACATAAAAGTCAAAAACTCTGATAAGGAGGAACCAGAAAGATCTTCATCACAGCTGCGATTTAGCTCGGCAGTTTCTCAGCGTGTCAGTGGAACAGATCGCTGGGAATGGATGTTTAAACGGAGTTCAGCTACAGCATCGAGCGAGTGCTAACGGCTACAGGACGCTGCGGAGGACACTTCGTTTGGCGGCGTTTCTTGGCTGGATCCAGTTTGCCATTCAAACAACAGCGGACGCCGTGTTCATCGGGATCATCACGGCGCCCAGCAGGAGGTTTGAGCGGCGCTACATGTTTTAAATGGCCATGTTTAGTTTTGTGTGCACACTCGTCGGGTCGTAAATCCAATGCATTGGCGGTTGAAGGTCAATGACAAAGGGATTGACTGTTTGCGATCGAGAGGGTTTGGATATTCTGAACTATGGAAATGCATCCAGCTGAAGCAGAGGCCGAGGCCCCGTACAAAAGGGAGGAGAGCGTCTCAGGCCCTACTCTCACCAAAGAGGATAAAGAGGCACTAAGACAGAAGGAGCTGAAGCAAATGAAGGCCAAATATGGCCTGCAGAGCAACGAGCACGAGGAGGCCAAAGCCTTGAGAAACCCGAAGTACAAGGACCGTGCCGAGTCTCGGCGGCAAACCGTGGGCAGCAAGGGAGTTTTCCAAAAAGAAGATCTGCCGGCATCCGTTCATGTGGAGATCAGTGAAGTCAATGAAGGACGGAAGATGTTGGAGAAGATGGGCTGCAAGAAAGGAGAGGGACTGGGCAAAGAGGGAACTGGAATGAAAGACCTGATTCAACTTAAGATCCCAAAGTCCCAGTCGGGTCTGGGGCCGGCGTCGCCATGTCTCTGGACGACGCCTCTGTGACCAGATCAAAGTCACAGAAGAACTGGGAAAAGGCTTGCGAGAGGTTTGCTGACTCCTGCCAGTCGGACGTGCTCTTGCCCAAAGCACAGAGGAATAGGTCGCCCAAAGCCTGGGTCAAAGCAGAGCGGTTGGAAACCATTTGAAGGTGGCTCATTCCCTCAACACAGATGCATACATCAATGCTTTGCGTCGATTCATGGCAAGAAGAGAACAAGTGGCTTACATCCGTTCAGACAATGCAACCAGCTTCATTGGAGCAGAGAGGGAGCTCAGGGAGGCGCTGTCAGCTCTAAATCATGCACCAGAATGAGGGTGAGCAGGTCATTCAATGTGTTCGATGTACCTAAATGTGATTGTTTTGTCATTTTGGTTATGGCTCCTTGTAAATATTGTTATTGTAATTGTCATGCCTATAAGTCACTACAATTAGGGGCCGGTATGCAAGAGCCATTTATTTTGGTGGTTCTGCCATTCATAGGTTCTACCGCCAGATGTCACCCTCGGGTCTATAGGTGGGTTTATTTAGGTAGGAACCTTTGTGCAGGTGACAGGTGGCGGAAAAGGAGCATATAGTTTTTGACCGCAACGTTGGCACTGTTGTTGATTGCTGGATTAATGGATTATTGCGAACGCATTGTTGGATATTGGCACTATGGTGAGTAATAAAATATCCTTAAAGGAAGAAGACGTTGGACATCATTATTTTCAGCCAGAGGCAACGGAGGGCAGCTCGACGCAGCGTGTCAATTATGTTTAGCCCGTCGGCGACCCTCAGCGCCGTTACGTTTTAGGCTTCGCCACTACAAACATATTTAAGTTGCTCTTCCTGTGAAGGAAATCTTAAAGATGTGTTTCATTTGTTTTGGTCTTTCCTTTTCTCCGCTAAATTCTGGAAATATATTAGCATTTAGATTTTAACTCATATTGAACCTCATGTTGTTTTGAACATATATTATTTAGCCTCATTAACTATCCACCTATGAAAAAAACCCAGTTCTATATCATCAATCTTATTATATTCTTAGTTAAATGGCATATTCATAATTGCAGATACATGAATCATAAACCATTTTTTTAATTATTAAAGTCCCACACCTAATGTAAACAAATAGGTAGAAGTGAATTGAAGTCCAGTCTATCAAATATATGTTTATGTATATATTATTTACAGTGGGGATTTGTATTTTCAGTATGTACAGAGTGCAAATATAAGTGTGAACATCATTACATTGGAGGCAAACAGTTCTGAAGAAATTAGACTCAGGTTATTTAAAAACATTGAGAGTATTTATTTTCCTTGATATTGACATAATCAATAAGGTGGACTATAAAAACACATCGAAGTGAAATTAGAGCATCGACAAATCTTCTGATAAACCAACAATAAACCTCCACTGTAACAGTCTTTGACAGTAATTCACTTGTAAGAGTTTTTATGTTCAATGTATCAATCGTCCCAAAAACGTCCCCTCCCTAAAAACTATTGTAAAAATAACATGGGAATTCTTTTTTTTCACTTTAAATGAGTCAGTCTTTCTAATCAACTTCAGCCTGAAATATATACATCCAATATTCATTATTTGGGGGGATTTTAACCCTCTAGATGCCAGTTTGTTTACGTGATTCCACAGTATTTTCATGTGAATAAAATACCCAAACTCCAATAATTTCCCTAAAATCCATTCAAGGAGGATTGAATCATTATCATCATTAGAGCCTAAGGGTCAATGATTAGCAGCAGCACTGAATTTGATCAGAGTGTACATGTTGTGTGTTCCCTTCTTTCTGTACTATGTGTTTCAAAGTTCGGATCACCCCCAGTTTGTGCTCCAGTGGGTGGTGTGAGTCAAACAGGATGCACTGATCCGTGTGGGTGGGTTTCCTGTAGACCCCAATGTTGAGTTCTCCATTGGTTTCAAAGCGTACCACGCAATCTAGAAACGCCAGACAGTTGTCTTTAACATCCTGTCTTGTGAATTGGATGTTTTTGTCTACAGAGTTGAGGTGCTCCGTGAAAGGTTGACCTTCACTCTTTCTGATGGTGACCCAGGCGTCATCCACATATTGTACCTCAACCAATGTCTGGCTGAGTGGCCTCTGAACATCTTCACTGCCACACTCGCCATCTCTTGCTACAACAGGGGAGACTGGCAATCCCATGGCACAGCCGTGCTTTTGCCTGTAGAAGCCATTGTTGCATTGGAGGTGGGTGGTGCTGAGGCAAAGGTCAAGAAGGTCACACACCTGCTCAGGGGAGAAACTGGTCCTTTCCGACAGAGTGTTGTCAAGCAGAAGTTTTTTCTTTACTGCGTCTCCAGTGGGGATTCATGTGAAAAGCGATGTCACGTCATATGAAACCATGGTTTCCTCTGAGTCAAGACTGATTTGTCTGATTTTGTTAGCAAAGGTGGTAAGGTGGTTATATGGTGGTGATGGTGGTGGTGGTGGCGCCCCCACCACCACCACCATCACGGGTCTCCCACCAAAGGAGCCAGGATGGTGTAGTTTGGCACTGAAGAGTGCTGCCGAAACCTTAAGTCTAAACTGCTCAGCCTCTGTTTCTGACAACGTATTCTTTCTTATAGCCGATTCGGTGGCTGTGACCGAATCCACCACTGGTAACCCATTGGCTGTAACTACTAAATGTATCCCTTTGGCTAACACATCCAACTTGGCTGGAGCGAGCTCTCGCTCCGACAATTTTTTAACCCATTTGTCCTGGGTGTCCAGTTCCGGTGGTAACGAACAAACCACCGTGTTCTTTCTGGGAGTGAAATACAAATCGCACTTCTCCACTTCACCTCTTCCTCTGAAAACCTCCTTCCACCCAAAATGCCAAGATACAGGTGACGCATGACCCATTGTGAATTCCTATTGGTCAGACTGAAGTGCCCCACCCGTGTGCACCTTAGAGAGCTGCTGTGATGGAATATTCCGGGTCATTTGAGGAGCCGCTACCATGAAGTCCACCGTGCTTCTGCTGCTCTTCAGCCACGCTGCATCTGCAGGTACGTTTTACCGCAAACTCTCATTCCTCGCTTTGAGGAATCGATGATATAATTGATAAGGAACATCCGTGTTAGTTTCTTTCTGGAGCTTCCACTTGACGTCGCTGTGAGTAGCAGAGGGTTTCTCAGCGTCCTCTGCGGAGTCAACATCAGTATACCCAGACCCTGACCAAGGTGAAAACCAGACTGACTCACAAACCTCAGTCAGCTAGCTCACAAATCAAAGAAACGAACCAGGAATCAACAGAAATACATAATTTGTAGTTCTAAATATATTAAGAGTGTGTTTTACTCACTCTTTGCCTCTCCCATGCAAATTGTTATGCAAATTAAGCGATTATCTCATCCTAGCAACTTTCAGAAAAGCCAATAGCTACTTGCATTTCTGAGGAGTTGGCAACACTATATTGGCAGCTTAAAGGTCTGGGGCAGACAACTACAGGGCTTCTACCCTGGCTACGGTGTGCGCACTCACCAGTGCTGCAGGTGTTCATGCCCTTCCTGCTCACTTCAAGGGTCAGTCCACCATTTTTTCTAGTGGGTGTGAAAAAACGTATACATTTACGCGTAAAATGTACGGTTAACAACACTGTCCAAATCACCGTTGTATTAAACGCCAACGTGGATATTCACCGTGTCACTGGACCATGCTAACACTCGCATTCTAACATCCCGTATGCTGCCGTTAGCATCGGAGCTGATTCCCAGCTAATTATTGGGCTACTCACTAAGCTCTGCAGTTTTTTTATATCAGTAGCAACGTTGGTCACTATCTCGCTAACCATCTTCACAGGCCATTCAGACTCAGGCCGCCTCAGGAACGTTGGCCTTGCTGCCACACTGATTGTTCATCAAGTTCTTCAGGGGTTGCTCCTCTTGTGATGATGTCAGCTACGTTAAGGCTGCTCTCAACTCACCTCTAATCATCCATGGATCCTGCCTTTTGGATCTCTCCGATGAGGTTGGCAAAGAACGTTTGGTAGCCATAACTGTCTCTGGGGATTGCTCCGAAGATTGTTTGCCTATCCATGAAATGAATCCAGCAAGCGACTTCGATGTGGCAGTGATTCTCAAAGCCTTGATCATGTCTCCTTTCTGGTTGAGAGGCGTAAGCTTCGCCTTGGATTCCACAAATCTCACGGCTGCTCCATTCGGTGTCTCCCAACGGAGATAGAGCTTTCGAGCCTTTTCGGAGTCTGGCTGTGTACGCAGATGTCTGGAGGAGGGTGGTGACGTCATCCATGTAGCTCCAGAGAGCTGGGAGTCATTCGCTTGACTGGGATCTGATGCCTGTGACCATCTGTCAGGATCAGGATGATCTGGAACACTGCTGTGAAAAGGATGGGGGAGATGGAGCAACCCATTGCAATCCCTTTCTCCAGACAATGCCAGTCATTTGAGATCTCCTGGGTTGCGTAGCAGCCTTGGTAGTTGTTGAAATACCAGACCCAGAGGCATTTGCGAGATCCAACCAAACTACGTGCAGGTCTGATTTGCTCTTCCTTGCTAACTGTATCTGTCCCCAGATCATAGCTGAACGCTTCACACAGCTGGGAAAGCCGAAGACGCCTGTCCTCTGGCAAATGTTGTCTATGTAGTTGTTTGCCAGGAGGTAGCTGGTCATGTGCTTTTCCATCACAGAAAAGAAGATCTTCCCTTCCACATTCAAGAAGGCTCTTAATTCGTTCATGTTCAAAGCCTTTTTCTTTTGCAATGAAAGTAGTAACTGCTCTGCTCCATGCTGGAGGGGTGGACTGGGTTCTCCAGCAGTGCACATCAGTCTCCTCAAAAGCTTCAGGGCCATGGTGCAGTTTTCATAGACCCTGTATGGGATGCCATTTGGTCCCGGCAAGCACCAGCTCTCGCTCACTCTACCACCTGCTTGACTTCAGATCATTTGGGGGAAGAAGTGTCAAACAGAGAGGGTAGCTCTGGTGGGTGAGGCACACTTCCTGGTGAAACGAGAGGGCCCTGCTTCAGACTGTCCCTGAGCTGGTCTTTGATGTCTTTTTCCAGCTCCTGCTCAGACGCCTGCAGCGTTCTCGATTTCTCCTCCTCCAGTAAGCCTCTGGCATACTTGAAAGGATCTCAGAAGAAGCTCACCCTTGCTTTATCTTTGCCATTTCTGCGCTTCCTGATCCCCTCAGCTCCCCTCAGGTGTAGTAGTCTTTTCCTAATCTGATTGCATAGGTTCCGGAGGCCAACCTTCTCCTCATCCTCCGCTCTCCTCCATGCTTTTCGCAGGAGACATCACTCCTTTGCCAGCTGGAGGATCTCTCTCCGGTCTCCCCATCTGCCTTGGAATGGTATTTTTCTGGGGCATCTCTCCGAATCTTCCCCTGCCTTCTTGGTAGATGATGTGGCCAATGATGTTCAGTTTAGACATTGTGCTGCCCTTTAGGGTGCCCTGGAGGAATGTATGCATGGTCCCGTTGAAACTTCTCCAACCATCTTTGTCACAGGCTATTGTCACTTGATTTTGGGTTTCCATACCGGCCTCTCTGTACTTCCATTGGAGGGTTCCCCGGTTGGTGCTCTGGTTTGGTGCGCCTCTTGTGGGATAGGTTGCAGCTGTTGCAAATCCTGCTGGGAAGGGTGGGCTTGAGCTCTCTCGCCAGATGCAACAGTAGCCTCAGTAGCACTGTGGTGCTCAACCTGGCTCTGACTCCTGCTTGTCTGACCTGCTTGCACAGTGCAAGTTTGTATCTGGCTGCTGACACATTTCTTCCCCCCCTTGTGGATCCTCAGGCCCTGGTAGGTAGTTATCTTGGACCAACTGCAGCTGCGTTCTCTCAGGATCCTTTGTATCGTAGTCACGTCCATTCTGGTCGTTGCCATGTCATCCATCCTGATTGGTCCATCTTCCACCCTGCTGAATTGCTGGGCTGTCTTTTCCTTAAAGTACTTGTAGATAGTTTGAGGAGTCCTCACAGAAGGAGCTATGAGGGCGAAAGGCTAACTAGCCCCCTCCACCTCCGGTACAGTCGTTCCTGCCATCAGCCAGACTTCCTTGGCAGCCCTCCAGTCTTTCTTGGATACCAACTGCTCTGTTCTTAGTGGTCACTGGCAAGCCAGATTGACTAGATGTAAACACAGGAAAGTGGTCCTGCAGGGCACTGCTGCATGTCGCACCTCTAATGGTGCCAGTGGGCCCACTGCAGGGTCGTTAGCCAGGAGCCATTCCTCATCAATGTTTCCCCCCCACTCTGACCTTGCGTTATTGTGCTTGTGGATGTGGAATGTGGATGGGACTATGCATGGCAGGGGCGTCCGTTTCCCTGAGTCAAGCGTAGGTCTGACTGCGTACCGAGCCATCTTGGGAGTCCTTGCTTCCCCCATGCTCTGTCTTTTCTCCAAAGCCAGAGCCACAACCTGCTGTGCTCTGCCTCCTTGGCCAGGTCCTTGAGTGCTTTCCTCAGCTTTGATCCAGTAATTCCGAAGGGCGCCATGAAGGCTGGGTGGAGGTTCCATCGAAGCATCGTCACTCGGTTTCTACTGGGAAAATGGCTGTATTCCACCCTGCTTGAGAACAGCAGCTGCCAGGTCGATGTATTTTAGAGGCAGGGAACTCTGCCATGATGACTGTCCTGTTGGAGATACACCAGGTTCTTACTTATTATAAAGTCGAGTGTTTGTGTTCACGGCAGGGCATACCAGAGGAGAGGAGAGACAGCACTGGGAAACTACAGTCTGCTACCTGGGGCTCAAACTCTGGAATGAACTAAATGTAAAGGTTGAAATCGAAGCTCTGTTGACCATTATGGGGTCTGATGGTGTATCTGTTTTCACAGCAAATCACACTCTGGAGTACGTATTCACCGCCACCTCTGGAGTTAACAGCTCCATGACAGTCATGGGTACCAGTTCTGTCGATCGAACACAGATTGGTCGCTATGACAACAGCAGCGGCAGCTGGAAATCAGAAACACAACTGGCCTGGATGGAAGGACTCTCAGCAGAAGATTCTCCTTTCTGGGAGAATCAGACACAGCTTCAGCTGAACTACCTGACAGACATCATGGACTCAAAGCAGCAATCCGACCAAACTGCAGGTTTGTTTGACTTTTCATTTTTTTTAAAAGCGTTTCTTTTTTTGGGGGGGCTGAGACGTGACTTTGCCTAACTGTCTCTGTGTCCAATCCTGTCTAACCCTCAGAGAACCACACAGTCCATCTTATTGCCAGCTGTACCTTGGACAACCAGACTCAGGAGGTCAACGGAACCCAGAAGTACAGTTACAATGGAACAGACTTCATCTACTTTGACCTGGAAACACAAACATGGAACACAAGGCGTCGGGAAGCTCACGTCATCCGTATCAGGTGGAATTGGAACTCCACCGTGATCAAACTGACGCATTACTTCCTCACCCAGATTTGTCCTCAGTGGCTGAAAGACAACTGGGACTCTCTGGATCATACAGGTGGAGTCACATGACCTGATGTCATGTACTGGTCATCATGCATCTTTTCTCTTCAATGTTGATTGATTTATTTTAAACTCAATAGGTTATTCATTTGAGATTTTGTTGACTAAGAAACAAAAGTAAAATCTTTAATCCAGAACTAGATGGTTTGTGCAGCACAGAAACTAAAAACCTGTGAGGACCTCAGCCAGTTCAAGGTGCCTCTTCACTGACCTCTTGTGGTGGTCACTTTTCTTCTCTGTCCTCATGTTCAGCAGAGGAGCCGGCTGAGATGGTTCACCACAACACCACACAGTGGGGAGTGTTGGGGCTTCTCGCTGTCATTCTCATCGGTCTCATTGGTTTCATTGGTCTCAAGTGGAAAAGAGGTGAGAGGCCTCTCATGCATTTGTTTTGTTTTTCTTTAGGTTGATGCCTGATGACCTGTTGATTAATTTTAAGTTTCATATTGCCACTCTTGTCACCAATCTGTGTCACCAAAATTATTACTAACCATTCAACCATTCATGTATTGTAATTTTATTTCTGTACATTCGGCATCATTGTAAATGAGGGCTTGCTCTCAATGATTCCCCGAATCCAAATATAGGTTGAATGAATGAATGAATGATGCATTCATTGAGATTTTAAAAGTGACAGACCTTTCCTCAAACTTGTCATTGAGGTGAAAAGGATTTCTACGCCCACATATAAAGATGCCATCATCACTTCCTCCTTCCTCTTTTACTGGAGTTTTTGTTTCTAATTCAGCAGTGTTTGGCCTCCACTGGGACTCCATGATGATTCCTCTGCCCATAAATCCGTCATGTCCATTAACTGTGTACAGTAGTGCATGCACATCCAGTGTTTGTGCAGGTGCAAAACAAAATCGAGGAAAATGACAAAAAAGGGATGTTTGCACACTGGCAAATGCTCCCAGATTTCTTTAAAGATCTAGTGACCTTCATTTCCCATGATTGGGCCTTTTGTAGCGGACTGGTTCTCATTGTGACCGTGGCTGGTAGCTCTTCCTCCTCCCTTACAAACTGGATTGATGTTGTTTTCCGAAGTGGTTGGTGTTTCTTGTTTCTCTCCCACTCTAAGGTTTGTGAAGTCCTCCCCACAAAGCTTGCACAGTGGGTCCTCTCTCATGCCCCACTTCTCCAAGTTTGTAGGTGTTGGGAGTTGGGATCATACACTGATCTCAGCAGGAAGGAGATGCGAAACGGCTCCAGTCTCCATAGGTCTGCCCAGGTGATCTTCCTCTTGGGGAGGTCCCATTTGGTCCAGGCTCCCTGGGAGGCTCCCTCAGCATCAGCAGCCAGCTCTCAGCACACCTGAGCATCTTGTGAAAGTCTGAAGGTTGTGCTGTGAGCTCGGCAGTGTAGAGGAGCAAAGAGCATCAGGTCCTGTGCGGCTCCCGGCCACTCAGCCTCTGCTGTTTATTGTGAGGGTCTGGGGTTGTTTCTCACCCTGGTGGGCCGGTGGTCCTGAAGGTGCAGGGTGGGATGGCGGTGGAGTCAGAGTGCTGCTGCCTTCACACACACCTTCAGCACCTGATGGAGCTGCCAGACCAAGGTGGGCCTCAGGACTGAGGGTGAGGCGTCCTGTCTCTGGCTCACACACTCAGCCATGTCACTGTGCCTGAGACCAACACCTTCCTCTCAACAAAACTACCACACACATACACACACACACACACACACACACACACAGAGACTGTCCTCAATGCTGTCCTTCCTATCTGTGTCTCTGCTCAGAGTCAGACGACCCGCTGGATTCCTCCACTGAAAGTGGTGCGGAGGAGAGTGAAACTCCTCTGATGGAAGGTGACTGACGTTTCTCTGCTGCATCCGACACATCAGCTGTATTATTATTATTATTATTATTATTATTATTATTAGATTAATACAAACAGTTGTTTTTGTTCTGCTAATGAATGCGTTTCTTTCTTCTCTAGGTGGAGCCAAATCACAGTCAGAGTGACCTTTGATCTGACAAAGATCAATAACCGCCTCACTGTGATCTTCATGCTTTCTCTCTCCCTCCTAACCTCACACACACACTCACACACCACCCATCACACACACCGCCCTTCAGGGGTCGGCCCTGTAGTGGCTCTGCTCCCCCACGTCACCGCCACATGTGGTCAGACACTCACTCCGCCGCCATTCTGTCCCAGAACCTCGTGGTTGCCATTTTGGATTGACCAACTCCTCAAGGATTGGTCACCCCCCTTCTTCCCCGTGCCATCCCCCTCCTTCACACACACACACACACACTCTCACCCTTCACACCTACACACACACACACATTCACACCTCTATACACAGGCAACACACACGTGTCTGAGATGTAAATAGTTTGCTGTGGTAGTTAGAAAGGATTCCAGAAATATTGCAAAGTCTTGTTGGTTGAACTAATGTTTCTTTGCCAATAAATGTTGTTCCTTTAACCGATGGTTCGTCGTGTGGTTTGTACTCAATTAGCAAATAAAAGACCTGGAGTGAAACGAGCCGTCCTTTAGCTCGCAAAAACGGAAAAACACATCAGAGAAATTGCTACAATATCAGGAGTGGCAGTCTACAAATCTACAGTTTGGTGAATCATGAGAGAGGAGAAGAAGAGAAGAGAACAACAACAGCAGTGAGCAAAGCTCTCCAGGAGGTCGGCGTGTTAGTGTCCCAGTCTCCCATCGAGCCACTCTTAAGCCTCAACAATAGGAAGGCTAGATGACACTTTGCCGGAAAAAACATCTTAAAAAGCCACACACACCAAGAAGAGCAGAGAAGAGCAGAGAAGAGCAGAGAAGAGAAGAGTAGAGTAGAGTAGAGTAGAGTAAAGTAGAGTAGAGAAGAGCAGAGAAGAGCAGAGAAGAGAAGAGTAGAGTAGAGTAGAGTAAAGTAGAGTAGAGAAGAGTAGAGAAGAGTAGAGACGAGTAGAGAAGAGAGGAGAGGAGAAGAGAAGAGTAGAGACGAGAAGAGTAGAGAATAGAATGGTAGAGAAGAGAAGAGAAGGTTAGAGAAGAGTAGAGCAGAGAAGGGTAGAGTAGAGAAGAGAAGAGTAGAGTAGAGTAGAGTAGAGTAGAGACGAGAAGAGAAGAGAAGAGAAGAGAAGAGAAGAGAAGAGAAGAGAAGAGAAGAGAGAAGAGGAGAAGAGTAGAGTAGAGTAGAGAAGAGTAGAGTAGTGTAGAGTAGAGTAGAGTAGAGCAGAGAAGAGTAGAGTAGTGTAGAGTAGAGTAGAGTAGAGCAGAGAATTGTAGAGTAGAGTAGAGTAGAGAAGAGTAGAGTAGTGTAGAGTAGAGTAGAGTAGAGCAGAGAATTGTAGAGTAGAGAAGAGTAGAGTAGAGTAGAGTCGGTCCCATGTGGTGGGAAAGCGCCATCCCTCTCTCGTCGCTCCTCAGGTTTGACTCTAATCGCGCCTTCTTGCCTCAGGCTGCACCGCGGAGCATGCTGGGAAGGAGCGCCCTCTGGTGGCAGAGCACCGGTGTTACAAACCAATACCTGGCTGCTTGGCAGCTACCGCACTGCATCATGGGGGCGCCATCGCGGACTGCAGCGCGGGTGACGCGAGCTGCCGAGGACCCGCTGAGCCTCGGCACTGATTAAATTACACCGATCAATGAAACCGGAGGGAGGCGAACCGGGACCGTAGAAGAAGAACCGCTCTCTTCTTTGGTACCTCTGTTGGTGGGCTTCAGATGTGCAATTCTAAACACACACACACACACACACAC
>CAESWR010000309.1:344261-354823 GCA_903171835.1 Mullus surmuletus
AAAAGCCGGAGCGGGACTTGCTGCTCCCCCACCGTCTGTGGGGGGGCAGCAAGGTGGGCCGTCAGTGCTCAGCGCCGCCTCTGTCCCATCGATGGTGGGCGACCTCGCACAAACGGCACAAAAAATAAAACAAAAACTTCAACGAAACGTAGAAAATAAGGTTAGGTGACGAGAGAAGAAGGAGGTTAAAGACTGCCTGGTCCGGAGAGCAGCCCCACCCCCCCACCCCCCCACCTCAGTGGATGTAGGCCCTGTAGACCGCAGAGATGTCGTTGTCCGACTGGTCCAGCGCTTTGGCCCGCTTGTACACCTGCAGGAGGGACAGAGAAGACCACAAGCTGAAGGCCCCAAACACACACACAGAACCTGAGGAGGAGATGTTCTACCAGAGACCTTCACCTCCTGGTCACCGGGATTTGGACTTCCCTTTACACTTCAATGCAGTCAAATCAGCCTTTTCTAACCAGAATTTCAGCAATGACCCGGTTGTGCGCAGCCATGTAACCACCAATAACCCATTTGAATAAGCGGAATATGCTCGTATTGCAGTTTTTAAAAACCCAATATTCTCCGTTTCAAGGAATCTTGGTCTTTGGAGGCCAGGAACTCCTTGTAAACATGGCCAAAGGCGAGAGCAACACCACGCCACACTTTTGGAGTGAGGAAGAAACCAATGACTTCATCAGTGTGATGAAAGACACAAACATCCTGGCATTTGGAGACGCTAGAAAGTAGCAGGATAGACAGATCCACAAAAAGGGGAGCGGGAAGTTACGCCAAGCAGGGTTTGTAGCAGACCTTCTCCGTGCGTGGCTGCTTCGATCGCCATATCACCATTCATTACAATCACCATGGAGACAGGAACAACCCTGTTTGATCACCATGGAAATGCCTTATTCCAAATGTTTCACTAACCGGAACATTGGACCCGAACCCCAATAGGGACAGAGCGGAAACGTAGCACGTTAGTCGAACTCCAGGCGAAACACTGCCTGCGCCTCTAGCTGAGGTGTCTCCCCCCCACAGAGGACTGGAGACACTTTTACATTCACACCCATGTTGGAAGAATCCGTCCCCGAGCACCTTCAGAGGTGGTCTGAGAGATCGGATCTCAGTCCAGCCTCAGTGTGAGTGTGTTTGCACCTGAACTGTCATTTAGTCAAACTGACTCCACTGTCCAAAAGCCCAACCTAGCACAGGGCGGCCCCCCGCTCCTCGCCCATTTCTCACCAACCGGTGCTTCAATTAAAGCGTCTCTCCATAAACACCTGAGATGGTCGTACCTCGTTTGCAGCGGCGGCCATCGGGGTCGGGTGGTTGGCCATGTCGCCCATGGAGATGGCTAACCTCAGGTCCTTCTGAATGTGTTTCAAATAGTAGTCTGGTTTAAAGTTGCCCTGTAAAATATCTGGGTGAGGCAACAAGAGAAGTTACAACCCAGCATTACAATCGTGTACGCAATTTTTCAAAGACAAACAGCACAGACATGATGATGGAACACCAAGCAAACCCGTGTGCTCCACTCATGCCCTGGCGACTTACTTTGGCACTTCTGGTCCACGAAGGTGCTGGCCATCTGGCCCTGGCACAGGATGTCCAGGAAGGTCTGTTGTGATTGGCCGGTGGCTTGGGCCAGAGTGAGGCCCTCTGCAATGGTGGCCATGAAGCTGCCCTGCACCATGTTGAGGATCAGCATCATCCTCGCCGCGTTCCCCGCTTCGCCTGAGAGCGCACACACACGCACGCGCACACACACACACACACAGATCCACACAGTCTCAACGGATGTAGTGCAAGTGCACCGTCTTACAGCTGAACAGAAGCAGCAGGTTTGAGAGCAATAAGATATTTTGATTTCACATATTTGGCACCTCTAAAAGGAACATGTATATGTGTAATATATGTAAATAAACTGTTGATAGGGCCTCAACATGTGCCAGTTAGTAAAAGTGTGTGTTAGTGCACACACGTGTGTGACAGAGGATTTTTCATGTCAGATGTTCTTATTACAGTCCACATACCCAGGAAGAAGGAGGTCTTGCCCATGGCCTGGAAGCAGCTGCTGCAGTCCTCATACACTGTTCGATCCCCGGCTGCCAGTATGACCAGCATCCCATCATTAGAGAGCTGCTGGCTTCCTGCCACTGGAGCCTCCAGGAAGCGTCCACCTCGTGACGTGATCACCTGAGAGAAGTGTGAGGGTCAAACACCCAAAAACATAAAAGTAAACCCCCCTTGGTGGGGGAATATCTTCTGAGTTGTGGAGGGGGCGCATACCTGTGAGAGTTCTGTGATGGTCTCTGGGTCTACAGTGGACATCTCTACGTAGCACTTGCCTGGCCGGATCCCCTGTAAGACTCCACTGGGTCCCAAAACCAACTGGAGGTCCGCAAAGACACAAGTGGAGAAGTCATTTTACCACCACTCAAGAATCTGAAGGAAGCAGTTTGCTGTAGACTGGAGATACTCACATCTCTGGCAGCCTTTGGGTCAGACACGCAGGAGAAAGTGATGTCACACATCGATGCAACCTCCGCAGGAGTCCGACCCAAGCGAGCACCCTCCTGGATGAACAGGTCACACTGGAACAGAGACTTTACTTTAGACTGCATCACTCGCAGCATCCCGTGGTGGACGGGGTACTTGGTATGGTATGGAATGGTATGGTATACTGGTTAAGGTATACTGGGTATGGTATGGAATTCTGGGTATGGTATGGTATACTGGTTAAGGTATACTGGGTATGGTATGGAATTCTGGGTATGGTATGGTATACTGGTTAAGGTATACTGGTTAAGGTTTACTGGGTATGGTATGGAATGGTATGATATACTGGTTAAGGTATACTGGGTATGGTATGGAATTCTGGGTATGGTATGGTATACTGGTTAAGGTATACTGGTTAAGGTTTACTGGGTATGGTATGGAATTCTGGGTAAAGTATGGCATACTGGGTATGGTATGGAATTCTGGGTATGGTATGGTATGGAATTATGGGTAGAGTATGGCATACTGGTTATAGTGTGTACTGGGTATGGTATTCTGGGTATGTTATACTGGGTATGGTATGGAATTCTGGGTATGGTATGGTATACTGGGTATGGTATGGAATTATGGGTAGAGTATGGCATACTGGTTATAGTGTGTACTGGGTATGGTATTCTGGGTATGTTATACTGGGTATGGTATGGTATGGTATACTGGTTATGGTGTGTACTGGGTATGGTATGGTATACTGGTTATGGTGTGTGCTGGGTATGGTATGGTATACTGGGTATGGTAAGGAATGGTATGGCATGGTATGGTATGGTATACTGATATCTGTATAAGGCAGAGTCCTGCACAGGTCCACTTTTGGAGACCCACAACCGCCCACACCTACACAGTAGAGCACCAGACCCACACGGTCACCTGTGATGATGTAAAGACAAACTCCGTACCCACCCAAAGTCGTTAACATTCCACTCGTTACCCACCCGTGGGGGTGATAAATTCTTCTTTCTTATTTCGTTCGCCCCCCCTCTCGGATCGCTCCCACTGAGTGATTGGCAAAACATAAGTGGTACCAAAAAACAGCGTTACCGACCCGGTGCAGGACTCTGGTATACAGGACTGACAGGACACACAAGTATCTGGTGTGGTACAGTATAGTAGTGATATGGTATATAACTGTATATCTGACATTGCTGAAATACATATGGACAGATCTTGGCTCCTGTTGTACTGACAGCAGTTTTACTCATGTATTTAATTACGTGATTAAAGGACTCCTCATGGATATGCTTGCTGTGTTCTGGTACCTTTTCTGCCGTGCGATTCCACACTGTGACGACATGACCCATTTTCAGCAGGTTGGACACGATCCCACTACCCATCAAACCCAGACCGAGGAACCCTATCCTGGAGATCCAAGAAAACACAACAAGGTGATCAGAACATGAGAAAACCATGGGTTTTGTGCTTTGGGCCAAACACAGAAACATTTTTCAGTGTGTGTCAGACTGAAACGTTTCAGCTACATTTAGAAAGTGATGTCATGAATGAAGCTCTGAGGTGTCGAGTACCTTTTGTCTGTGGGTGTGATGCTGCCGTTGATGGCTGTGCTGTCTGCTGCTTGGATGGATGTTGATCCTGAGTCCTGCACAATCAAAGGTAAACCAATGTCACACAGACACACGCACAGCTGTGAGGTCACAGATATCCATCGTCATAAATAGAATCACAAGGTAATATTAACATCTTTGTCAAATACTTAAGTGTAAAACATCATATGATTGATGGCTATCACAGAAATTTTCAACGCTGCATAAATTATTTCTACTCTGCTTTTAGTTTTTTACCTCCTCGACGATCTTCAGGCGCTTGCTGATGGGTTCCATTGATGAGGCCGGCTGTGAGGAGAGGACACAACCATCAACAGGTGTTTACAACTCACCAAGGCTGCCACATGTCACATGATGCTTCATCCACGGACTTGCTCTACATCTATCCAGCACCAACCAATGAGAAAACAATCAGGATGGGATGAAAGTCCAGTGACAAAGGTATGCAAGACAACAGAGATTTAAAAAAAAAAAAAAAAAGAGATTGTCATGTGACTGGATGGACAACACACTAATGAGTGTGTTCTCTCAGCAGTTACACGCCATCGCTTGATAAGAAGACTCGCTCTCATTCACGTCCTCAACAACGGCAACAGGTGGATCATGGAAATTTCCCTCAATTCTTTGCAAACTCAATAAGTGCTGACGTGTTATAAGATCCAATGACGCTGCAGTTTCACACTAACATGTATAAACACGAACCGATGTTGTGGTTAGTATCAGACGGCCATCACCACCATCACAGAAGGTCAGAGGTTATTGCCATACTGTTGCTGTTCTCATCAACGCAGGACGATGGCGCGCGTGTAAATGTAATGGACGATTTTAACTGGCAAATGAGATTAGGAACTTCTTACTCCAAAAGGAGGACGTGGAAGGACTGTGATGTCAGAGGGTAAAGGACAGGATTCAGACATCTGAAGGTTCCCCACAGTCTCTGCTCTTACCTTCTCTGACTGGCTGAGTAAGAAATGATGGAAATGTGGGTCGTCTTTCACAGGCTGCAACAGAAGAGGAGGAGAGTTCAGTGACAGCGCACACACACACGCGCACACACACACACACACACACACATCACATACACAGACACACACACACAAAGTAGTGAAGAAGCAAGCTATTCTGTTCACTTTCCTCCAAATAACACCAGAGCTCTCCGGTGGGCGAGTCTGAGAGTCTACGACCACGTGGCAACTTCAGGAATTCTCTTGAATGAATCTGTTTGTTATAAATTCTTCTTCTTCCCTTTCAAACCAGTAACACAAATTCTATTCCAGGTATTTGCAGGGGGGAAAAAACTGTGGTCGATGAAAACAGCTCTTTAAGGTGGCTGAGCTCAAACGCTCTGAGCTTCTCCAGCACCGTGCATCAAATCAGGTCAAACCCCCCCCCCCCCAAACACACTCGCACACACACACCTGAAGCAACATTAATGTAAAGAGACAGGAAAGGAAACCTCCACCCCACACCGTGTGCAACAACAAGTTCTGGAGTGTCAGTGGCGCTTCAGCTGTCCGACTTCAAACAAGCTCATTTTGTGATACGACGCGTCGTAGATCTGTTTTACGGCACAACAAAAACCATCAGTGCAGAATCATCTCAGTTTCAGCTTAGAAGGGAGACAGAGGAAGATAGCGAAGCTGAAGTCTCAAGACAGCTGAAGCCTCAGATCGGCCTCGCGAGGACGCCGCCGTTCGCAATCAGGCCACTGGAAAAATATGAACCTTGGAGGAGATTTTATGCAAAGTGGTCACCAACCCAGAGCATGAGGAGCAAGGAGGTTACCATGGCTACGCTGAGGGGCTCAAAACTGGCCCGAGTGTTTGTCGGGGAAACTCAGTTTGTTTGGCAGTGAACCTCGGCGTCCTCCCGGGACGGACCCCAGGGTTGGTGACCACCTTCACAGCACACGGCAGACATACAGATCAGGAGTTGAGAGCAGGTCACAGAGGTCAGAGGTCAGAGGGGAAAGGTCTGCGGTTGCCGGTGATCAAAGCCAAAAGGTTAATTCAAAAGGTGAGGTGGAAGAACAGCAAGGCAGAGGAAGGCTTGGTGGGGGGTTGGGGTTGCGTGGGGGGGGGTTCACCTACACTGCTCTCCCATTTGAAGGCCGAGCCGGGTTCAGCCCCCAGCCTCTCGAGAGTGGACGGCTCGGGGTCAGAGTCAGTTAGGTCCTTTAAGGAGGAGAGAGACACAGGTTCACCTTTTAGAGCTTCTCGGGAATGCCTGGAAGTCCACGACTGCTACTGTGGTGGGGGGGTGGGGTCGGGGGGGTCAAAACGTTCACGTCACCTGCCACCGTGTCAGAACGGAGACAGAAACCTTAAAACCCAGATCAATCCCGGCTACTCCCAGTGTGGGTGGAACTGGTCCCGCTTGGCACCAAAACCTGTCCTGAGTGATCGGATCACGAGTCTTCCATTGAAAGGGATGGTTGGTATTTTTCTCCATGAAGTTGTACGAGCTCCTCACCATCAGTGTGCTTCATCAGCAGTGACTTTTCTCCCCAAAACGAGATGCGTTCAAAAGAGTAATGCATTTGCATCACCAGTTCTCAAAAGTCCGACTCACCCGGCACTATTTCCCCTGCCTTCGTATCACTGCGCGCACCTTTCCATCAGGCTGAAGGAGGCAGAGTAAACGCCGTGAAACAGCTGGTGATGGTGAGTGCAGTGATACGAAGCCAAGAACTGGTGATGCAAATGTATCACTCTTTTGAACGCATGTTGTTTTTTGGAGCCAAACTCTTTCTCCGTGTGACTCCAGCAACTAGACGGAACTACTTTCTGCAACAGAGAAACCGGGCTGGAACTCGGCTCACGGGACGCAGTGGAGGAAAAGTCAGTGCTGATGAAGCTCACTGGTGGTGAGGAGCTCAAACAACTTCATGTCAAAACATCACAACTATCCCTTTAAACGGAGGTCGTACATGAGACTCTGGTACATCATGAGACAACAAACGGCTGCCATGGCAACGGATAAAGATAGCCAAACACTAGAGCATTAAAAAACAGAGTCTGTGCTGGATTTGATTCTCCCGCCAACCCAGCCATTTTGCAGCTCTACATCGGGCTGTTTTGATGCTCCCACCAATTTCTTCTTCTGCTTTTAACATCCTGCAGTCTAGTCGTCGTCTTCTCCATTCTGGGCAGTTTAGCGCGTTGCTGCCTCCACAGACAGAAACAAAGATAGCATCACAGATGGTCTCTACACTCACAAACACTGCATATTTTTCTGCATATCAACAAAGGGAGTGAGATCCGATCACAAGTGGTCACCAGGGAAACATCCAGCGACACTGTTCACTCAGGACACATTTTAAAACCAAGCGGGAACGAGGCCTCAGTGAGGAACATCAGAAGATGAGGCTCAGTGTTGAACTGACCCTTTATTGAGGCAAAGGCCTGTACCAAGGCTACCTGAGGTGTAAGGTAGTGTTAGCATGGCAGTTAGCATGGCCAGCTCTTCAAGGTACCAACAAACTAGATGCTGAACTATGGAAGAACCTGCACTTTGCTTTGGGCAGGTTGTGATAATGAAGGTTCTTTTGAGCCTTGGATGGTTTTCACCGGCCAAACGTAACCCGAGTTTTGATTCCTGACCACAACAAAGAGCTAATTCGGGTCTCGCCGTCTCTCCAAACAGTGTTGAAGGAAACGCCCCCACCGATCACCGCCAGGACCAGAGCGTTCTTGGTAGGGTCCCACTGACCTTCTCGGAGGGATCCTTCAAAGCACTGAGATCCTCGTCGTCCTCCTCCAGTATCTTCAGCGGTTTGTTGGGGGTCTTCTTTCCTTTGGCGTCTCCTTTACCGTCCGAGCTCTGCTTAAGAAAGCAAACGCGTTCCAAATTATTGTGCCATTTTTCTGCAGAGCTGTGGTGACGCCTGATAACAGCCCAGCTGGACATCAACCGTCGCCGAGGCCAGGAGAGATAAAGCAGGACCTTCTCTAACGGCAGTGAAACACTTCCTTTGCCAGACGTGACGTTGTCTTGTTAAAGGGATAGTTCCGTGTTTTTGAAGTGGGCTTGTATGAGCCCCATGTGGCCACTAAGTGCAGTAGATTCAGTCCTCAGCTCCCTCCTCTCCCTCAGTGAGACACAACTGCTCAAAGAGGGAAGGATTGGACCAAAGAAACAGGCTGTTTTCTCTGCCTACAAGAACTCCCATCTGAAAGCTAACACCACATTGTAAGAGTACACTACATTGACATTATGTGCATAAAGTTTTTGGAAAAACTACGTTTAATTGGAAAAACAAAGTCTCTCCAACTCGCATCACATATTCCTCCACGCAGAGTGGCGTGCATGCGCAAACAAATCTGCACTGTGGAGCCCTCACAGCTCTCACCGTCTTCCTCTGCGTAATAAGGACACACGGCAGCTCTGGATAGTTGCCCTCGATATGGACATTGATTTGCCACCAGCAGCCCCAAAATCTCCGCGTTTGGAAGACAACGTCTTGAGACCACGGTCAGATCAATCCAGAAGGTGCGACGGAGTGAAATACATGTGACGGAGTCAAATGAGTTACACACATGCTAGTAGCTCTCATATTTTAGTTCCCTCAAGTGTAACATTGCAGCGCAAATCCATAACACATGATCCTACACAGCCGCACTGTGTATCTGTGCTGCCGGTGAGAACAGCCAGAGCTGCTGCATGTCCTTATCACGCAGAGGAACACGGTGAGAGCTGTGAGGGCTCCACCATGCAGATTTGTTTGTGCATCCAGGAAAAGTATAAAATAACAAAGCTGTAATCAGAGTCCAAACTCGTTAGCTTGTTGACTCGGACAGCTGGGAGGAAGCCAGAGTGCTTCAGAGCGCCGCGCTTCGCGGAAGAATACGGGACGGGAGCCGGCTAGTTCCAGATAAACTTTGTTTTTCTGAATAGTTAATGCACTTTAAAAAAATATTTTCAGACGGGAGTTCTTGTCGGCAGAGAAAACAGCCTGTTGATTTGGTACAACACTTCCCTGTTTGCAGCTGCTTCTGCGTCCCAACGTTTGAGCAGCTGTGTTTGTGGCTCACTGAGGGAGAGGAGAGACACATAGAGCTCGTACAGCCCCGCTTCAAAAACACTGAACTTTCCCTTTAAGTATTCAGCACATTCAGACAGTTCATTTGTGAATCGAGTGTTTCACAGTTCCTTCCTGCCGCTGTCACTGATCTGGTCACCTTCTGCTGACCAGCTCCTGGATGCCAGCGTGTGTTGAGGAACCTGGCCGTGTTTGGTGTTGGTGCGAGTGCTCACCTGGTCTTTCCCCTTGGCCTTCTTCAGGAAGTCCTCCACGGCATCGACAGCCTGCTGGAAGCGCTTGCCTTTATTGATCTTGATCATCTCCTCTTTGTGGGCATGGTAGGGCTTCAGCTGCTCCACTTTGATCCAAGCGCTGCAACACAAACGCACCTCTGTAACGTCTGGGACGGGCCGGCGGCTTCAGCAGAGCCAGTACTTACGCTCGGCTCTGTACTTACTGGTCTTCGGTTCCGAAAAATTTGACAAAGTGGCATTTTTTGCCCCGGGGCTTCTTCAGGTCCTTGGGGGGGCTCACGATCTGGAAGAGAAGAGGGATGGTTTTAGAGGTCAACGCGCAAACATCACAACCGGTTTGTCCTTCAAGCAGCGTTCACGTCTCACCTTCCCGGGCCATGGTGGGTAACGACCAAGCTTCCCCCTGGAAACACACACACACACACACACACACACATCCAGCCAGGTCAGAGACTTTGGCTACTCGCCGCCAAAGGAGCGTCCGAACCACATACTTTTACTACGTCACAGGGCCTCGATTTACTGCACTTCTTGGAGTAATATAGTTTGCACATTATTCAGTCGTATCCAGAAATAGCACCAAATTTGTTCAGGATTTTTACTCCATGAGGATTCCTCTAAAAGTAAATATATTCCTCTAAAAGTAAACAAATGTTTTTGTTTTGTTCTGGCTGGTGTCGCCTCTATCCGCGAGGCGATGGCGTTTTCATCTTGAAGTATCTTTACTCTTCCTCGAGAACCTCTGAGCCTCAAACTCTGGGACCTTTTGGTGTCAATCGAAAGGAGCCCGATGCAGAGGGCCGTCCAGGAGGAGACCTCATGGACGGGCCGTGCTCTCCACGAGGGGAACGTCAGGAAGCAGCGGCGGGACCTCTGGTTCCATCTGGTCCATGAGAGGAGCCCATGCTGGAGTGCAACACTGCTGCCATGCTGGATCAGCGTGTATTTGGAGCGGTGGTGGAGGTTTGACACCCAGACGCGAAGCAGCACTGTGAGCTCTGCTCAAACTTCTGCTGAAGGTCGCTGCCGTGTCAGACCAGCAAAGGCTGAGGAGACACCAGCAGACCAGATGGATCCAGAGAAGTCGCACAGTTGCTTCATCTGCTGCGGCTCTGTTTGCTTTAGCTGAATGTGTCACGTTAATAAATGATTGCCCACACACACACACACACACACACACAC
>CAESWR010000309.1:355070-366841 GCA_903171835.1 Mullus surmuletus
TGGCAGCGCAGCGCGGGAACCGCCTCGGTCCGGCCGCTGCTGAAGCCGCTGCTGGAGCCGCTGGAGCTCCTGGAAACGCTCCGCGTCGCTGACTCAGCGCTGCTCGCGGCTTGTTTGGGTTTCCATCGAGCGATCCGCCGCTAAACGCGACGCTAAACGCGCCGCCTCCGCCGCCTCGCACGGCTCGCAGAGCGCGCGCTCCGGCCGCCGCCTAACGGCTCGTCCGCGCGCCCGCGAGTCACGCGCCGCGAACGGGCGGGAAAAAGGGCCTTTGAGCGGGCTGTGAGCGGGCTGTGAGCGGCTCTCACCACACCAGGTCCCCGATCCGCAGATGCACCGTCGCCATCTTGCAACTTGAATAAAACGTCGCACTGAATGAGGGGAAGGCAACGCACACCCACTGGTCACGTGGGCGGAGCGGCAACATCCGGCCGCAGTGGGGAGCCGGAAGGTCCGTCACATCTTCCGGGTCCGCCAGGTCCAGTAGATCCACCAGGTCTGTCAGGTCCAGGTCCAGATCCAGATCCAGATCATTTACAGCTTAGAGACACTAAAAGAAATAGTTTTTCTGCCCTTCGTTGATCCGGGACTTCCTTCAGTCCAGTTCTTCAGCATCGACCTTCATGGATCATATTGAATATTTGTATTCTATTGTTTGCATATTGTTTTTGTGGTGGTTTCATATAAATCCCTGAAGAGTTCCTTTAAAAAAACGTTCTCAATCGTCCTTCAGGATGAAAAACGTCCCCTCCCTAAAAACTTTAAATGTGTCACCTTTTGATCAACTTCAGCCAATAAAATATTAGTAATTTGGGGGGATTTTAACCCTCTAACTGCCCGTTAGTTTACGTAACTCCACAGTATTTGAATTGAAAAGAAAAAGACAAAAACATAAATAATTTCCATCAAATGCAATTCAAGGAGGATTTAATCATGATTATTATTGTTAGAGGCTCAGATGGATCAAAGATGAGCAGCAACATTGAGTTTCGGGCATCATTATTCTGCAGTGAAAATTAAAAAATGAAGTCTGGGCAAAAAAACGTCCCTAGGAACTCTTGAGGGTTATTTATCAAACCCTATGTACCAGAGTTTGTGTTGTTACAGTGAGCCAATCAAACCCCCACAAGCAGAGCACAGAGAGGGAGACGCGACCCAAAGTCCTTGATTCCAGTCCAGGGTCGAACCTCCAGGAAGTCGGGGGGAAACGGGAAGGTACAAAAACCTTGAGCAGGTTCGTGAATCCAAAACACACAAACGAGGTCGAAACCCAGAGAACTGGAATCGCAGTGAATCAACGCTGGATGATTTACTGAGCAAACACGCAAGACGACCTGGCAACAAGAGGAGGGGGGGGGGCTGAGGGTGAGGGAGACCATGGGGGGCAGTCACACGGGAGGGGGGCGCCACAGGACACGGGGAGAGCAGACTTCAAAATCAAACAGGAAACCCACCAGGAAGTGACAAACGGGGGCTTCCGGAGGGAGTGACAGTGTGAGAGCTGCAGGCCGAGCATCAACACCTCATCGTTTGTCCTCGTGTTCAGCAGCTACAGCTGTGAACTTCTTCCACAACACTGTCAGTGAATCATAGGATTGAAATAATCACAGTTTGACAGGCTGACATCCATTTCTTTGGTCTCAGGTTCATGGAACATCTCCTCTCACCTCTGGGGAAAGTCCAGGTGGTTTCCACACCTCCAGCCACACTGTGTGTCGAACAAACGGGTGGTTCTCAAAGGAAAATGCAGCCTGGTCGGGTTTTCTTCAGATCTGTGCTTTGACTGCAGGTCTTTGGGCAGCAGCAGGTCCTCAGACCCTCAGCAGGTCCTCAGACCCTCTGATGAGCTTGTCACTCTGATCTGCCTTAGGGGGAAACTTTATGTATGTGTGTATGTTTACTTTATGGATGTGGTTTGATGTTTGAGATTCAATCATATCAAGTGAATTTGAATGTTTATGGTCAAAGTATTGTCGACTGCAGTACTTTGAATATTTTTGAATATTAATCGTTAACACACCACACAAAAACACACTCACTTCAACTACATTTGAATTTTATTGAGGCTCACGCAGAGCACATTTGATTATTTGGAAACACCCACAAATAAATGAAACATTTAGTCCCCAGGTGGATTTCATTTGCCATATAAAGATGCCCTCGTACCAATGGGAGAAATCAAAGCGCGTTTCCGGCGCTGGAGAAGGTGTTGGAGCAGAGATATGAGTGCCGGCAGCAGAGGGAGGAATGTCAGTAAGCAAATAAATACATTGTGCGCGTCGGGGGTCTCGGGGATGAAGTACAGAGGTACTGCAGTCGACCATAACATGGTCGGAATGGACGTACAACAAACGATGAGCCTTTCAAACAGCCATAAAACGGACCAGATGCTGCAGAGTCAAAGCACGTTTGCACAGAAACATCTACTTGTTCTCATCTACTTCTTCCCTGACACCATCACACCAAACTCCTGGATGGAGATCTCTTTGTTGATGTACTGCTGAAGCTGGAGGTCGGTGATGTGGCCCATACGCAAGGCGTCGTCGATGGAGAACTTTTTCCCCGACTTCCTGTCGTGGAGGACCGAGGATTCTCCCTTGGGCCCTTTGACGGTGATCTCCTCCCAGTCGCACTCCTGGCTCTGCAGGTTGACGAACATCTTCCAGTCGATCAGCCCCAGCTTGTAGGCCTCCTCTGGGCGCATCTCTTTGCCCGTGTCCGGGTCGATGACCACGATGGACCTGCGCAGGTGGCTCTCCCTCTGCTCGCGTTTCATCCTCACGGCGCTCAGGTTCTTCTGAAGCCTCTCGATCTCCTCCTCCTTCTGGGTGGTGACGCCCCGCAGCTCTAACAGCTCCCTCTGCAGCGAGTCCAGCCTGAGCTCCAGGTTCTTGCCGTCCTCTCTGGGCGCAGACTCCGTGATGATCCGAGTCTCCTTACTGGTGATCTCAATCTCGGCGCGCAGTTTGCGGATCTCATTTTGGAGCCTTTGGTTTTCTTGCTGCAGGCGGTTGCTCTCATCGCGGATGTAGTCCAGGTCTTTGGAGGACTTGGTGTTTGAAAACTCCATGTCAGAGAACCTGGACGTGAGACTGGACAACTCAATGTCGAGGTCCCGCCTTCGCCGTTTCTCCTCTTCCAGGGCTCTCTTCAGGTTCTCAATCTCAATCTCCGCCTCTGGGTCCGTCTCCACCTGGACCTTCTCGGTGCGAACCACTCGTTCCTTCACGTCCATCTTCTCCAGAGTGATCTGCTGCTGGATCAGGGCGTTCAGTTCCTTCTCCAGCAGGGTGCGCTTGTGCTTCTCCTCATCCAGCTGGAGTCTGAGGATGGAGTGCTCCTTCTCCTGCTGGGGGTCCTGCTGCAGGACCACCTTCTGTTTGACTGTCACCTTCTCACGGTTTTCTTTGTCTCGGATCTCCAGCTCATTAAGTCTGACCCGAAGCCTCTGGATCTCCAGTTCCGAATCCCGCCTCGCTCTGCGTTCACGTTCCAGCTCCTCCAGCTGGAGGTCCAAGTCGGATTTCTGTCTCTGCAGCTGGAAGAGTTCTGATTTCAAGGTCTCCTTTTGCCGTTGCTCGTTGTTGATGTTCTGTGCGAATGTGTCACACTCGGATCTGAGTAGAGTGTCCTCCTCCATCTTGACCACCTCTTGCTGAATAATCTTCTCCCGGACCTGAGACAGATCCATCTTCTTCACTCTGATCTTCTCCTCCTGGGTGGACCGATCCCTCTCAAGGTCAAGGCGCTTCTTCTGTTCGTCGGCCAGCTTCCTTTTGAGAGTCTCAATCTCCTCCTTGGTTTTGGGATCTTCTCTGTACTGCAGAACCTCATTGACCACCTCCTTGGTCTGGATTTGGGGCTTGGTGTCTTGCCATCTCTGGATTTCATCACGAAGTTGGCGTATTTCCATCTCAGATTTCTCAGTCTGGTGGGTTTTGTCCACGATGTCGTTGCGGAGTCTCTCCAGTTCTCTCTCGGTCTGTGGGTCCGTCTTGTATTTGATGACCTCTTTGATGATCTCTTTGACCTCCACCTGAGGTCCTCTGTTCTTCAGCATGGTCAGCTCATCCTGCAGGGATCTAAACTGGAGGTCTGAATCTTTGTAACGCCTTTGCTGTTCGACAAGCTCCAGCCGCAGATTGGCCACCTCGTTCTCCGCCTTGGGATCTGGGCGGACAATCTCCCGCATTTTCTCCTGGATGACCACCTTGGACTTCTCCTCCTCCAAGCTGGTAATCTTTCTCTGGAGGTCAGTCTTTTCTCTCTGCGATGATCTTCGTTTGGTCTTCTCATCCTCATATTGCCTCCTCAGGTTTTCCACCTCCCTTTCAAAGGCGGCGTCTTTCTCGACCTTCAGCACCTCCTTGATTGAGATTTTCTCCTCTGCCATCGCTTTCTCCTTCTCCAGCCGTCGGAGCTTCTCTTGAAGGAAGTTAAGCTCGTCCTCCAGCTGCTTCCTGCCATCAACTTCCGTCTGCTTCCTGTCCAGGAGCAGTCGGTACTCGCTTTCAAGTTGTGGGTCGTTTTGGACTTTGATCACCTCCTCCTCGGTGATCACCTCCTGCTCCTTGTTCTTCTCCTCAGCCAGGAGCGTCACCTGCTTTTGGATCTCGATGAGCTCGTTGTCCTTGGTCAGTTTCTGCCTCCTCAGCTCGTCCAGTTCGTCGCGGAGCTTGCGCACCTCCTCCTCCTGGTTGCGGTCTCTCTCGATGCGTAGAACTTCTTTGACGGTGTACTGCTGCGCCCCTTCCTTCACCTCCGTCTCAAGGCCACGCAGCCTCAGCTTGAGCACTTCCAGATCATTTTCCAGGACATGGGTGGTGCGGCGCTCCTCCGACAGTCTCTGCTGGACCTTGTAAACCTCCTCGTCCAGCTGAGGGTCGGCAACCTTTTTAATGAGCTCCTTCTTGACAATGGTGTCCTGGGGCTTCTGGCCCTCGAGGACGTAGATGTCTGTTTGGATGGTCTCAATTTCTCTCTCCAGTTGCTCCCTCCTCTGGATTTCGTCGTCCAGCTGCTTCTTGATTCTCCAGGTCTCTTGTCCTGGGGCGGCACTTTGCACCAACTGGACATTACTAGACCGGATCATGGAGATGTCAGGTTGCTGTGGAAGAAGGTTTCTCATCATTAGTATGACAATGTTTGCCTTTAACGACTGAATGTTGTGTGACGGTTATGTAAAAGTCTTCCACCTGGTTGAGGAGGCTCTGGGCAAACTCCAGATTCTGGAGCCGTTGTTTGTTCAGGGCATTCACCTCGGTAAACTTCGAGTCGATAGCGGCTTCCTGTAAATGATGAGGACACGTCGTTAGAGGCGCAAACAGTAAATCCCTAAAGTGAAATGGTCTGCAAGATCTAGGACTCTAAAGGCTCATGGTCTGTTAATCTAACAACAGCAGATAATGTTGGGAGTGACAGCAGAAAGCCCTTGAAGGTTCCTCACCTCCGCCTTGACGGCCAGTGCCGGCGACTCCAGCCTGCTCCTCTTGTACGTCTGAGGAACCAGTCCGTCCTCCAGGTCCAGAACAGACCGGAACTTCTCTGCTTCATTCTCGTAGTCCTGAAAATAGAGCCAGTGAGACAAGAAGCTGACCTCCATCTTGCCGAGTTGAAGGACCAAACAACCGCACACAACATCTCACCTTGATAGCTTGTTGGTACAGCTGGGCATTTTTGGAGACGTTGTTGAGGTCTGACTCCTTTCTCGCGATATCAGAGAGCAAATTCTGTGGAAGAAAAACGTTTTAGTGTGTCATTTTTCTCAAAAGGACCACCTACATTGTGCTGCTCCCCCCCCCCTCACCTTCTGATTCTTCAGTTTGGTCTCCAGCTGGCCCGTGCTGTCGGTCTCACGAGGTTCGTAGTTTGGAACACGAGACAGCCAGCTGTTCAAGTTGTCGTAATCTTTGCGGTAATTGTTGTAAGACATCTTGGCCCTCTGCAAACACTGAGACCTGCGGCGCAGAGGAGAGGAGGCGGTTGTGGGAGGTGGTCTGCAGGCTTTGGCTCGGCCTCTGGAGGAGCCTCTCACCTGGTGTCGATCTGCCTGTTGAGGAGGTTGAAGCGCTTGTTGAGCTTCTGAACGTCGGCCTCCTGCCTCTCGATGTCGGGGCAGTGCTCCTGGAATTTGGTGGCCATGTTGTCGCAGCTGTTTTTGGCCACACGCAGGTTCTGCTCGGTCTCACTGACCACCGACCTCTTGGACCTCAGGTCTGCTGCCACGTCCTGTCAGAGGAGAATAAACAGATGTGAAAAATGACATCGTTTTCTGCAAAAGAGAATCCCACAGTATAAACATATTTGTATTTATCTCCAGTATATATAGATATATATCGAATATCATTGTCGGGTGTAGCATTGTTATTACATATAAATATCATTGTTATTACATTGTAATTACTTAACTGCCCTTCTTTTTCTGATTTGTTCCTCTTGCAGGTCAGATGTTTAAACCTCATTCAAAGCAGGGTTGCCAGGTCTGCTTATTAAAAGCAAGTTTGGGCTTGTTTCTAAAGTGTAGTTGCTTATTTAGGCTTCTTCCCGGCTCTATAATAAGTTGTCAAGTAGATATTTTCGATTATCGTTATTTAAACGTAGGATAGTTTGTGCTGCCTGTTTCCTCTGTAAAAATACAGGGAGAAACATAACAAAGACTGAGAGAAAGTGAAAGCAGTAAAAGAATGGATTCATCTGTTTTCTAATGTTAAATAATGGAACGGATTGTAACAGAGTTGATGTATTTTACTCTCTCTGGAACTCTGGCGGCTCCGTCACAAAAGTTGCTTTTTCGGGCTTGTTTTCACAGTCCTGGTTGCTTATTTGTCGGATGAGACTGATTCGAAGCTGGACATTTGTTGACATGCTACCACATTATTGTGTAGGACCACACAATCATCTGCAGGTGTTCACTTGAATGCATTTGGTCGCTTATGTGTTCCTGCATGTATGTGCAGAAACAACTCAAATGACAACACGGCCGCCTTCTTCTCATCATGTCTTCGTTCTTACAGCGAGCTCCCGCTGGGTTTTCTCCAGAGATGAGATGTCAGCCGGTGCCACCTCCTCCCTGGCCAGCCGGTTCTCGTACGTGGACAACAGGTTCTTTCCATTCTGGAGGGACGTCTCCAATTGGTTGGAATTCTTCAGTCTGAAACAAAAGGAGAAAAGTAGGTGTGAGCAGCAGCTGAAGGAAGTGCAGATGTGATGCTTTCACTGATGGAAAGACGAAGGACAGCTGGATGGAGATGAGACGCTGAGATTGAAAGGGAGCTTCGTACTTCTCCTGAGAGCACTGCAGGAGCTGCTCCACCTTGGTGTACTTCTTATCAGCTTCATCCACCTTGCTGTGCAGGTGAGGAGCACTGGCACACGTCGGGTTTGACACCAGGAAGCTCTTGGCCTCCTGCACTTTGGAGGATTTCTCTGGCTCGATTCTGCCGACGGCAGCAGCGATGTCCTGCAGGAGAACGACCGTCGGCTGCTGAGTCTCAAACATACATGAAACATTCTTTTTTCCCCCCAAAAGTGGAGAGTCTGGTTACCCTCATGTCCTGCAGGCGGTCCGCGCTGTCCTGGAGCGGCCGGTTCTGCTCCAGCGGGGGGCGCACTCGAGCATGAATGGCCTTCTCCTGCTTGTCCAGGTCGTTCACAACCTTGTCCAGACCGGCCATCAGCTGGCGGCACTGCTGCTCCTGCTTGTCTCCTGTCAGGGGCGAGAAGTGACCAACACAAAGGTGTGAGCAGCAGCAGGGGGACAGTGGCCTTGACCTCTGACCCCTGCACATACCTGCTGTGCCGGTGCCGCTGGCCTTCTTCAGCTCGTCAAAGCGCTTGAGCAGCACAGCCTGACTGCTGCCCATCTTCTGCTTCACGGCTTTCTGCTGACTGGCCAGACTGCAGGGACACAGAGCTCCTCAGTCAGTCAGCTCCCGCACACACACACACACACACACACACACACACACACACACACACACACACACACACACACACACACACACACACACACACACACACACACACACACACGGCCATCTGCCTTTGAGTTGCGAGAACGTTGGCACTGACTTGTCAGAGATGGCGACGGCCTCGGGGTCGGTGGGCGGGATGATGAAGCAGACGGCTGGCGCGGTGATCTTGTGCCCGGCCGCGTCCTTCACGTCCCACTTGGTGCCGTTGTTCCGGAGCAGCGTGTACTTCTCACCTCGCAGAATCTGCCCCTGTGGACGAGCGACAGCCTCAGTCACTCAGCTGATCCTCACGCACACACATCATCTCACAAAGGAATTCTTCAACTCCTCAGAAAGTTCACAGACATGGTTTCAGTCAATGCATTCATGGGATGAACACAGCCAAACGTGTGTTTGTGTGTGTGTGTGTGTGTCGGTCACCCTATTGGCACCACCAGGGGAATTAGGCCCATTTTTGGGGGGCGTTACCCACACGTTTAGCTGTGTGGCTCATTCCATAAATGCCTGATCCTTACAGGTTGTTCCTGGTTCTAAAGGCGACTAATCAGCCTTTGCAACAGTCAAAAATACAACACCAATTAGTATTTTTATTATTATTATTATTATTGCTGACAAACTTTTTTTGTCATTTCGTACTCCTGAAGGTCCTGAAGATAACGGGCCTCAGGTGAGAATGTTAGCATGTCCTATCGTTAAATACTTTCTCTGACTCGTATTAACCCGTAATAACACATCTCAGATCGATGCTGGTCTTTGGTCGCTGCGTGAAGCTCCTGCCGGGTTTGACGTGTTGTGGTGAAACACTGAATGAAGAGAAGGTAACAGCGAGGCTTCATCACAAAAATTTGAGCTGAGCTCCAACCAAAGCCCCGGCGTCTTTAAATCCTCTCCCTCTGCTGATCCCCCTGCTTTTCAAACCTGCCTCCTCGCGCTCCCACTGGATTTGAATACATTAGACCACAAACCCGGCGCTCTGACAGACTGAGGGGAAGATACGGCGGAAACAAGCCACCAAAGCAGGCTTCCATGTTCACCGTGACTTTGGAGAAAGTTTCCCCCAGAGGACGTCAGAGGTCACTGAAGCTACTGAACAACAGACAGAAGCAGCAGCACCAGAGGCCAGGCTGGGTCGCCATGGAGACGCAGCCAGCTGAGGCTCACGCTAGTTTTCCATTTCAACTTTTGTAGGATTCAGCACCGACAACATCGAGGGTTGGAGCATGTTTTGTTTTTGTTTGTTTTTGGGTTTTTTTTAAGATATTTTAATGCTAATACTATCATCCTGTTAATGCTGTTGAATTTTTTGTTTGGTGAGAATGTTTTCATGTCCTATCGTTAAATACTTTCTCTCACTCGTATTAACCCGTAATGACACAGTTTATAAGTTACATAAGTCATAATTTATGATATCCTTTTTATGCATAAAAATAAATGTAGGATATAAATAAAATGGACGGCAGTGATGAGCTGTGGCTGGCGTTTTTGTGGCATTATGAGGTCCTTCTGGTCAAACAGTCTGAGAAACACTGCCCGAGAGGAGGGACCCCCTTGTTTGTTGTCAAGGCGTCTCCATCCAAACTCCTCCAATCATCTGGGCTGCGAGGCGGCGGCGCCGTACGAACCTCCTCGGTGTCGAACTCGCACAGAGCCTCGACGGGCAGCAGCTTCTGCGGCGTCTCTCTGCGGTACTTCAGGGGCAGAACCTGCAGGCTGCGCTTCTGGAGAGCCTTGACCCGCTCGTCAAAGTGCTCCATGGCCTTGGACTGGTCCTGCTCACACACACACACACACACACACACACACACGTTGCCCAGGTTAGTGTGTGTCCTGACGGCGCGTTGGAGGTGGAGGTGGGCGAGTGTGGGCGAGGCGCTGACCTCCAGGTCTCTGAGCAGACCCTCTGTCTGGTACATGTCCTTGAACTCGGGGTTGTACTTCTGGTTGACCTCCGTCTCCAGACGCTTCAGCAAGTCCTGAGTGTCACGTGCCTCCTTGTGGTACTGCACACACACACACACACACACACATATTGAGAGCCTGACCTGTTAGAAAGCATCTGTGTGTGCAGAGCTATTTCTTGCCCAAAGCAAACTAAGCATAAAAATGAATGTAGGATATAAATAAAATAATAAAAAGCGCAGTGATAAGCAGTGGCTGGCGTTTTCGTGGCATTATGAGGTCATAGTCGTCAACTGATTGACAGCTACTCATCATTCCCGAGAACGAAACAAAACACATTATCAAAAAGAAGTTATCTGAGTGTTTAATATAAAAAGAGATTCATTTTCTGTATTACTGCAACATGACTGCAATTATCAAATAGGAATATATGCTCATAATCTATTTGAGATAATCTATCTATTATATAACCGAAGGAGCTTTGTCGGAGTTACGAGTCTCCTCATCGTAGTTTGACAAACTCGGGGCCCCAAACAGCGTCTTGCTTCGGTCCCCACCAGGCTAGGAACGGCCCTGGTGTGTGTATGTGTGTGTGTGCGTGCGTTTGATTCCAGCCGGTCCAACCTTGTGGTACTCGTCCATCTGCTTGAGGTGGTTCTCCTCGCAGATGAGCAGGTTGAGGTACTCCTTCCAGTCGGCGTGCACCGCCTCCATGTGAGCCTGAAAACACAGCGTCACACACACTTCCTGAATCTGCTGCTGTCATCGGCAAACACTCAACAACCCGAGAGCCTAAAGAGGCGCGTGTGTGTGTGTCTGTCATTTAGAAACATAAAACCTGCAAAGCTTATAAACAACCGTGGTGCTTTTATTGTGAAGGGAAAGAAAGGAAGCATGTCTGTGAGCGACCTTTCCACATTTTTACATTAACAGAGTGATTCGGGATTAGGGCCATGTGTGTGTGTGTGTGTGTGTGTGCGTGTGTGTGGCTCTCACCTCGATGACGTTCTTGCCAGGATGCTCAGAGGCGATCAGTTTGTCTCCATCGTCGTTGAGTTTGGTGACCGTGGCCTCTTTGGACTCCAGACATTTACTGATGAAGTTCTGTCAGATTGATTGATTGATTGATTAGTTGGTTGGTTGATTAAATATTCATTTGAAGATGTACAAATTGAAAGAATATATGATACTTTTGCACATGTGTGTAAATGTGTGTATGTATATAAAATCACCCCCAAAAAGTTTGGAAACATTTTATGGGTCAGTCATTTCCTCCCTTTAAAAATACCAATTGGTGCTGTATTTCATGCCGTTGGAAAAGCCTGATTGGCCGTCTTTACCACCTGGTACAACATGTAAGGACCGGGCGTTGTTGGAATGAGCAACAAAGCTAAACGTGTGGCTAACGTGACAAAAAAAGCGCCCAAATTCCTTGCAATATCCTCCTGATTTTCACACACATTTAGCTGTTTCTCATTTGGCGAATGCACAATCTTTTTTTGAGGAGTTGATGTACAAATGTATATATATATATACACATATACATATGTGTGTGTGTGTGTGTACAGTATATGTACATGTGTGTGTATAGAAAATGTACATATATAATTACACACTTACAGAAAACAATAGCAAAGCACTAATAACATTGGCAAGCAATGCCAGTGTCGTGTGTGTGTGTGTGTGTGTGTGTGTGTGTGTGTGTGTGTGTTACCTCGTACTGCCTCTGGCGGGCCGGGTAGTCCAGGTTGCTGTCACTCCAGTCGTAGTTGGTCCTCTCGTCGGCCTGCTGGTCCATCCAGTAGAGCTCGTTGGTGCAGCGCTGCATGTAGTCGCGCAGGCTCAGCAGGTGGCGCTGGCGAGTGCTGGAGCTGGCCTGCGGGGGGGGGGGGGGGGGGG
>CAESWR010000309.1:386788-396788 GCA_903171835.1 Mullus surmuletus
GCAGTTGTGGGTGTGGCCTCCAGTGCACCTCGCTGCCTCTGCTGCCTCCCAGTATAATATCAGCTGATTATTATTGTGATTATAAGCCCCAGTGTTCACATACTTTTATTTTGTTGCCTGCTGTCACTTCCTGTCAGCTTTCTTTAGGTGGTTTTCTGCCTTTTTTGATCACACATTAAACATGTTTCGGTTTTTTTAATGAGGAAAAAATGCCGTGGTGGACGATGGATGGCGTCACCCTGAACCGGCCAAACTGGAAGATCGGTTTGATTCAGACATTGATTTATTGGTCCAAACAGCGATCGATTGGATTGACCTCATCATCAGAGCTTCTTCTGAAGGGCTAGTGTGTATTTTTCTTCATGAAGGTGTATGAGCTCCTCACCATCAGTGAGCTTCATCAGCACTGACTTTTCCTCCACTGCGTCCCGTGAGCCGAGTTCCAGCCCGGTTTCTCTGCTGCAGACCAAAGACCTGCTCAGTTTCCTTTAGACTGACCGGAACGTTCAGCGTTGCTGCCCCCTGGTGGGGAGGGGTCATAGAAGGGAGGGAGCCGCTGAGTGCACAGATCTGGTCCCCGATCGCTGTTAGTGCGAACTGACAGTTTATTTCTCTCTTCACAAATAATTTCTTATTTCATGGAATTATTTGCATTACTGCCCAATCGACTGTACTGCAAACTGCCTTTCTTTAGCTGTAGGTTCATAGAGATATCTAATTATTTCTAAACACGGTTGGCCTAAAAATAAAAATAACTGAATAATTTAAACCTGGTCTAAATCTAGACGTTGATTAAACATCTAAATCGAGGCTAAATCTAAACTTTACTTACTTTACTTGATCAATGGCCATTCAAATGATTTAAGTCCAATATTTGGACACCAGTTGTGTTTTGGTTGATATTCATTATTTAATGTATTCAATTCTATCGTCTAGATTTGGTCTAAAAAGAGATGTTGATATGAGGTCTTGATTTAGACGTCTAAATCGAGTCTAAATCTAAACTACACTGTACATTGATCAATGACTGTTAAAATCATTTATACAATTTGCAGTAGTTTTTTTATTTAATATTTAATAATCAATGGATTAAATTCTATCGTCTAGATTCAGGCTAAAATATAGACGGCGAATTTCGGTCTAAAATAGACGAGACGTCTAATAGACGTCTAAGGCTCAGTGGGGAAACAACGATACATTTTGAATTCTTTTTTGAAAACATTTCAAAAGCCAAGAAATAAAAAAAATGCTTGTATTAAGCATTAATATGAGCCAAATCAAAAAACTGCAGTTTCCAAAGTAACAACGGCTCGTTCACAACGCAGGTCAGACTTCATGGAGGAGCCGAGCTGGACAGAACAACATCTAGATGTTAAGGAACCAGGATGGAGCTGCTGCGCCCCGAGGAGGAGCAGAGGAGCTCACTGAGGAGATCGGAGGAGGACCTTCAGGTCGGAGCTGCTGGGAGGCTGCAGTGGTCAGAGCAGCCTGAAGAGGGCAGCAAACACACACACACACACACACACACACAAATCTATATTATCAATATTTACAAGGAAATCAAGTGGTGCTTGATGTTCAGCGCAGCCAGATACCCGGATGTGACGCTTGACTGAAGCAAGTTGAGGTTCTGAGTGAAGTTGCTGCGGTTTGTGTTGTTTACTTGGTGAACTGAAGCTTTTCTTCAAGTCTTGAAGTGTTTTTTATTCAAATATTTACGAGAATCAAACTTCCCCGCAGCGTCAAACAAGCAACTTAATAAAGCCAATTAATTGAATCGATGAAGTGGAAGGGCGTGATGACGTCAGCACCTGTCTGCTGCCCTACTTCAGCCACTAAACCAGTGCGTGTGTGTGTGTGTGTGTGTGTTTGTGTGTGTGTGTGTGTTTTGTGTGTGTTTGTGTGTGTGTGTGTGTGCAGGCTTGCGCAGGTCAGCGGCTCTGGGGTCAGCAGGAACAGATCAGGTCCAGCTCGGGCTCGGACCGGCAGGCGGCGCGTGTCGGTACCGGGGATGAGCGCTGACACTTCCACGCAGTCAGCGCGGACACGGCGGGCGGCGGCGCGCTCGCGGGGCTGCTGCGGGGCCGCTTTGATCTCTGCACGCGGACGGAAGTTGCGGCCACGCGGAGCGCGAGGGTCGGAGCGCGAGGGCAGCCGTGGATGAAAGCACCGACCAGCGCGTGACAGCATGTCGCTGCTGAAGCAGCGCGGGAGAGAGCTCGAGCGCTTCGACGGACTGTCGCTCATCTACTGGTGAGACACACACTCACACACACACACACTCACACACACACACACACACGGATGCACGGATGTTATATATATCTTTTTTATGCTTTTGTTGAAAAGTCAAATTCTGGTTCTGATTCTGGTCCCGGTTCTGATTCTGGTCCTGGTTCTGATTCTGGTCCCGGTTCTGAAAAAGCTGCAGAGTCACTTCACAGCTCCGCTCACACACTCGTCTCTCCTCTCTCCACACACACACACACACAAATGATTAAAAACTACTCCAATGCAGTGTCTCCAGTGTAAGATGGTTATGAAAGGCGCTGTGTGTGTGTGTGTGATGCGTGCGTGTGATGTGTGTGTGTGTGTGTGTGTGTGCTGCGTAGGTCAGCTAAACAGAGGTGCTGAGTGGGCTGTTGGGGCCGGCCCGACTCTCAGCGCTTAAAACCGGGCAGAGGTGAGGGTCTCCTCACACTGCTGCTGGATCTCACACACACTCACACACACTCACACACCGCCGGCCCCCCCAACGCTCCCTCATGATCCTCTCCTCCAAGAAGTTGCCCGAGCTGTGGGACTACTTCCTGATTTACGTGTCGGGAGCGCTGGAGTTCAACCCCGACAGCAGAGACGTGGACCTGGGGCTGTTCCCGCTCAGGATGAACCCCACCATCAAGAACAGGTAGGAGCCGCCAGGACCCGGCCCGGCCCGGCTCGGCTCGGCTCGGCTCGGCCCGGGGAAGAGGGCCTAGCGTTGGGTGTTTTCTCCTGGCTGCAGTCTTCTCACTCGTGCTTGGTGGACTCTTGTGCAGTTGCAGGCTGCTGATGTCAGCTGACGTATCTGAGCATCCTGGTGTAGCAGCCGTCCATGGACCTTTGTAGGACGGGTGTTAGTGTTGGTTTTCCACACGTTGGTCGTGCTGTTCAGAGCTCTCCTTGCTTTAAGGTCCTGTTCTGTGGAGTCGACCCGAGCACCCGGGCGTTTAAAGTCAATAAGTGTGTTTACATGCACGCAAGAAAACCGAATTCCTGCGGTGGTTCGATTGCGGACGCCGTAGCTCAATTACATCTGACCAGAGAACCTGAAGGAAGTCCGACCAGCAGCCCCACATAGCTCGGCTGTAAGTCGATGTACAAGCGCTTGTGGACGGCCAGCGCGACTACTATCGCTGACCAGCTGTTTACAAACAGTGACATCAGTGCCAAATAAGCATTGAATGTTGGTTTTTTTCTTTGACGAAGCCCTGAATGTGAGGGTGTTTGATTTGATGTGGAGGTTCGATGTGTGACCCGTAAACTCATCCATAGCGGCTGCCTGGCTGGCTCACTTCTTTATGGATTGTTGTGGTGTGATGTAATGGTCAATGGGGGGGGGGGGGGTGACTTGACTCCACCCGTGGCGGGCGAAGGCTGGGACAAGTGTGAGATGAGTGTGTATCTGCAAGTGTGTTTGACAGACATGTTTAATATTTGCGACTAGAAGTCACGTAGTGTGTGTGATGTTCCGACAGGAGACATTATCTCAGAGTAAACTCACCACTTTGGTTTGTTTGACTCGCGACCTTGACTTGATGCTTCCTGTGAACGCGGCCACAGGCGGCAGCGGCGTCAGGCGTCAGCGGCGTCAGGTGTGAACCGATTCGCTCTGGCAGCTTTTTTAGTCGGCCGGTGTTCTGTGGACGTCGGGCCTCGGGTGGCGCCGTGCTGTGACGGGGCAGAAGAACACGCCCCATTAAGTCACCTGACCTCAGTGTCTCTCTGAGCTCGACCTCCACCAAAAGCAGCTGGCAATGGCAGGAAGTTAACGAGACTGAGCGAAGACATGATGCCACTCTTGGGGGCGGGGGGGTCTGCCCTCAGCAGCTGTGCACACCTGCAAACCTCCTTCTGTCAACTTCCGATCTTCTTACCTTCATGTCAGAACAGATTAGGGTAAGTGCTGAGCTGTAATCTTGTGGTCTTTCGTCAGAGGTCCACTGAGTTCAAGTTTGCCCAGAGACGGCGGGGGGGGGGGTCTAGATTGTTGAATGGAGGTGGAATTGTTGTAGCATTTTGGACTCCAATCAGAAGCGTTGGGAAGCTAGCATCAACTCACCCTCCGTGTCTGGCTTTGGTGTTCTTGTGATCCAACAAGGTCTGGTCCTCCAACAAGGAGACCAGCAGATGATGGTGTTTCACAGCCAGTCTGAGGGTGCAGGGGGACGCAGGGTTTAGTGGGGGGGGGTCTGCATTGAAGAATGAAGTAGAATGGTTGCACCATTTTGGATTCCAATCGGAAGCGTTGGGAAGCTACCATCAACTCACTCCGGGTCTGGCTTTGGAGTCCTTCTGGTCCAACATGGAGACCAGCAGATGATAAACCACCTCCTGCTTCACAGCCAGTCTGAGGGCGCGGGGGGAGGCGGGGCTACACAAGGGGCGTGAAGGTTGGGGGACAGTCTTGCCAGATCTCGTTTGACAAATAAGCAACCAAGCCTGTGAGTCCAAAACAAGTGGCTTTTGCGACGGAGCCGCCTGGTTTCCAGGGAGAGGAAAATACATCCACTGTGTGCGCGGTTTTACAGTCAGTTATTTAACATTACAAAACAGATGAATCCATTCTTTTTGTCTCTCTGTCCTGTGTGTATGTGGGGGGGGGGGGGGGAGATCTACTTGACAACTTATTTTACAGTACAAATGAGCAACTACACTTCAGGACTAAGCCCCCCAAAAAACACGACTACCAATATTAACAAGCAACTTTACAGAAAAACAAGCCCAAAGTCGCTTATGAGGAGCGGATTTAGCAACACTGTTAGTGGGACACGGTGTTGACTTGTTGTTGTTGACCTATAAATCAGTGAGGGAGGAATGTATCGACTCACTCGAGCAGAAAGCTCCGATATCGACCACTTATGAAGGTAAATGTTCTAAATGACGACACAGATTTTGACGCGTGTGACATTTTGTTGGACCTAAACTGGACGGAGGTTGCGAGTGTTAAACCTGCTCATGGACAGCGGACGGTCTGAGCTCAGGGCTCAGGTGCTAAGAAGATACCTGATCGGATTTCAGCTGTCAGATTACCGGAGCTGGAACGGCTTTGTTTGGGAAAAGTATCCGGATCCTCGCTGGGGTTTGAATTTGACAATGAAACTGTGTGACTCCGTAAGAACCCGGTGAAGCACATGAACGCCATTGGTATGTGGGTTTATTTGTTTGTGGAAGAGCGAGTGGATCCTGTTCCAGACCCCCCCTCAGCCAAGATTCCTCATCCCGCTGGCAGCAGACCATCTAATCCGGATTGATTAATCCTGTCAAATGTGCACCTGGATCAGTGTTTCACCGTCCAGCAGACACGGCGAGGCTGGATGATGCCACACCTGATCCCACACAGCAAGAGACGGATCATCCTGATCCAGATAAAACCCTGAGCAAGAAGGGGGCGTGGCTAAGAAAGTGCTGGGCGGAGACCTGCAGGCCGAGGATTTCTGGAATCACCTGCTCACTCAGGAGTCGCTGACACACACATTTACCTCATGACACACACTTACCAACAGACACAAACTTACCTACAGACACACATGTCTGTCTGTTGAGGGTGAGATGTGTGCATTGTTGTAATTTGACATGTTTGAGTTTCACAACCCAGGTATTTTCAGCTGCCTGAGCCAGTCAGCTGGTGTGCCTTTCAGCATACACACACGCACGCACGCACGCACACACACACACACACACACACACACACACACCTCACTCTATGCTGTGTCCTCAGCATTTTACCATTTAACTTGGCACAGAAATAAATGATGCCAAGTTGTTGTTGGTGTGCTGTGTTGTTGACACGGTAACTAGCTCACCAGAGACTGGATGGTCAAGTCATGGTGACGAGGTGGAGCACAGAATGCTTGTTCGTCAGAAGTGCCTCCTCTAAATCTTCATCCATCATCTGGAGGTTCAGGAGGTGATGGGTCCTGGTGTCCAGTCTGTGCTGGCTCCCAGTGAGCGGGAATCTGGGCTGATCAAAGATCACCCAACAACCAGAAGCGCAGCAATCAAAGGTCTGCTCACCCAGTCTTTAGATAAGTCCTGACTAATTCGCCTCAACTTCAGGTTGTATTTGAGATTGAATCCTCAAACTACATTGGGCAGTGGTCTGAAGTGGTCTAAGGTCTTCCGAGGTGGTTCGAGGTGGTCCGAGGTGGTCAGAGGTGGTCTAAGGTGGTCTGAGGTGATTTGAGGTGATCTGAGGTGGTCTAAGGTGGTCCGAGGTGGTCTGAGGTGGTCTAAGGTGGTCTGAGGTGGTTCAAGGTGGTCTGGGCCACCATATTGGTTTCACATACTTAAACTTCTTACTAACAGTACATACTGTGTCTGCCCTCAGAAAGTACTGTCTACTGCAAGGAGTAAAGAGGTGATGAGGAGCGAGGCGGGCAGAATCCACACAGTCAACTTAAAGTGGCGTTGAGGAGTCATGCTGGTGTTTGCGACTCAGGTCGGGTCACCGCCATCGCTGCCAAACTCGTCTCCTGTTGGTTCGGTTTCATGCAGTCTGTTTGATGGAGACGACCCATGATGCATCTCTGTCATTGGCTATAATTGGCCTCCCCGGGCAGCGCCGATCAGCAGCCTTGTAAGACACGTTGGGAATCAGCTCCATTCCTCCTCGTCAGGTCCAATCGATGAGCAGTAATGGGATTCCTCTTCATCCCTGTCCCACTACGCTCGTCTCTGTTGCCGAAGGCGACGATTGATTTGCTGCGAGCGACTTCATTGGGTTTGATTTTTCCTCTCCTGCCAAGACGTGTGGTTGAGGCAAGTTGCTGAGTGCGTTTGCCCCCCAGGGGGGTTGCTTGTTGCTGATTTCTCTTCTCTCCCCTTCAACCTATTGATGTGTCGTCACATTAGGAAGCTGACTGGCCGCTTGTGTCTGTTTGGGAACGCCCCCCCAACACACACACACACACGCACTCTCTCTTTGTTTGTTTGTTCATCTGAAGCGAGTGTCTAATTGCTCTGCTGGTGTGCGCGTGTGTTTGTGTGTGTGTTAGTGAGTGTGTGTGTGTGTGTGTACCCTAATGGAGGTAATTAGCTGAGACAAGCTTGGTGCCGTCACTGCAGCTGAAGAATAATGAAGTAACGCAGGCGTCCTTCGCATCCTAATGTCAGTTTATTTATAGTTGCACCGCTGTTTACATAATCTGTAATAGTGATTCTCAACTGGTGGGTCGTGACCCAGGAGTGGGTCGCGGACCCGTTCTGGTTGGTTCGCAAAACAGCCGGTCAAAAAGAAACATATATCTTCATAGACGACGCTTCCTCCGCCATCTTTGTTACTTTGCAGATCACAAGGTCTTTCCTCTCCTTTCTGTTAGCCCTGGACCACATCACGGGCGGGTCTCCCCATCCAAGGCCAGCAGGCACCGCCTGGACTCTGCCCACCACCTCTTGGTGTTGCAGCCTGCCCACTGCCTTCTGCACCTCCTCTTCAGCCCTCCATTTCCTCCCAGCCACCACGTGGGCTTCCATGGCCCTCACCGTCTCATCTGCAGAGTCCCTCAGTTCCATCACCAGCTGTGAAGGCTGTGATGAAGGGGATGGGGGAGATGGAGCATCCCATTGCGATCCTGACTTCCTGCTGCTGTCAGACAGTGGTGGAATTTGGAAGCATGAAGAACATGTGCAAGTCCGAGAAGTAGCTCAACACCATGGCCCTGAAGTTCTGTGGGATGTAGAAGAAGTCCAGGGTAAATGCAATGAGGCTGTGTGGCACTGAGTCCAAGTCCAGCCACACAACATGCAGGTCTTTCTTTCCCCTCTTTCTAACCCTCTTGAATCTACTCCCAGATCATGGTGGCATGTTCCACACACCCAGGGAAACCTGGGATGCCAGCTTTCTGGCAGCTGGTATCAATATAGCCATTCTCCATCAAGTAGGACGTCATTCTTCTCGCCATCACTGAGAAGAAGATCTTCCACTCAACATTCAGCAAGGCTATGCTGCTGAACTGATCGATGGTCTTGGAGTTCTGTCGGGATGGACACTGTGAGGGGATGGTCTGCTTAGTCCAAGCTGTTCTCATCAGGGTCCATAGAAGCTGCAACAACCTTGGGCAGTTTTTGGTGGTATGGTATCCCATTTGGCCCTGGAGCAGAGGCTGATCTTGCCCACCGCACTACCAACTTGATCTCAGAGAGCTTGGTAGGTGACACATCGAAGAGCACTGATGATTCTTCTGGCTTTGGCACATAGCCTGGTGGGCCCAGAGGCTCATTCCTTACAGGATCACTATATTGGGCGTGGATGTGGTCCTCCAGATCTTCCTTGGAGATCTACTGGTCTTCTCCTCAAGGAGCCCTTGTGCGAACCGGAAGGGGTTCTTAAAGAAGTTTGCTTTTCCTTCCTCTTCCTTCGCCGCCTGATGCGCTCTGCCCTCCTCAGGTTGTCCAGCCTCTTTCTGATGTCATTCCACGAGACTTTCAGGTGCTCTTTTTTGGCTTCCTCTGCTTTCCTCCAGCGCCTACGAAGCTGCCTTCTGTCTGCTACCAGGCCTTCAATCTCCTTCTCCCTTCTTCCCTTCCTTCTTTCGCCTGCTTTCCTGCCCGTCACCTCATCATACCTGCTGCTGCACACGTCGTTAATAACCTCCCCCACCAGGTTAAGCTTGGCCTCCACTGTGCCCCGACACCGTAGCTTCACAACATTCTCCCAACAAACCAGCGCTGACATGTACACACACATACACTCACACACATACACATACACATACACACACGTGTGAGTTATTTACCTTAACGTAAGTTTAGGTAAATGCGTTATTACTGTGTTATTACTGTGTTATTAGTGCCGTTATTGCAGAGCATCTTTTTTCCACTTTCACTATAAGAAATGTCTCTAACAGAGTAGAAACACGTATGTGTCCCTGCTGACTTCTTAGCAGATATTTCTACTTCAAACATGTAAACAAGTTAAAACAAAATAAATTCACTTGCAGGGAAAATAGGTGAAATAATCCCGGCGAGCACGCCTCCTCATCGCCGTGGTAACCCGGCGGTGGGGCATCTTGGTCCTTGGAATATGCAAACGCTGAATGTTTTCTAATGAATATTTCAGTGCATGGAGAAGAAGCCTTTGATATACGCTTTTAAAAGATCTTATTTTGGACAAAAGGCCAAAGAGGCTGCAGGATGAATCATTATTGTGTCTCAAGTTCGCAGAATAATCATTTGCAGCGCAAAGAGAAATTCACACAGCGCTCCTAAAAAATTCCATGAGAATTCAGTTTGTTGTAGCATAAAATATTTGTATTAATAACATTAAAAATAATGAAAATGAAAAGAACAAATTCACTTTATTATCCTTATCATAATTTATAGGTTTAATATTTACAATTTATAATATATACTACTAATATTATTATTATTATTATTACGTATTAGGTGAACAAAAAAAGCCACATCAAAGCCAAATCCGATAAATATGAATAAAATAAAAGTGAATATTCCAGTCTGAGGTGGTGAGTGTGTGTCTGAGGTGTGGTGTTTGTAGCGTGTGTGTGTGTGTGTGTGACGTCAGGAGGTTCAGCTTGACGTCTATCTGAGCTGTGGATGTTTTGAGCTCGACTCCCGCTGAGTGTCCAAACTGCTTTGACCTCAGCTGCCCGCTAACCGGCTGCTCTCCTCCTCCTACTTCCTGTTCCTAATCCTAATTTGGGCGTTCAGTGACCGAACCCTCCCTCAGGTCACAGAGTCCCCGTCGTCCTCGCACACGTCATGAAGAAAATAATGGACACAG
>CAESWR010000309.1:454066-471595 GCA_903171835.1 Mullus surmuletus
GTAGGGGGGGGTCGCTCCGGGGGACGCGGCGCCTCAGTGCCGCCGCGTCGGGTTACCGAGCGGCTGTAAGGGGAGACAGGTGAGACAGGTGAGACAGGTGAGGAGAGGTGAGGCGAGACAGGTGAGGAGAGGAGAGGAGAGGAGGCGTGGCCCCGCGGGGGGGGGGGCACCTGTCACAGGTGAACTACAGGCTTACTGACTGTTATTGTTTGATTGTTACTGCTCTGTTACTGACTGTTACTGACTTACTGACTGATACTGCTCTGACTGTTAGTGTTAATGCCTGTTACTGACTGTTACTGACTTACTGACTGTTACTGACTGCAGTTGTTACTGACTGTTACTGACTTACTGACTGTTACTGACTGCAGTTGTTACTGACTGTTACTGACTTACTGACTGTTACTCACTGTTACTGACTTACTGACTGTTATTGTTTGATTGGTACTGCTCTGTTACTGACTGTTACTGACTTACTGACTGTTACTGACTTACTGACTGTTACTGACTTACTGAGTGTCACTGCTCTGTTACTGACTGTTACTGCTCTGACTGTTAGTGTTAATGCCTGTTACTGACTGTTACTGACTTACTGACTGTTACTGACTGCAGTTGTTACTGACTGTTACTGACTTACTGACTGTTACTGACTGCAGTTGTTACTGACTGTTACTGACTTACTGACTGTTACTGACTTACTGACTGTTACTGACTTACTGAGTGTCACTGCTCTTTTACTGACTGTTACTGACTGTTACTGCTCTGACTGTTAGTGTTAATGCCTGTTACTGACTGACTGTTACTGCTCTGACTGTTATTGGTAATGCCTGTTACTGACTGTTACTGACTTACTGACTGTTACTGCTCTGACTGTTATTGTTAATGCCTGTTACTGCTCTGACTGTTAGTGTTAATGCCTGTTACTGACTGTTACTGACTCACTGAGTGTCACTGCTCTGTTACTGAGTGCAATTGTTACTGTCTGTCTGTTACGGACTGTAACTGCTCTGACTGTTAGTGACTGTCACTCCCGTTACTGACTGTTACGCACTGTTGCTGCTTTGTTACTGGCTGTTACTGTTTGTCACTGCTCTGACTGTTACGGGCTTTTACTGTTACTGCTCCCGAACTGAAAACTGTAAACCAGTCAAAGGTCAAGGGTCAAAGTAGTCACTCTGCTGAAGTCCTTCACGACGCGTGACGTCTTGGGAGGCTTCTCTGCAGGCATCTCCACATGGTTCTGCTGAAGTCCTTCACCACGCGCGATGTCTTCGGAGGCGTCTCTGTAGGCATCTCCACATGGTTCTGCTGAAGTCCTTCACCACGCGCGATGTCTTCGGAGGCGTCTCTGTAGGCATCTCCACATGGTTCTGCTTCAGCTCCATCTTCCACAGACTCATGGCTGAGTGTGTTACACAGCAAAGAGACGCAGATACGAAGAGGAGGAGACAGCAGAGGACAGATCAGGACACAGTGTGAAGGACAGAGGAGAAGTAACACGATAGGGGAGGTTAGTGTGTGAGACAGGATGGTCAGACATTGATTATAGATTGGTTGGCTTTGATCAGTTTGGGACAAAGACATGCCATGATAAAGACTTTGGCTCTCCTTGGTGGAACGTCTGCAGAAGACAATGACTGATTGGAGCATAAACTCTATTGGAGTATAAAGTGATGACATCATCATCAGGACAAGGACCAGAGGCTGAGCGTGACACAGGAAGGCCAAAGCCGCACTGGGAGGAAGTAGAGTGGGGCCAGGAAGCCCCTGAGGTGGGGACAGGAGGCCCACCACAGTCAGCTGACGCCCCCTGCTGGTCTGGTTGAAGCAGGCAACACTAAGGCAGGAGGTGGCCATGACACTCTGGACTCTGGTCCCTCCATCACCAAACTGTCGGCCTGAAGGAGACTTCAGGACGTCCCTCCAAACCCGGTCAGCTCACATCGACGTCTTACAGTCTCCGGTGAAGCTCTGATGCTCTGATCTGAAGTTCTGCTCCAGTAAAGGTTCCTCTGAGGCGTCAAACAATGTGTAATGGGTTGAGCAGCACTTCCTGATTCTCTCACACCCAACCAGTGGAGGAAGATGGCGCCGCCCACCCTGGGCCATGCTTCCGCTCCAGGTTTGCTCCATCACAGGGAGCTTTCTACAGCGCCCGTCAGAGGGCTTGCTCCTGTGGGATTCCTGATCATTGCAATGTACTGCTGAGGGGCGGGGCCTAGACCTGCTCCATGTTACCGTGACCACACAACTCCTGGTTGGTGCTTAATAAACAACACTGAAGTGGATCCTGGTTCAGCAGCTGAAACATCTGTTTATTGATCATCTGATGGTGACCAACTGCCCATATTTGGTCATTGTTTCATCAATGCAAAAATACGACAACATGCCTTTACAAAGAATTCAACCATGTTTTAGAAATATTCATATGCTCAGATTTAGGTCTTTTTGCTCAGACTTTATAAAGTGTGTGGAAATCTTTGTTGTTGTTTTCCAGCACCTTAAATTACAACCAATTACAATGACAGTGACATCATGGAACCTGCCAATCAAAGCCCCACTAAGGGGTTTCAGGTTTGGTCCTCAAATGAACACGCTTTGCTTTTTTTCCCCAATTTAATATTTATTGTCATAGTTGTTTGCTTTAATATCATTTGAACACGCTCAAGCACACAGCCAGAACGCCACATGAGAAACCAAAAACTGGGTAAAAGCAAAGGGAGACATGTACACCCGAGATAATCGTTTTGGTTTCAATTGGTGAAGTTCTCTCAAACGATTTCTTTTGGAATTTACTTGAGAAAAATCATTTTTATACTCCAAGCAAAACCCTGGTCCACATCTGTTTACAGATATAACTTCTGCCATTTGTCAATGTCATTTATGAAAGAAAAATAAACAAAAAAAAACCTTGAAGAAAAAAAATAAAGTTATGTAATAATGAGTAGACCAGACTAGGGTGGGGGGTTGGGGGGTGGTAGGGGGGGCTGACCCAGAAATGGCATAGCTGAGCTCTCAATATGAGAAAGCTGACTCGTGTGGACTTCATCTTGATTTTTCATTTGCTTAAAAACAGGTTTTTCTGTATCACATAAGTTTTTTTTTTTCTTTTTCTGAAGCTGATCTTCGGCACGCTGAGGGGGAGGGGGGGGGCGGGCGTGAGGGGGGGAGGTGCCGTCGCCGCTGACAACAGTGTGGGCGGGTCATGACCGAGCTCCACCCATTCCTTCAGACCAGGACCTCCAGGCAGCCCAGTCCTCTTCAGTCCCGCTCGGCAACCAGCTTCAGCACCTTACCGATGGCGATGGTCTTACCTGAAACACGCACAAACAAAACATTACATTTGTGGATTTAAAAGCCAGCATGCCTCATACACCGCTCACCGTATCATCTTTGCTCAAACGTATTCCTCGTGTCTTCATATTTTCACAGAGGTTTTATGTTCTTACACTCAGACTTGAGGTATAAAGAGTGTTGCTTTGGACCTTTTCTCGCCCTCCTCACAATGGTCTCACTCACAGCGTGCGATGCGTCACCTGGCCGGTGTTGACGGTTGTTTGCCTGTATCACTCTGTATCCCATTATGGCACTTTTTGAAACTCACAGCAAGTTAACTGAGCAAAACCTAAACTAAATAAATGATAGAATATATAGTGATACTAATAAATATCAAATAACAAAAATAAACCACTGGTAAAATAAAAATAACCAGATGCATCAGTTGCTGCACAGTTATAACCAGTCAAGGGGGTTACATTTTTGTTTGGCTGTTTATCAGTGAACCAGTTGGTCATGTGACACACACACACCTTTGGGAAAGTCTGACCATGAATATATTTTAATAGATGATCGCTTCCTGCTACTCTGCACCACTTCCTGGCATCTCCATCAGATGGCGAGTGGACGAGCTGAGCCCTGCCGCCTCCAATCAGAGGCCTGGGAGCGGGTCATGTGACCTACCTTCGTCTCGTAAGGTAAACCGCCCCATCTGAGGAAAGTCTTTAAAGGTCTCGAGGCAAATGGTCCCAGCTGTGCGCAGGCGTGCGATGCAGACCTGGTCCTGTTTGACGAATCGTGGTCGTGTCTTGCTCTTCTCGCCCGACTTTTTGTCTACCAGACAGATTAAGGCCTGCAGAAGGAGGGACAGGGACACACACACACACACAGAGTTATGATGTGTAAACATCATTTACAGTCTCAGTAGCATACTCTGACGTCTCTTTGTTAAAGCCTGAACACAATGTGTGTGTGTGTGTGTGTGTGTGTGTGTGTGTGTGTGTGTGTGTGTGTGTGTATTGCTTCTCAGTGATGTGCCGACTTGAGCACACACCCGCCTGTGTGAGCTGCACCTTTCAGAGGCGCGATGTCCTGACATTTTGTTGTTGTTTTTTCCACCGTGAGTGACGCATGAGCCTCACACACACACACTACGACCCAGACACACACACACTGACACACACGCAGACACAGACACGCACAATACGACCCAGACCCAGACACACACACTTGAGACCCACACAAACACTACGACCCACACAACCACACACACAAACACACACTGGGAGATCAAACATGAATGTCCATTTAAGGAAATATGAAATAAATGAGAATGTGTTAACATTTGTGAACACCTATTTGTCAACAGTTCTGTAAACAACTGCGGCCACCAATTGGTGATGCAAATGTATTAGTCTTTTCAACGCATGTTGATGAAGCACACTGATGGTGAGGAGCTCATACAACTTCATGAAGAAAAATGCCAACTATCTCCAAGTCAAACATTGTGTTTTTAACTTTAAAAAGCTGCAGAGGCTCAGGTGCGGCGCAGCGCGGTCGCAGCCCCCATGTACGCGTCTGCGGCGCCCAAGCAGAAACTAGGCTTTACGTCAGCAGAGACGCTCAGCAAACAAGGCAGCAGCAGATAAAAACAGCTCGCTGCAACCAACACTCTAACACAGAGAACCCAGACAGCTCAGGAAATACACGATCACAAAAAAAAAATTAAAATAAAAGAAACCCGTGTCGGTGCTGCTGGTCTGATCGGGATTGTCTGGGCTTTTGTTAATGTCGGACCCCGTTTGTGTGCAACATGCAACCCCTGATGAGGAGCAGAATCCCACCGTCGTCCCCACAGCGCGGACCTGAACTTGCAGAGGGTTTTTGAAGACTGTGAGCTTCATTCTCAAACAGAGCAGAAACACTCACACACACCACGATCCGATACGCATCTCGATACACGAGGTACGATACGATTCAGGAAGGACGGGGTTTAAATTGGAACGATTTGATACGATTCTGTTGACTTTAATGTGGTTTGAAACAATATGAAAGTTCCTTGTTTAAAGCTAACAATCATTTGACATGATCAATGAACACAAGCTAATCCTATAAAGGTGTTAATTCTGCATTCAAACATATTGATGAAATGAACAAGTAAGGTTGTCGTGTTTGACTTGTGAATTCAGAAACATGTCAGTAATTCATGTTGCTCTGTAAGAGCTTTACAGAGCCACTCTGGCAATGAAAACCTAACTATACTCCAGCTGACTAGAGGCACAAAATAGTGCCTCAAACCTTTGGAGATCTGTGGAGCCTCAGATCAAAGAACAATGAGCTACTAATGTAGAACATCACTTTTCATAAGACATCCCTTGTGCAACTTTTTCTGGAAACAGCATCAAGTGGCAGACTGTAAATATAAATATAAATATACAATAAATCGGTCTTTTAAAGGGCGGCTTGGCCAGAGTTTGAGACGCAGACAGGGAGCAGCCGGAGCCGCACATCAACAACAACAAACCCATTCACTACTTTGTCATCGGGCATCAGCCGCTTCACGCTAAAAATACACCCATTCGGGCTCCGTGTGCCCGTGATCACATCCTTCAAGTCAAAACCCCATTTCACATTCAGATTAGCAGGGCTCCGATCGCAATTTTCCGGCCGGTCACTGATCTTTAAAAAGTCCGACCTGCTGATTCTGGGCGATACAGATTTTCTCATAACTGACAGGATACACCTAAATGTTCCAATCTTATACTGACAAACACTGAACAATACCTGCGAAACAATACAAACTGTCATTCTAACTGCACATGAGGTAGTTCTCACAAATATCAATGAAAAGTACTGCTGTCCAAACTACTAAATGATAACAGCTTCTTTAGTCTTTCATTTCTAACAGTTCAAAAACAAACAAACTTGCGCAACAGGTTACCCTGCCAACCTGTTTCGAGCCTCTTGCGTCTCTCGCGGCAGAGCAAAACGGGACGGTGGGCGACTTTCAGAGCTCAGCGGAGGCAGATACGATCAGTGGAGAAGATCGCTTTCATAGGCAAGTATCGGCCGATCGCAGATCCCCCGGAATTTAGGCAATCTGCCCCGATCTGAATTCGGGTTGCACCTAAAGGAGAGCGCCCACGCTGATATCTATCTCAATACGTGGCACAAACACACAGCTGGCGTGAGCGGAGGAGTGTGTGAGGCGTCTCACCGTGATTTGCACTTCTTCAATGCAGGTGTGAATGTGAAGGACCGCGTTGTAACCTGGACAGATGATGGATTTATGTTCAATGATGACGATCTGTGAGGAGGAGAAGGACAGGAGGTCAGCGGGAGGGACGGACACCACACACACATACAGCCTCCATCGGTGTGTGTGTGTGTGTGTGTGTGTGTGTGTGTGTGTGTAAGTGAGAGAGAGAGAGAGAGAGAGAGAGAGACCTGGGCGTCGAAGGTGCGCCCCGAGTGGCAGAGGTTCTCAGCGTTACACAGGATGAAGCCCGGCAGGATCTCCTCCTCCTCGATGCCCTTCAGCCTCAACTTGAGGTTCTCTCCTGGTCCGGCATCGTCAGTCTCCACATCGTCTGACAGGAGGCTCAGCACCTCCACCGTATGCTGAAACACACACACACGCACACATTACATAATCAATCAATCATTCTGATTCTTAAAGGGCTATTTGGTATTTTTCTTCATGAAGGTGTATGAGCTCCTCACCATCAGTGAGCTTCATCAGCAGTGACTTTTTCTCCACTGCGTCCCGTGAGCCGAGTTCCAGCCCAGTTTAGGTGTTGCAGAAAGTAGTTCCGTCTAGTTGCTGGAGTCACACGGATAAAGACTTTGGCTCCAAAAAACAACATGCCTTCAAAAAGAGTCATACATTTCTTGGCCACAAAAAAGTCCAAGAATTGGTGATGCAAATGCATGACTCTTCTGAACGCATGTTTTTTTTTTGAGCAAAACTCTTTATCCGTGTGACTCCAGCAACTACACGGAACTACTTTCTGCAACACTGAAACAGAGCCGGAACTCCGTTCACAGGATGCAGTGGAGGAAAAGTGACAGCTAATGAACCACACTGATGGTGAGGAGCTCATACAACTTCATGAAGAAAAACGCCAACTGTCCCTTTAATGCGACACATCATCTAGTTATCTGATCCTCTAACTCAAATCAATACATTTCTTTACATGTGAGGAGCAGAACATCTCAGCTCTATGTGTGTGTGTGTGTGCGTGTGTATGTGTGAGTGAGTGAGTGAGAGAGTCAGATAGGCTTCTGTGGCATCTCACCCTGTTTGGCATCATGACCAGCTGCTGTGCTTTACTGATGGAGCCTGACTCCAGCTTGCCCAGAATCACGGTGCCCATGTCCTGGAGGAGACACCAACATTCAGCAAGACATCGTCCACGTCCCAGGAGACACAGCCAAGAGGACAGACATTCAGAGTCCTGGACCTCCATGCACCAGGAGAAAACTTCCCTCTCCATTCTCTCACATGACGTTAGCTATGAATTAAAAAGGTCCTCCCACAGCAGAAGCTCCTGCTGGTCAGCGGCACAGTCACAACCAGTATATGGCTCACTGTCGCCCCCTACTGGGAGTCGCCCTCACCAAGTTTCACAGAGCTTTGTGAAACTTGGCAGGTGTGCAAGATCTCCTCCAGACCCGAGGTGACGACCAGAGACACACACAGGTTGCAGAACGTCGGCCATTTTGAAGTGAACCCTGAGGAGCACTCTTCCTCATAAAGATTATCCCATCAGAGTTCCTTAAAAAAAAAATCTCAATCGGCCCTCAGGACCAAAAACGTCCCCTCCCTAAAAACTGCTGTCAAAATAACAGTCATATTTCTTCCACTTTAAATGAGTCACTCTTTTTAAATCAACTTCAGCCTGAAATGCATATATCAAATATTAATTACATGGGGGGATTTTAACCCTCTAAATGCCAGTTTGTTTACGTAACTCCACAGTATTTTAATGGAAAAACATTGAAACTCAAATAATTTCCATCAAATGGAATTCAAGGAGGATTGAACTATTATTGTTATTCGAGACAAAACACTTCTGGACAAAAACCTTCCCCAGGAAGTCTAAAGGGTTAACTCCACTTCACATGATCCAATCTGCTCCAAAATGTCAGCTTGTGATCACATCCTATTACAGCACCAATATGCTGGCAGTGAAAAACCATCATGCTTCACACTGAGAAGTTTTCCAAGAGGTTCGGGTGTGTGCTTCTAAACCAAAAGCAGCCACACAGGCAGAGGGAGGCGGGGTCTGAGCGGCAGGCCCCGCCCACAGCACTCGTCTTACCTTGTATTTGTCTACAATGGGCAATCTGACTGGTCCATCGCTTGATCTGTTGAAATTTGGCAAACTGTCCAAGTGTGGAATGAAGGGTAACCCTCTGAAAGGACATCCAACACGGACGGCGGTTAGGAGAGACGTCAGACCACCGGACCACCACACACATGCTGCAGGACTGAGGACTTACGTGTACCAGGAGCACATGTCGGTGGGCTCCTTCAGGTTGGCCCCCGTCAGCCCGGAGCAGGGCATGAAATGAATGTCTTTCTTGGGGTTGAAGCCCACCTTCTTCAAAAATGGCACTAGTTTCTCCTTGCACTCTTCATACCTGAGCGTTCAGAGCACAGCGACATTGAGAGATGTAGATAGATAAAAACACAACTTAAAGGGGTCTTGCCACGTTTAGGTGGGGGTGCTCCATCTCCTCACCTCTCCAGGCTCCAGTTGACTGTTGGGTCGTCCATCTTGTTGACCAGAACAATCAGGTGCTTGACCCCGGCCGTTTTGGCCAACATGGCGTGCTCCCGCGTCTGCCCACCCTTCTCAAAGCCGGTTTCAAACTCGCCTTTCCTCGCCGAGATCACCTGAGGTCATCGATAAAGTCCCGTTAGAGGCTTAGGAAACGTCAGCAGAACATGGAACCATATTCCAGGCGTCACAGATCACATCATCAATGTGTTGGCAGCTGCACGTTTGGACACAAAGATGTTTTGATGTTCCGTGGTGATTCACATCAACTTCAACAGAACCCAGAAACGGTGGCTACGTTCCCAGTCAGTCAATACTGGGTTTAAGGTCCATATTTCGGTTAGTGAAACATTGGGAATAAGCCGTTTCCATGCGTGAGCAAACAGGGTTATACAAATTAATGTTCCTTTTGATGGGGATATCCTGATAGGCGGACACATGATCAAATATTTGCCTGAGAAAAGGTGGAACCCAGGGAGAATATTCAGATTTAAAAAAAATATGAGCTCATATAAAATATGAGCAATTCAAATGAGTTACTGGTGTTTACATGGACACGAGCAACCGTGTTATTGCTGATATTCGGCTTAGAAAAGGCTGATTGACTGCATGGAAACATCAGCAGTAGCTTAGAGCAGCATTCAAAGTCAACATAAAAAGCAACCAAATGTCTAAAAATAAATCCAGACTAACAATTAAAACTACCTGAAGTCAATGAATGGGGCCAATCGAACTGCTCAATCAATCGATAGCCGATGGAGGTGTTTTGTGGAGATCTGGACTGATATCAGATCCTAATGAGTGCGTCCTCCCCCAGTAACGAGCCTGAGTGATGGACTTTACTGACGTTCTTACAGGCTGAGCAGGAGAACGTTCCTGAGCCTCCCGAGTTTAGTTACGCAGCTGAACAAAGCCATGATAAAACTCCTCATTCCAGGGTCTCAGTCTTTGTGTTTTGCGGGGATCCACAGGGTGTTTTGAAGCCTGTTGGACGCGTCCTGCTCTGGGACTCACCAGGACAGCCAGGTCTGCTTGTGAAGCTCCTCCAATCATGTTGGGCACGAAGCTCTTGTGGCCCGGAGCGTCTAGGATGGTAAAGTGCTTTTTGTCTGTCTCAAAGTACGCTCGGCCCACCTCCACCGTCTTGCCTTTGTCCCTCTCCTCCTGATTGGTGTCCAAAGCCCAGGACAGATACCTGTGGAAACGCCAGCACCCTGTCATCACTGCACCAGGACATCTCTCACCTCACAGACTGCAGTGGCGGATCTTGTCTCTTCCCACTCACCAGGTTTCCCGGTTCTTCTCCTTGGCTTCTCTCTCGTACTTCTCTAAAGTTCTCTTGTCCACCATCCCCGTCAGATACCTGCAGACCAGGAGCACCACAGACACAACTTAGAGAGTTCAGGTGGCTGATTTAGTCCCAACTTCCACCAGAAAATAATCCATGTTATGACTATTTTTAATGGAGCACTTTTTGACGCCCTGTCCTTTAAACCAGTGATTCCCAACCAGGGGTACGTGGGCACATTGCAGGGGGTACGCGGAAACATTTAATAATGTATTTCCAAGATGATTAATAAATATTCTCAGTCATTTCATAGGCCCGAAATGAAGAGGAGACCACAAAGAAACGCAAGAAAGAGGCCAAACCTAAACCAAATAGCTGATCGAAAGGTGCACAGCCATTCAGAGGCAGCAGCGCGCAGTGATACGAAGGGAGGGAAAATAGTGCCGGGTGATTGCGCGGTCAGACTTTTTTGCAGCCAAGAATTGGTGATGCAAATATTTGACTCTTTTGAACGGATGTTGTTTTTTGGAGCAAAACGCAAGCGTTTCTGGGACTTGTGCATCAAGTCCAGAGCAGCAATAGACGCTGTCTCAGTCATTACCTAAGTCACAAATGAAGTTTTGCGGAGAAACTGGAAGTAGAAACAAGTGGGCGTGACGTCACTGAAGCCACTGGAGCATCAGGCGCCACGGTGACAACATGAGCCATTTTATGGACACGCAATGGAGTGTCGAAGTCCCGCCCCGTCCAGTAGACCCCCATGGGAGCTATGATATCGTAAAAAAAGAATGGGTTTCTGTGTAATGGAGATTAAGTAATTATTTTCTGGTCCCAGTGGTTCTCTGCCCCAGATTACACATATGTTGTTTGTGGATTTAAATGATCATTTTTCATGTCAACCGTTTGAGCCTTTATTTGTGCAATTGCTCAGTTAAAGGCTGCAGAGAAACGCAATGAGGAACACTATATGTCGCATATGTGATGTCGCGCCATCGCCCTTTCCCTCTGCTTCTCGCCATCGGCATAACGGAAACTCTCCACATGATTTTCACCTCTTTGGATGCAAAAAAAAGGCTAACATTATCAAACTTCTTCGAGCTAAATTGCAGTCTTCTTTGCATGAAAAAGTATCTATAAAAACCACAAAAAACATGTGAACGGCATGGCACAATTCGAATGGGACCAGAAAATTGATTCTCATTCATAAAAATTGGGTTATGGGATCCATGGACCGAAAATGGAAGGGCGGGACTTCACTGCTCCGTATTGGTGGCCAAGCCGTGTCCGGGGTGAACTCGGCTTCAAAGTTATGGTGGACAAAAACTAAGGCATACTCACATGATTTGCCCGCCAATGGTGGATTTGCCAGCATCTGAAAGACAGAATGTTCTCGTCAGACACAGCAGCTATATTTCTTTCGGCGACAACTGTCTCAGCGGAAGACCAGAAGAAGTGGCAGCGTTTCCCCACAGACCTCCACCCGTCAGAGCAGCCAACAACCGGCCTGGTCGACCTTTACCTGACGTAAAGTTGTGAACTATGACTTTATGTGCGCTGTGCAGCAGTGCAGGCGGGTCTGGAGGCGCTTCACGGAATACAACACACAAGAGAAGAGTAGATACCACAGCCTCTTATGTGCTCACAGGTCATCGACACATCAGAACGCAGGGGTGATAACACCGGCGCGGCACAATGGAGGAAGATCTCCAGGCCAGAGCATCAGCCATCAGCGCGTGAACCAGAGAGTCTGGTCAGAGTGGGCACACTAGGACACAGCAGCTCAGGAGGACATCCTCCTGCCTGACAACCGCTTTGGGGTTTAAACAAGGCAGAAACCAGAGAAGAACGCCTGTAAACTGGTCTTGGTGGCCTCCTCATATTTTTGATTTGAATAAAAACTGGTCGAGTCTTTAAGTCATCAGGTTCTTATTTTCTTATAAATATCTTCTGGATATTTTTCTTAGTTAACCCTTCAGAGTTCCTGGGGGTGTTTTAATTTTTTTTTTAATTTTTTTATTCAGAGGGTCAAAATCCCTAAAAAATATTTGATATTTGATATGCATCTTTCAGGCTGCAGGTGATTAACAAGACCGACTAATGTAAAGTTGGAGAAAATATTAGTATATGATATTATTCCAACACTTTTTGTCCCGAGGAACAAATAAGCGTTTGCTATAAAAATCTGTCACTGCAGAAAAATTAGAATGTCTTAAGTTCAAATGTTGCTGCTAATCATCGACCATCTGAGGCTCTAATAATAATAAGAAGAATAAGAGTAAAATATTCATTGAATTGCATTTTATGAAAATTATTTGAGTTTTTCCTTTTTTTCCCTCAATAAAAATACTGGAGTTACATAAACAGACTGGCATTTAGAGGGTTAAAATCCCCCCCATAATAATTAATATATACATTTCAGATGAAGTTCATTAAAAAGATTGACTCATTTAAGTGAAATAAATACTAATATGTTATTTTACAGCAGTTTTTAGGGCGGGGATGTTTTTCATCCTGAGGGACTTTTTTTTTTTTTTAGGAACTCTTAAGGTCTGCACGGAGAGCAAAGCTCAACCAGAGTGAAACTCCTCAAAGTGGATTCTGATTCAATGCAGCTTCAAAAATATCTTAATTTCCATTTCCCTTCTTTCCGTGAGCAACAAACCAACTCCAAAAGTGTCCACTGCTGTAACCAGCACCCATTTCATATGGCATCAATAAAATACCAACCAAAACCTTCAATTATGATATCAAACTCAATTGATAAAAAGAACACATACACATACCACTGTTGGGCTGCGTGTGTGCGTGTGTGCGTGGGGGGGGGGCAGAGAAGCACTGACCTACGTGTCCGATGAACACCACGTTGATATGCTCCTTCTTAGGGGCGTCTGGCTGTGTGGGGGGGACCTTGGGCGCCGGCGTCTCCTCCTCCTCCTCCATCATCTCTGGGGGCGTCTCCTCCGTGGTGGCCGCCACCTCCGGCCCTCGGTCCCCGCCAGGCCCGCCTCCCGGCTCCTCCTCGTTGGGCTCGGCTTCTTTCTGGTCCCAGGGCTCCTCTGTGGTCATCTCTGTGTCGCCGTTCTCCACTGGAGCTGCACGGCCACAGAGGAAAACCACAGTTAGCTGGCGGTCAGACTGCAGCGTGCTCGCTCTGCTGTCCCTCAACGACTTGCTGCTTTCAACCACTCAGACAGACACAAGCCTCATCACGCATCTTATCTAGGGGTTTCCCGACAACTTTTTCACTTCCGATACGAAGCTGATACTGCAGCTTTTGATACAGACCCGATATCAGGACGAATCACACATACCATTATGATTTATTTTGTAATATTGAATGTTAGAAAAGGCTTGACCAAGTGATATTACTCAAACAGAGAACAATAGTCGGCAACAATAGCTATGAGGAAAAACTGACACATTGATTATGAACCAATGCGTTACTTTGCTGTCTACAATACAGTGTAAGTGACAGTTTTTTCCCGTTGGGATCGTGTGTGAGTGAGTTCTGTATGTTTTTGACCCAAAAGTGTTGCCGTAGTAGGAAAACTCCCGGTTGCCTAGTTCACTGTACGTTCAATGTTTGGCTTGGAAAATGTATGCCTGCTTGACAATACTGCTGAGACCATATATTTAAGTGGATTAAACATAAACCATGTTTTTTACGGATTGCCACAGATCGCTGTAAATGTTAGCGATAGCATATCCATGCATTTTTCCATAGATGTTAGCTGGGAGCTAATGCACCGTTTTATAGCGATATTTTCTATCCATGAAACCAATGCGTATATTTCGTTTGTCCAGTCTTGCAGTGTTATCCGAGTCTATCTGCCCAGCTGTGCGGGTCAGAATATTGAAGCTACTAGGCCTGCTGGAGCGGAGTCTGGAGTGGACCAATACTCTACCGATTTTTTTGTTGTTGCTGATATCGGGCGTGTATCCGATATTAATATTGGATCGGGACACCCTTATCTTATCAAAACCAAAAAACATCAACTCCACTATCAATGTGACCTCAATTTGTGGTCTCTATAATAACTAAATAAACTAAAACTTCTACAACACTTTAAAGAACTGTGGTTTATTAGCTTAATACATTCGCTCTGATAAAAAGTAAACACTGATAGCATTTTTAAGCTACAGTGGAGGAAAAAAGTTTAGGCACACTCACCAAGCTCGACTGTGCTAGGCAGGACTAGTAAATATTAATTTGATGATGTGATGAATTATTTTTTGTTCGGTTTTCAACACATTGTTATTTGTTGACTTTGACACAGATAATGTTGAGAACTGACATCTGGAAACTGTCAAGAATTTGATTGTGTTAGCTTTCTTGTAATAAACAAAAAATTATAGCATTTGTAGTCGTCTGTGTCTGTCTAATGTGACCAGAACCTTTTTTCCACAAATATTCATGATAATATTTGAGATTGTGTAAAATTTTAAGGGTGTGCAAAAACTTCCATCACTTTACTTCCACTGACTGAAATGGATATCGGTAATGGAGGTTTTTCCAGGTACTGACAACTCCAAAATACATTTAAACACAACATTCACCACATGTCAGCAGGATTACACACGCTGCTTGCCCTCTGGCCAGCTAGCGGCGGCGCTCCAGCAGCATGGACACAAACGGCCCAACGCTGGCAATAGAGACAAAATAAGAAACAGGCGTGCGGACAAAAGCCTCCTACACATTCAGCAGCGCAGCAAAGGACACAGATCCTGGACCGGTGTGAGACAAGCGGCGCCTCTTTCACATCTACTGCAGCAAGTTAACCAACTTCATCATTATTAGTGTGGGTGTGTGTGTGCGTCTGTGAATGTCGGATTCTAGCTGACTAACTACATTTTGGCAAAGAGGATTAGTATCATCACTGATGGCGAGTCCAAAACATCTACTTCATTCAAGGACGGACGGACGGACACACACACACACACAGGCACACGCACAAACACACGCACTCATGCACGCATGCACGCACACACAGAGCTTCTGTCTGTCTCAATGCAATCCAAGTTAAGGAACACAAACTGCACTTCACTCTGGCAGCAGCTTCACACAAAAACCCTCAGTTCGCAAACACACCAGTGAGGAATAATCCACCGTGTGAGGCGACTTCAACTACTTTGTCAGAGTTGTCCTCAGAGTTTCCGGGTTCAGCTGGAAGTATCCGAAAGGAGCTGGACCTGCACCAACAGAAACCTGGGTGATGCACCTTCACTCCACAGCGAGGCCTAATTCAGTCCGAGCTCAAAAAAGCCCTCGCCAATTTTCTCTTTGGCTTGTGACCCGAGCAAATGTCGGAGAGACGCAAACGCCTCGGAGTCTGCGCTGCACCCGAGTCGCTGCTGACAAAGAGCCACAAGTTTTCAAAACTGGAGAGGAAAACACACACACACACACACACGCAGCTAATCTCAGACGAGTGTGTGTGAGATCAGAAGAGACTGGGCTAACTTGACTGTGTTTAAAGTTGATGTTTCAGAAGGGCAAACCATGGCTCCTGCTGACACTCGTTTGCTTCATGACAGGAAGTGCAGCCCTCTGTCGGTGTTCCTCCTCCTCTCTAATTGATTCATCATGCAGATGTTGCCTGACTCCTCAACCATGCCAGGTTTCTCCACCGTGCTCCAGCTTCTGTTTCCCTCCTCTGGTTAATCGAGTTATCTTGTTTTCACTTTGTACAACTTTTGCAGCAAGAGGCATCTTACCGATCCTCACCACACGGTCAGACCCCCTCCACAACGTCCAACATATGATTTACTTCCAGTGTGCGTCTGTGTGCACGTTGTGGCCTTCATCTGTCCCCTCGCTGAAATAAGTGTGCGCCCTTTTTGTAGTGATAAAGAAACACTGCCAGGGTGTGGGGGAGCCAAACAGCCCGGGACAACAAAAGACAAGCTGATGTTAATCTACAACTCAACTCATTATTCACTCAAGTTTCTAGTCAGACGCTGATCTCACTTGCCTTCAGGTGGAGCTCGGCTTCAGTGTGTGAGAGAGCGACCAGTCAGCTAAAACCAGCTACCGGCTGCTAATCCTTTCTGTGACGCGTTGGGACGGCGTGTCAGAACAACGAGCCGAGAAGGAGCAGCTTCTCTGAATGACACCTAAACACAGAGGCCATACACACCAGCGCTTTCTGACACCTCCATGGTGGACAGTTTTTCAACGGCAACTGAAACACAATGGAAAAACAACGGTTCACTTCAAGTAGGTGCAGCAGCCTCACCTTGAACTTGACTTTTAATTTAAAAAGTGTCAGCGCTGCCTGATGTTTAGAGAACCTGTCGCCGCCTTAGCAATGACTGGCTACGTTTCCATGCAGTCAATCAGCCTTCTCTAAGCGGATTATTAGAAGTTACCCGGTTGTGTCCATGTAAACACCAATAACCCATTTGAATAAGTGGAATATGCTCATATTCCAGTTTCCCCCTGGTTCCTCCTCCTCTAAGGTGAGTATGTCTAAGGTGTCTCCTCCTCTCAGGATCTCCACATCAGAAGGAAGATGAATTAGTGTTGTGCTCATGTTCTATCAGCAAGGAATCTTGGTCTTTGGAGTCCAGGAACTCCTTGTAAACATGGCCAAAGGCAAGAGCAACACCACGCCACACTTTTGGAGTGAGGAGGAAACCAATCACTTCATCAGTGTGATGAAAGACACAAACATCCTGGCATTTGGAGACGCTAGAAAGTAGCGGGATAGAAGATCCACAAAAAGGGGAGCGGGAAGTTACGCATAGCTCACGCATGGAAACACCTTATTCCCAATGGTTCACAAACTGGAATATGGACCTTAACCCCAATATTGACTGACTGGAAACGTCGTCAATCATGTTTACAGTTCAATAAACATATACATGTTCTGATCATTAATGTTCCTCAAAGTCTTTGCTGTCTCAGAATAAGTTCCTCTTAATGATAAGAATAGTAGAAATGTGGTTTCAAGTTTCCAACCAGGCAGATGTACCAACCAGATGTAGCAAAATACGACACTGAATCAAATGTGTCCAGAAATGAGACTTTCACACTGTTTTGTCTCCATTTGCGACACTCGAGGCCTTCGGTGCTCCTTTTTATCAGGCAACCTGGAGTTTGGCAGGTTTGGGTCCAACACAAACACGGCTTGGTGGTCGATGATTGACTCGGGTGGAGTGTGTGTGTGTGAATGTGTG
>CAESWR010000310.1:5343-44033 GCA_903171835.1 Mullus surmuletus
GGAGTGCCAGATGGAGGAGTGGTACCAGGAGGTGGGGCAGCTCCAGGTGCAGGCAGCCACCATCCCGCAGCAGACGCAGGTGAAGGAGAAGGTGGCCGTGCAACAGGTGGCCGTGGAGTCCAGGATGGCGCGTCTCATCGAGCCTCTGAAGGAGAGACGGCGGATCCTGCTGGCGTCCAAGGAGGTCCACCAAGTTGGACGAGACCTGGAGGATGAAATTGTGGGTTTCTTAAATACAAACAAAAACATAAAAGAATATTTGTTCGGATATTTCTTAGATATTGATATTTTGAAATCTCTGTCATTTTGTAGTTGTGGGTTCAGGAACGCCTCCCGATGGCCATGTGTCAGGACCACGGTGGATCTCTGCAGGCCGTTCAGCAACTCATGAAGAAGAACCAGGTGAGGAGAAACCACAGCTTCTAATTGACCCACTGCACACCTTTACGTGTCGAATGATTCCCCTGAAGCTTAAAGTGTTGTCGTCTGTTTGAGTTTGAAGCGCCTCTTTGTCGTCCTTCCTCCTCCAGAGCCTTCAGCGGGAGCTCCAGGGCCACAGGGGCCGCATCGAGGACGTCCTGGAGAGGGCAGCCATCATCGCCTCCATACGCAGCCCCGAGGCCGACTGCACCCGAGCGCGCCACGACCAGCTGGCCCAGCTGTGGGCTCTGCTGTGGGCCGAGACGGAGCGGAGGCAGCTGGTGCTGGACGCCATGTACCAGGCCCAGCAGTACTACTTCGACACGGCCGAGGTGGAGGCCTGGCTGAGCGAGCAGGAGCTGCACATGATGAACGAGGAGAAGGGGAAGGTTTGTAACTGAGGCACTTAAAGAGAGAGTTACAGCGTGTTTGTCATGTTTTTCACGGATGTATTTGTTTCGTTTGACGCCAGGACGAGCCGAGCACGCTGCAGCTTCTAAAGAAACACTTGGTCTTGGAGCAGACCATCGAGGATTACGCTGAGACCATCGGCCTTCTGTCTCAGCAGTGCCGACAGCTGCTGGAGATGGGACACCCAGACTGGTGGGATACGTCCACATGCATCATCAACATCTGTGACTCCGTCTGACTAAAGTGTTGAAATCAACACATTTTTAGCTACTTAAAGAACAAACAAAGATTTGTCATCCAAATCTAAAGTTGCAAGAAAACCCATATTGCGCCTCATGTATCTCTACAGAAGTGTTGGGCTCCCAGGGCAGAAAAAAACAGAGCATCACGTCATGACATGATCATTTCTTGTTACAAGAATAAACATCTTATTGCAAGAACAATAAACGTATCTAATTAGAAATTGATTGTCAGAATAGTCACAAATGTTTATATCAGTGCAGTATCATCATGTTATAAAGTGATATTCTATTATTAGAGTAATACACCGGATACATTTAGTACAATGTTTGAATGAGGAAACTGTGCGAAATGAAAGACACGGCCCATGTGCACCATTGGTCATGTTTTACGAGGTGCGTGGGCTAAGACATGGTGACACTGCTCTAATTGACTGTGATTGACGATATTGCGATTAATGTGTACTAAAGGATTTTTTTTTCATATATGGGGCTTTGCAAAATGAGGAAGCCGCACAACCAGCAACCAGAGCACATATCACACAGAGTTCACCTCCGCCTGAAATCAAGTTATCACATAATAACGCAATATTTTATTGTGAGAGCAATGAAGGTATCGCACTATTACATAATAACATGATACCTTTATTGTTCTAACAATAAAGTAATCACATTATAATGCGATAACAATCTATTTCTCTTTCTGCCGCGGCCGCTCCGAGGGTATCAGCCCTCTCTCTTTTTGACATGTATTCTCTGTTTCCACAGCGAACAGATCAGCAAGCGCCAGTCGCAGATCGACCGCCTGTACGTGTCTCTGAAGGACCTGGTGGAGGAGAGGAAGAGCCGTCTGGAGCAGCAGTACTGGCTCTACCAGCTCAACAGGGAGGTGGACGAACTGGAGCAGTGGATCGCTCAGAGGGAGGTGGTCGCCAGCTCGCCTGAACTGGGCCAAGACTACGAGCACGTCACTGTAAGTGTGTCGAGAGAGATAATAATAGACCTCAAAAGTGACAGGGAGCACCAGCCTCATGTGATCGTCAAGTTAGAGAGGAAGAGTAGAGAATAAGTAATGTGACACTTTCTAAATCCACCCTCTCTCCTTCCTCCAGGTCCTGCAGGAGAAGTTCACCGAGTTCGCCTCGGAGACGGGCAGCGTTGGCCAGGAGCGCGTGACGGCCGTCAATCAGATGGTGGACGAGCTCATCGACTACGGCCACTCGGAGGCCGCCACCATCGCCGAGTGGAAGGACGGCGTGAACGAGGCCTGGGCCGACCTGCTGGAGCTGATGGAGACCCGGGCGCAGATGCTGGCCGCCTCGCACCAGCTTCACAAGTTCTTCTCAGACTGCAGAGAAGTAAGACGACAGCCGAACATTATCGTCATTATCATTATCATCTGCTTTCCTGTTTAGAAAGATGCATCAGTCCACTTTTTATACAGTCAGTTTTTAGACAACAATGCCTGGTGCAAAGGCAACAAACTAGCTTGTGATTATACACAACTATCCTTTAAAGTTCATACTGTTTGTTTTTTCTGTTTGATTTATATATAGAAGTTTTCAACATAGAAAAAAAACATATACAGAATGCCTCAAATATCAACATGAGCATTAGTGTTCATAATATCGTTGTCGTGCCATTTTTTGCCCACGATAATCGTGAAGATGAAAATCTGATATGATGAGAGCCCTAATATTCATACACACTTACACTTACATACATGCATATATATTTACACATATATACCTATAATATATATATTTACAATATAATGATATATATAGATAGACATGAATAAGTTTCGTACTGTTTGTGTCGTATCTTGAATGCTCTCATACATATGTGTGTTTGGGGTGTTTTTTGCGTGTGCATCTGTTTTAGGTTTTGGCCCAGATTGAGGAAAAACATCGACGGCTGCCGGAAGTTCGGGCTCGGCAGGGCAGCACTGCCAACACCAGCACCCTGCAGAGACTCCTGCACAGCTTCGAGCAGGATATACAGCTGCTGGTCACACAGGTGCGCCAGCACACACACACACACACACACACACACACACATGCTCAGTGAAAAGAGAGGAGAACGCACATGAGACGGCGGCACATTTTAGTGAAGAACAAAGCAAAAAAATCTCTGCGCAGCCGACCCTCAGGGCAGCTGTGTTCTGTGCGTCACTTGGGAAGCCGAATGGTTCCTGCAAGTCCCTGAAGAATGACTATTTCCGGTGTTTTCCGTGTTCAGCATCGCGCTCCGCTAAGTTGTGCTCCTCGGCTCCACCAGGTGCGGCAGCTGCAGGAGAGCGCCGCCCAGCTGCGGACGGTGTACGCCGGCGAGAAGGCGGAGACCATCGCCTGCCACGAGCACGAAGTGATGCAGTACTGGAAGGAGCTGCTGACGTCCTGCGAGGAGTGCCGGGTGCAGATCACCACGGAGACGGACAAGCTGCGGTTCTTCAGCATGGTGCGAGATCAGATCATCTGGATGGATTCTATCATCTGCCAGATCGGGACAGGAGAGAAACCCAGGTATCCGCCCGCCCCGAAATCTCACATTATGGCGACGCGGCGATGTAATTTCAAACCTCTCCCCCCCGTGTGATGCGCCGCAGAGATGTGTCCTCGGTAGAAGTGCTGATGAACTATCACCAGAGTCTGAAGAGCGAGGTGGAGGCGCGCAGCCAGAGCATCCTGGAGTGCATCGAGATGGGCAAGACCCTGCTGGCTGCCAGAAACCCTGCAGCTGAGGAGGTGAGACGTCTGTGAAGGTTCAATTACATTTGAACAATCCCAAGTGAGATCTAATGAAACGAATCGCTGCAGCACTTTGAAAGAAAGACAAAGTCGATGGGATTAAAAAAAGAAACAAACACGACGGTTTCCTCTCAGTCTGTGCTATTATCTACCCATCGCATCCAACACTGTCTCTTCAGCTACTCGTGTGATCTGATTGTTTTCCTGATGTCGCCCATTTTGCTTCTCAGATCAAGGAGAAACTTGACAAAGTCATCACCAAGGAACACGAGATGTCTGTGATGTGGGACAAACACTGGGAGGTCCTCCAGCAATGTAAGTGCAAAAGTGTAAAATCATTGATAAACATCGATGGCACTGTGATGACACGGCTGATACTTAAACTACTATATATGTATATATATCCCTTATTTGGAGACTGTGTACTGTGTTATTCTCAGCATTTGAAGCTGGAAAATCTGATTTAATTTTGAATTTTTTCAGTGTTGGAGGTCCACCAGTTTGCCCAGGAGGCCGTGGTCGCTGAGGCGTGGCTCACGTCTCAGGAGCCGTTCATCAGCAGCAGCGAGCTGGGTAAAAGCGTTGATGAGGTGGAGCAGCTGATTCGTCGACATGAAGCTTTTTGCAAAGCAGCTGCCACTTGGGAGGAGAGATTCAGCTCACTGCGGCGACTCACCACGGTACATCATCATTATTACTGCTAATATTTGTATTTCACTGTCAGCTGTGCTAGTAATGGTGTAATTATCATCGCCATTACTATCATTGTCAGGGAACGTAATGATAAGATGCCAAAATAAGACAAAGGAGGTGGAGAGTCATTCATCACAGCCCCTTTTCTCTCTGCAGGTTGAAAAGCTGCGAGCCGAGCAGAGTAAACTCCCCCCGACCCCTCTGCTAGGGCGTAAAGTCTTCCTGGACCCCCAAGATGCTTCGGGCGGTCCAGCCACCCTCCCTCGGCTCCCGCTCTCCCCCGTCATGAGACAGACCATCTATGAACAGAACGAAGCCAGCACTCCTCCCTCGCCGTCCCCCGCAACCCCGACGCCGTCCCCCTCATCCGTGGCACGCCGCCTTGGCTCAACAGTCGCTAATTACGTGCCCGTGATGAACGGCTCCAGCTACCGCCACACGCTGGAGGCGCGGCACGGCGGCGTTGTGGGCGTGGCCGCAGGGCTCGGCCAGCAAGCTCCGGCTCCCTCCTCCATCGCGTCCATCGCCACGGCGGCGATGCTGGTCTCGGCCAACCAGGCGCGGGAGAGCGCCACCATGGCGAGGGAGAGCGCCACCATGGCGAGGGAGAGCGCCACCAGCATGGCGAGGGAGAGCGCCACCATGGCGAGGGAGAGCGCCACCAGCATGGCGAGGGAGAGCGCCACCATGGCGAGGGAGAGCGCCACCAGCATGGCGAGGGAGAGTGCCACCATGGCGAGGGAGCAGACCACCAGGGCCATGAGTCACCTACAGCCGGTGGTGCAGGCGGTCAGGGAAGCAGAGGTGAAGTCGTCCCCGTATCTACGGCAACCCAAGATCAAACACCTGGACGACGCGGTGACGCCGCTGCTGGTCGCCAGCCGGCTGGAGAAAGCTCGGGAGAGGAGGGAGAGGGAGGCCATGATGGGGGAGATAGGGACGGAGAAGGCAGAGGTGGCCGTGATGGCCGAGGTGGTCCTCCAGGAGCCGAGCCGGGAGAGGCTGCACAGCGAGCCCCTCAGAGGGCCCCGGGGGTCCCGGAGCGACCCGCTGGGCCACGCTGAGCCTCAGGTCCAGACGCACACGCACCACAGGGACCACAGGATAGAACGGCAGCTGTCCAGCGAGCAGCTGATCCAGGCGCGCAGGGACGAGCTGCCTCAGGAGGTGTGGCGAGAACACGCCGAGCGGCGGGAGAAGCGGACGCTGGAGAGGCAGACGTCCAGCGAGCAGGAAGGTCACGGCAGCCACGAGGGCCGGCGGAGAGAGCGAGACCGACACCGGCCGGACAGACAGGAATCCAGCGAGCACGACACCGGTCACTCAGACAGACGCTCGGCTGGAGGGTGAGACACTTGTTTTACGCTTACGTACAGATTTAGCTGGACGATATATTGTCCCACAAATTACGGCCGATAAACAATATTATTGTCAACATTATTTTGAGATCATTTTTTTGACTAATGTAATCGTAATATGGCACCCTTTAAAAAGTAATAAAGTATGCATTCTCAAAAGTATTTAACATCATAATTGGAATGTCAAGAACTTCTCACGAGGCTCACTGTGTGTGTGTGCTCGCGGCCCCGCCTCCCCCCAGTGATCCAAAGATAGTGGATGACTGACAGGAGGGTTCACTCTATTCATTCCTATGGAACCAAGGTGCTGAGACGATGCACAGAGTGAACCCTCTTGACATCCAACCTGTTATTTATCATATTTATCATGCAATTAATTGATTTATTGATTGTTGTGACAGGCTTACGCTTTTGCACGTTTTATATTTGTAGAGTAAAGACATAACGGACATTTCTTTCACAGAGAGAAGAGATCCACCCTGGCAGAAATCGTAGAGCAGCTTCAAGAAAGAGAAGCCGCACAGGTCTGACGCTCCACATACTCTTTACACACTCACTACCTGGTCAAGATAATTGTACATGGATGAAACAGACAGGGAGCCTCTAAACCTAATGTAGTTCCAGAAACCAGCGTTAAAGCGGTTTTCCCAGAGTTCGTGTGGATATTTGATGCCAGCTCAGACTCCTCACTCCTCCTGCCTGTGATCCGTTAGGCCCGTGGCGAGGTGCCCCGCCTGCCTAACGGCCTTCCAGAGAAGTCTTCCCGCCCCGAACGGCCTCGAGCTCGGGACAGACCCAAACCACGGCGCCGTCCGCGACCCAAAGAGCCGGGAGAGACGACGCGGCGGTCCAGGTCGGCTCCGGCCCAGAGCAGCCCGGCAGTCGCCCAGCCGCCGGCGCACACCGCACACCACGAGGGCTTCCTGTTCCGCAAGCTGGACATCGAGAGCCTGAAGAAGAGCACCAATAGGTGGGTGTTCAGGGGCCGCCACGATGAGCGGATCACACGGGAGTGGTTAGAGAAGGAGGCTGGACACTGGTGTCATGACCATCAGACCTCAGGGATGGAATGTGCAGCCGCAAATATTGAAAACTCACCCGAATTGGGGAGAAAAAAGTCTTTTGAAATTACCACGCAAACACCCGACTGTCTGTTTCTGATGACATCACTTCCACCTCCATTTTTTGACTGAGCAGCAATGATAGGGCATGAGTAGAGCATGCTAAGCTAACACATTCCGCTAACACTGTCATGTTGACCAGATGCATGACTGACTCCAGGACTCACGGTGCCTTCAGGGCCACCTTGTGGTCAACATGATGTATGCAACACGAAGATACGGCTCTGTCTCTTCCTCAGACACATATCAATCGATCTTGACCCAAATTCATATTTTGATCAGCAAACACACAACATATGAATCATTTCTATGCTCTGTAAGGTGGAACAGTTGCTTTTTTAGGATTGGGAAGTTTGATTCAAAAGTCACATTTATTTATATAGCACATTTAAAAACCACCATAGTTGACCAAAGTGCTGTACATTCCAAATGGAATTGATACAAAACAGTTTAAAACAAGCACATTCAAATTCCGATTACAAGTAACAAAAGAAAATATGTTATTATTTGTTCATCCTTCACATCATATTTAGTGTCCAGATGTTGGAGAGCACCTTTCAGTTGTTGTCATTGATGATTTGCATTGAACACTACCAGTCAGTTCTTCATCATTCATTGTGATAATTTAAAAGTGCTGTAATTCATGTTTTCCTCCACATTCTGACATGTATCTGAAATAGAAACCTACACGTTCCATTAAGTGTAGCAAAAGGACACACTGATGGTTGTCATGTCAGGTTCAATGAATAATGTCTGTGATTGTCAGGAGCAGGTTGCTTATACAGATGTTTAGTTCATAACAACAATCAGTCACAGGAAAGTCACAGCATGAGGTTGCATGATTACAACAACCCTAAAAGCACACGGAAGAATAACACACACCAAAGCCTGTTGTTTTTGCTGATGGGGAATGCCAGTCACGCACGCACACACACACACGCACACACACACTCACACACTCACACACTCACACACACACACACACACACGCACACACACACACAGTACTTGGCTTCCACAGATGACCGGCCTGCTTCCTCCTGAGAGACACCAGCAGCAGAGTCTCTGGCTGCACCTCCCTCTAGTGGCTGGGCTGACTGCACACAGCTAAACGCTCATCCCCCCCCAGCTGTGGATGAGTCCCACTCACACGCCCACTTACGCCCACAGTGGACGAATGTCTCACATGTACATGCCCTGTTATGTACATGGCAAGGTAACGCCTAATCTGGAATGGCATAAACCTCTCGACAAGTGAATCTCCACCAGTTCCTTGTTTGGCTTCTGGAATCGTCTCCGTTTGAGAGATTTGATGGGAGCAGAAAATCTGGGAGCCTTCCCTCGACTCACAAAGATTTCTGTTTATTCTTGAGGAAGGTTTGAGATTCAGTTTGTCTCTAACTGTCAGTAGCGACTGAGCATGTTTATGTGCAGATTAATATTCTGGTATCACCCACAGGACTATTGTCTAAATTGTGATCATTAAAACTATCTGCTGTGAGACGGCACGTTCCTTCTCACTTCGGCTTTTCTGGTTTAGGATTCATGTCTAGGTTTGTCAACTAGAATTTCCTTTAAAACGACTAACAGCTCACATCTATACGCTTTGATAACTTCTCATTTAGAATAGAATCTCCTCTATTAGTCCTAGAGTGGGGAAACTGCAGATACTGTATAAAGATCAACAATGATGACTCATAATGTGAATTATCACCTGATAATCGACAAGTTTCCTGACTGTGGCACCATGAGGTCCATCTAATAAAGTCGTGCCATTACCGTGATAACAAAAACCCAATCTGTTAGAGTATCGGATAACTTGGGAGAAACAAATGAAATACAATGTAACTTTCTTGTATCGTGAAGAAAAAGAAACAGAAACCTAAAACTAAACAAAGATATCAAAAGATCTGCAAAGATTTTTAATTTATTCCTTTTAGTAAACCAGTTTTCCACACCAACTCAGTGCTTTCAAGTTATCATAACGTCTTGACATTTCCAAACTATTTGTCAAAAAAATGAATATATATTGTTTGGGATTTAATGTCACTTAATGTACAGTATAATTATGGGCTGGTTGAGAGAAGCAAAAGACATAGGTGGTTCATGAAAAGGCAATGGGACGAAGAAAAAACGGTTACCGAGCATTTATTAATAATGCAACATCATTATGGAATAAGTAAATGCATCAATATTATAAATGGATACATAAATGGATTGGGATCGGGATCTATTTTTTAAAAATCCTGAAATTAGATTAAATTGGAACCGCCCTGCCCAGGACGAGCTAAGGACATGTCTGGGAAAGTTGTATCATCTTATGTAACCTTCCATTAATATCTGTCTCTTTTGAGTCACCAAAAGCTTATTTTAGACTCTTAGATGACATTCAGCCTTTGCAGACGTTCAGGTCTAGTGTTTCCTGACCTGCGTGGGCGAAGCTGTCCTCGCTTTGTGCCCTTGCACTGCTTTGCTAGTCGACAGGTTCTGAATATTAATCTGCACATAGAGAGCTTGCTCGGGATAATACCGATATTTTGGTGGGAGCTCTGAATGTGCATGTTAACACGCTCACAAAGGCCAAACAAGCATGATCAAAGCTTGAGTTGTGTTGCTGCAAAAATGCCATTTAACCAAACCTCTCTTTCTCTCTCTCTCTCTCTGTCTCTCTCTCTCTCCTTTTGTCCTCGGTGCTGCTCCCGTCGTCTCCTCCAAGGTAAGTCCTATATGAGCTCCACACACCCCAACACAAACTGGGTGTAGCTTCCCATCCCGCCATACCACCCCCCCGCCCCCCCGCGCCCCCCCTCCCCTTGGTGTCCGTGTGTCCTCCGTCCGTTGGTCTGTGTTTGTTCAGCAGTGTGTTTCCTCCCTTCTTTGGGCTGGTCCATCACGCCTTCCTACCTGTCTGCTCTGGTCAGGTGAGTGAGGTGTTAGCTCAGCGAGAGCCACTGCCGCTCCTCTTGACTCCTCGCATCTTCCCCCAAACCACCGCCTGCCCCCACCCCCTCTCCTCTCCCTCCCCTCGCCACCCCGCTTTCCCACACCACAGCAGGTCATGGGTCAACCTTTACTGCGTGCTGAGCAAAGGGGAGATGGGTTTCTACAAGGACGCCAAGAACACCAGCACGCCGTACAACAACGAGCCGCTGCTGAACCTCTCCCACTGCCACTGCGACGTCACCAACGGATACAAGAAGAAGAAGAACGTCTTCACTCTCAAGTATGTGGTCATTCCCCCTTTTGCGTGAGATGTTGCTTCTGCTTCCCGCCTAGTGAGGGTCTTCTCTGGTCACACCAACACAAACATACAGCTATTTAGGTTTTGAACGGACTGGAATGAGCTAAGCAGGTCCATGTGAAGCTCTTCTGAAGCTTGGACAGCTCCATGTGAAATGTAGACACGTCCATGTTAAGCTTGGAGCTTAATCAGGTCCATGTGAAGCTTGGAGCTTAATCAGGTAAATGTGAAGCTTGAACAGGATCATGTGAAGCCCATATGAGGTTTGGAAAGGTGCATTTGAAGCTTGGACAGGTCCATGTGAAGTTAGGACTCTTTGAAGCTAATGTCAAGATTGAATAGGTTCACATTAAGCTTTCGTGAAGCTTGGGCGGGTCCATGTGAGGCTTGGACCACTTCATACTAAGTCCATGTCAAGCTTGGACAGGTCCCTTTACAGCTTGGACAGGGCCATGTGAAGTTAGGACTGCTCTCTTTGAAGCTCATGTTAAAGTTTGACAGGTCCACGGGAAGCTTTTGTGAAGCTTGGACGGGTCCATGTGAAGCTTGGACCGTTCCATGCTAAGTTGATGTCAAGCTTAGAAAGGTCTCTTTACAGCTTGGGCAGGTCCATGCATAGCTTGGACAAGTCCATAAGAGGCTTGAGCAGGTCCATGTGAGGCTTGAGCAAGTCCATGTAAAGCTTGAGCAGGTCCATGTGAAGCTTGGACCGCTCCATGCTAAGTCCATGTCAAGCTTAGAAAGGTCTCTATACAGCTTGGGCAGGTCCATGTGAGGCTTGAGCAGGTCCATGTGAAGCTTGAGCAGGTCCATGTGAGGCTTGAGCAGGTCGATGTAAAGCTTGAGCAGGTCCATGTGAAGCCTGAGCAGGTCCATGTGAAGCTTGGACCGTTCCATGCTAAGTCCATGTCAAGCTTAGAAAGGTCTGTATACAGCTTGGGCAGGTCCATGTGAGGCTTGAGCAGGTCCATGTGAAGCTTGAGCAGGTTCATGTAAAACTTGAGCAGGTCCATGTAAGGCTTAAGCAGGTCCATGTGAAGCTTGAGCAGGTCCATATGAAACTTGAGATGATGTTTCATCAATACAGCAACAAGACAGCAACAAGACCACAACACATTTTTGATGAGGATTTTTTACATTTAGTTTATCTAGTAAGTCAAAGAAGAACCATTGAAGAATTTCAGTCTCGTGAGAGTGAACCTGCATGTGGCTACAAAGACTAGAGGAGCACAAAGGCTTGATGAGCTGCATGTGGCTGAATTTGATTTGCTACAGCTCTGCTTCTCAGTTCAGTGTTGTTCCACTCATATTTCATCACATCACAGGTGGGCTTTGGGGGCTTTGACACATAGGCACTAATAACTCTCGGAACTGATGCTCTAAACTGCTCGTGATTGTTCTCTACCGCAGGACGAAGGACGGCAGTGAGTTCCTGTTTCATGCAAAAGATGAGGTGAGAGCCTCTCTGGCCACGTGTGACTTCTAACCGCCGAAGCGCCCAAAGATTGAATGAAATGTGACGGCGTTGTCTGTGTCTGCAGGAGGACCTCAAAGCCTGGGTGACCAACATCACCGCCAGTATTTCCGAGCACGAGGAGATTGCCAAATGGGGTCAGCCCCAACCTACTACCTCATCCACCGACGAGGGCACGCGGCGGGACGGCAGCAAGGCGGACAACCGGTCGGAGCGCGGCGGCGAGCGCTCGGACCGGGGCGACCGCATTGAGCGTGCTGACAGAGAAAAGGAGAAGGAGAGGGAGCGAGAGAAGGAGAGGGAGAGAGGCGAACGCTCCGAGAAGTCCGACCGAGGCGGGAAGTCCGAGGCCAAACGCTCCGAGAAGTCCGGTAAGAAAAAGTGAAGTCAGTGACGGACTGGCAGGGATTGAAACGTAACGAACTATGGACGGGGGGCGGTGGGCCGCACGCCGCCGCCCTCCCCCTCGCCCCCCCTCGCTCTCCGCCTCCAACACTTCAGCGGTTGAGTTTGGACGGAAGGATGGATGCAGGCTCACTCATAGGACGGCTTTGGAGCAGGAGACGTCTCTCTCTCCGACCCTCCCTCCTTCTCGCTCGGTCTCTTCTCCTTTGTCTCTGTGAGAACACAGAGTCGCTGACGCTCCACACGCTCCCCCTGGTGACTACTTTAGAGAACTGCAAGGGCGGGCGGCGTGACTCCGGGAGAGAGAGATGGGACTCGCATCACGACGACGAGTTGAAGGCTGTTTGTGGTTGCTGGTAGTGTGATTAAACGTAGCTCATACTGTCCCATGTTTGTTTTTTCTATGAGATGAGCTGTATCTTTACGTGTCTGTCTGTCCTATCTACTGTATCTATCTGTCTGTAAGTCCACACATCTTACACTATGTCTTATTACTCCTCGGAAAAGCGAAAGAGAATGAAAATTATGCCAAAATGTTACACAGACTTTCAGTTCACCCTTTTCTTTTTGTCTGTCCCGAGGTCTGGCCGTGAAAGATTATAATTTGATGCCAAATAGCGCCGACACGCCGCCTTCACATCACCGATTGTAGGAAGGGTTTCACGACGACCACCCGGTCTGTCAGGGACGCCGGAAAATGAGGAAAAATTTGAATTGCTACCATTAAAGGTTCAAATCTGCTTCCCCTCCTTTATGTCGGATCAATCCAGAGTAAAAAAAACTCGAGTGGTCACTGAAGACCACGTCGGTCTTTGGTTCAGTGATCAAACCCTCTGTAACCATCTAACCCTGTCCATTTAACCGTCCTGTTAAATGGATCTCCCTGAAAATGTTGCGGACGAGACTGAAAGCAAAGATTTGGCCAGAGGAAGCGATGCAACACGGAGGAGAACGGCTGAGGTGTCGATTTATGCTTTGCTGACCTTAGCTGACCTCATTCGACTGTGGTCGTAAGCACAGATTCTCGCGTTTCCAGCGGATGAGGCCCCCATATCTCCTCCACGTTCCCTTTGATTTACCACATAAATCTGTCGCATCTTTTTTTGTTTTCAAAGAGATTTTTTTAAATATGCATGTGTGTGTGTGTGTGTGTGTGGGTATGTGTGTGTGCGCGCGCTGCTCTCTGCTCCCAGGGTCTCCATAGCTCTCAGGTTACTTATGTTGGCGTGTGCTTCACATGTTGATATGTTCGGTCAGACACCTCCGCCCCCGACCCCCCCCCCGCCCCCCCCTCCCACCCACCGTCTTCCAGACCCATAACCACCCATAGAACGGACCTCCACCACGACACACACGCACACGAGAGGACGACGCAGCCGCTTCACAGGGAAACAGTGTCGGACAGGAACGATGGACGGGAGTGCGGAGAAGCAGGACGGAGCAAATACTCCCAGAGAGCCGCTCTCTGGTGACACTGTCCGTCTTCGCTGATGTTGCATGTCTTGCTTTGAGAGAAATCACATGTCAAAAAAAAAAAGAAAAAAAGAAGCTTGTCTTTTCAGCATCCACGCGTTTTCTTTCCTGTAAACTCACCACAAAGCCATAAAACCACCGCGGGAAAGAAAACAAAGTGGTGGCTCCGCCCGCGGCAGCGACGGGAGCGTCCTGATCAGAAAGTGTTTCAGATCCTTTCCAATGCTGTTTGTATCACTGCGACTCTCCGGCTCCTTTCAGTTGTGCTTGATTCTCTCATACAACCGGGAAGTTGACATCTTCCTCCATGTGAGCAGGTGCTTTCCATGACTGTACAACCCAAGATTGCCACATATTTATTTTCCCATCGTCCCAGATTTCTTTCTTTTCTACCAGAGGAGAGTCAGAATGTCTGGCTCCTTTTCCGTTACTCACCTCAGGATTTTCAATTCTCTCCTGACTCGCCATTCTGCTTCGTTTAGCATAATACATGTCTTGCAAACTGTTTTTTTTTGCTATTGTTTGAACACATCTTATGCATCTAATTTAGGTGTGAATGCCAGATCAATGCAAACATTAACGTGCATGTTGGACACAACAAAGTCAGAGTTGAAAGAGGTCAAATTCGAATGAACTCAAGTTGGATGATGCAGATGCTGCTGTCACATCACGACTCCAACGGGCTAATAAACTGACTCACTGTCACAGCGGCAGATGGACGCAGAGCAGACGGCAGGGTAAAAGCTAACCCGCTCACATCCAAACGTTCCATCGGCGCGGTTCAGGTCTTACCCTGCCCAGCTGTGTGTGTCTGCGCTGCTTTCCTCACATCAGCCTCAGTCTGTCAGCCGAGATGGAATGATGAATAAAAAACCTTTTGGTCTATCAGTGACGTGTCGATGTCTTCTCTTCTTGTCGAAAATGGATCGGTATTTTCACCTGTTCACACAAGAAGTGACAAAAACTGCTTGTAGATCACGTGATAAAACATTTATACAAATTACAACATTCTATACGGTTGGAAAGCCTGATTAGTCACCTTCTGTGAGGTACAACTTGTAAGGATCATGCATTCAGGGAATGAGCAACACAGCTAAATGTGTGGGTAACGTCCCCCCAAAAATGTGCCCAAACCCCCAGTCATACACCTGTGAGTGGCGCACACCTGGCAGCACTTGAAACTCAAAAGAGGAGTCCCCTGCAGGAGGAATCCTGCAGGGGATTTAGGAACATTTTTGGAGGCGTGAACCACACGTTTAGCATGTTGCTCATTCTGCAAATGCACGATCCTTACAAGTTGTACTTCGTTGTAAAGTTGTTGTATCGTCCGAGGAATTTTGGCACATTTTTGGGGGGCGTTAGCCACATCTTCAGCAATGTTGCTCATTCCACGATTGCACGGATCCTTACAGGTTGTACCTCGTTGTAAAGGTGACTAATCAGGCTTTCCAACGGTAATAAAATATGTTGTAATAAAATACAACATAATCTGGTATTATTAAAGGGGAGAAATATTCAGAGTAAAAGTACAGATACCCCTTGCTAAATTTTACTCAAGTACAAGTAAAAGTACTACAGTCAGATGTCTACTTAAGTAAAAGTACTAAAGTACTTGTTTTTAAAAGTACTTGAGTATCAAGAGTACAAGAGTACATTTTGTAAATATTGCATTAGTGCTGCCACAGTGCTTACATTCATGTACAGTAACGTCCTACATGGAGTTATGAAACATGTTCATGTTGAAACCTTGGAGAATGTAAGAGGAATTGAAAGTAAAATCAAGTCATTTTCATCTTTTTACCGTGTGATTTCCACGACTCAAACCTAACCCAGAATGTAAAAAGCTGCATTATCGCAGCTCGCCAATCATTTAGTGCACTTTTCTGTGGCTTAGAAATGTGAGGAAGTTTATTTCAATGTACGTACCCTGACATGCTCACGTAAGTTGGAGGATGAAGTTTTGTTTTAGAAGAATGAACAGGTACTCACGTTATGGATAGAAATGTAGTGGAGTAAAGAGTACAATATTTGCCTCTCAAATGTACTTGAGTAAAGTCATGAGTATTCCCCAAAAATGATACTCGAGTAAAGTACAGATCCCTCAAAATTGTACTCAAGTACTGTACTCAAGTAAATGTACTCTGTTACTGTCTCTACCGGCTCTGGAAATATTTGAAATAACATTTCCGAACTTGTAATATAAGTTCACTCTATTACTCGCTGAGATCAAACCAACAAGCTGCTTTCTTTGCAATCAATGTCAGTTTGCGGTGATATCGCCTCGCACTGCAGCTACATCAGGTTTGAATTAGAAACATTACACCATCTCATTAATGAAGGTCTCCAGCTTGTTCAAATTCCCTTTGTAAATCTTCATTGTCACATTCTACTGTGCAAATCTGACAGTTAGATTGAGCTTGAAACAGGCTGGTAGTTGTGGACTTGTTATTATTCTACCATGCTAACGAGCGAAATAACAAGATATCCTAAAAACACCAGAAGCAAAAAGTGAATCAGATCTTATCGTGCAACTTGAATAAGCAATCAAAGGATCAATCTTAGGTCAGCATTACATATTTACAAATGTAGATAAATTCACATTTTTGAACAAATAATCAGTTTTTTCTATCTGGGTGGTCATACGGTGATTGGATGGGTGGGCTGCCCAGGTCGTGGCTATGCACTGGAGACAGTCTCCTTCTTTCTTCAACCTCCAGTCCAGCTTTCCATCAAACTTTTGAACATGGAATTAAGTGGACAATTGTAGACTGGGAGTCTGAAATAAATTCTATGAGGCCAAAGGTCTCTGAGTTTTATCTGTGCACAAAAGAAAGACAATCGATTAGTTGGAGTGTGTGTGTGTGTGGGGGGGGGGGCACAATGGAAGGGAGTCTTTGTAGGATGAAACATAGCCAAAAAGGAGATAAAGCCGTCTCTGGATCGACCACTGCTCTTTCAGAGAATGTGAGAAATGGTCCCAGGTGCGGGTGGGCGGTTTATTAGATTTATGTTGGTGCTCAGGCGCTCAGTGTGCTCCCTGGTGCCTAGCATCTGAGGTCAAAAAGGTCACTGAAGATAAGCCTTAACTCAAGGGATAATATGTAAGAGTGCAACTGACCAACCAAAACAATCCTGTGATTTTTAATGTTCTGATGAAAACTAAGAAATGTGCCTTTGTGTTTAAAACGGGCGTGTGTATGTGTGGATGTGTGGATATCTCACATGAAAACACAGCAGCATGATGTGTTGGAGACTTCAGATGGAGACTATAGATCAGGGGTCAACAACCTTTTTGCCCCTGAGAGCTACTTCATGAGTCTTACGAAGGGCTACCAGTTTTATACTCTCTTCTGAAATAACTCATTTGCTTTGAATTTTGAACTACAATAGGACAGAGTTCACCTAAACTTACATGTATAATAACAATATTTTTAATGCTTTTTAAAGATATTGCCATTTTCCAATCTATAGAATTGCAAGTGTGATTAAAAAAGAATGGCAACAGAATACAATTAAACTTTGTAACAGGCCCACGGGCACCTCATGTGGTCCTTGGGGGCTACCTGGGGCCCATGGGCACCGAGTTGGTGACCCCTGCTATTGATCATAGATCCAGAGAGATGGTCCTTGATAATAGTTTTCACAAGGGTAAATGATTCCGCTCAGAATGAAAGTTTCAGAGAATGTGAGAAATTGCAGGTTTTGCCCCTGTGCCTCGGCGCTCCCTGGCGTAGCCCCTGGCCCCAAGCAGCAGTGGTCAAAAAGGTCACTTAAGATAGGCCTTAGCTCAGGTGAGAACATCTGAGAAAAAGACGAGTCTGTGGGCTAAGCTGAATATTTTGTAGTGAGATTTGCTTGTCATCTTTAACTTAGTTAAATGTTATCCATGTACGTCAATGTTATTTTTATTTTGTTTTTTATACATTAAGCATCTGTGGGCCTACGTGTAAAAACAAACAGGAGTGATGGCTTGTTTATCTGATTTCATATTTCATATTATTGGGTCAAGAAGGTCACTTAAGATAGGCCTTAGCTCGGGTGAGAACATCTGAGAAAAAGAGGAGGTCCTCTGTGGGCTAAGCAGAATATTATGTATGTCAATGTTATTTTGATTTTGTTATTATTATTTTTATTTGTTATAATTTGTATATATATACACATTAAGCATCTGTGGGTCTACATGTAAAAACAAACAGGAGTGATGGCTTGTTTACCTGATTTCATATTATTGGGGCTCTGCTGGATTGCAGTAATACAATTCATTTAACACTGAAAAAAATTGTTTTTAATAAAAAAGGGAAACATTCTTTACAATGTAGTGCAATAATGTAATTATTTGGAAATAACTGTAGATTATATCATTGAAGAAACTAACATTTAGTTGAAAAGATTAATTCATTTTTAAATGAATAATAACATGCTCTTTAACGGTGGATAATATCCGCGGCTGCGCTGCTTCCTCCGCGCCGCCAGGTGGCGACAACCAGCCGCACGTTTGTATCCGCAAAGCCTCGCGCAGCGAGAAGAAGAAGAAAAATCCCCAGAAGAAGAAGAGGAGGCGAAGGAGCACCGAGAGAAATGTCCACACGGAAGAAACACGGTGCGTGTCGGTGTTCTGAGGAAGGGTCGCGGGTTTGAATCCCACTCGCCGTCGGAAAGCAGCGCCAACGATCACCGGAAACATGGAGGCCAAGTTCCGGAGCCGAGCGGCGTCCACCGTCCAGCTCGCCATCCGGGCCACCGTGTCCGTGTTCGGGGACGTGTTCGCCCGAGAGGCGCCAACCGCCGAGTGGGACGACGAGGACCTCGGCGGGCGGATGGAGGAGATCGAGAAGAACCTGCTGGTCCACCTGCAGCGGGTGTTCTCGGAGCTGTGCGCGGAGCTGCAGGAGGAGAACGAGGCTCTGCGGGGCCGCGTGGAGCAGCTGGAGGACGTCCTGCAGAGGAAGGCCGAGCAGCTGGAGCACGAGCTGGAGGCCAGGGTGGGTCAGCTGGGCCGGGACATGGAGCAGCTGGAGCGGGAGCTGAGGAGCTTCAGCGACGGCGGCGCCAAGACGGAGCCCACTCACACTCCCAGTCACACTCCCAGTCCCAGTCCCAGTCTGCTGCACAGCCCCACACACCCCGGTAAGAGGCGCCTCCAGGATCAAAGCCCCGCAGGTCTCCTCAGATGTTCACTGAGCTTCTTTATTCACGTCCAGGCCAGTGACAAACTTCTTCACTGATTGACAACTGATTCAAAAGCACGTCACAGAAACACACGGAGCGTCAGAGCACGTGATTGGTTGTCATGCAATGCTTTGAAACGTGTGTCTCTTAACACTGGCATTTCAAAGCAACTTTTCAAAATAAAAGGCTTTCCTGCGAATTTACTGTTCTCTTAGCAGGTCAGCTCCCCCATCCCCGGTTCGTTGCTGTGGTTACGAGACTCTCCCAGCTCTGTTGATAAGTAAATACAAGCGATGAATCATCGTAGTGGTTTTGTTCCAGTCTGGCGTCTGTCGGTCTGTGTGATGAATAAGACTTCAGAACACTTTGTTTGTCCCCGGGGGGAGACTGAGGCACGCAGAGCAGGCAGCGACTACGTGGAATGGAGGAAAAGCACAAGATGAATAAGAAACATAGAATAAATAAATAATACGTTAAAGTACTGCAAAGGAGTGAGCGGCATTGTATACAATATATATATTTGGATGTATATACACACACACTTACTTCCCACTGTGTTTTGACCCACTAACTGTGTGTACCCTCGTGTCTTTGAACCCCAGTGGTGTCGGCGTCCCCCAGCCAAGCCTCCCCGGGGGCCGCCAAGGACTCCGCCTCCTCCTCCGCGGTGGCGCCCATGGCCTTTGCGGACCGAGTCAGCTCCGCCCCCACCGTGCTGCTGGTTGGCGCCGGGCAGGTGGTCTCTCAGCTCCCGTCACCGTCGGCGACGCAGCTCATCCTCCAGCCCGCAGCCTCGCCGGGGTCCGTCCCCCAAGATGTTCCCAGTCCGGACTCCAGCGACGGCAGTGGGATGGACTCCACGCAGGAAAAGGTTTGTCGAGTCTACGGTTCTTTGGTGTGCTGTGCTGGGAGCTCTGTGTTTGGCTCAAGGACGGGGAATGGAACCGGTGACCCCCTGATCGTTCTGCCTGCTGAAGTCGTGCAGTTTTTTCACTCCCGCCTTCCACGCAGGCTCGTTTTAAATCGTGTGTGTCCGTTACAGAAAAGCGAGGAAGAGGCACCGTCGGGGAGAAGACGAAGGATTCGCAGACTGACTCCTAAAATGGAAAAAGGTGCGTCTAAGAGGACACATAGCAGACTAGGGAAATTAAATCAGTAGGGGTGTAACGATTCGTCTCATGATTCCTGGTTGCTAATACGATTCAAGGACGACATTGGTTCATTTAGAACGATACGATCCCAAACGATTCAGTGACTTGAAATTGATTCGGTAACTTTTAGCCAAAAATTCAACCAGTGTGACTGTGAAGTAAACACCTGGATGCTAGACAGTGCAGGTGAAGTCTCCGAGATTCCTGTTGTTCCTTATAAGGGAATCGGGTATGAATTAATTATGGATATAAGCAGAAAAGTACAGAACAATTAATGGCAAATGCATTCACATTTTATTTGAATAAAGTGCAGCCAACACTTCAGGTTGCATTAACAGGAAGTTAACTTTTTATACACTCATTTTTAATATTCAAACAAATGTCAATAAAAGTACAGTGCAAACAACATGTTTAACTTAAATCAGTTTATTGCTTTTTAAAGGATGTACTTGCATTATTATGCCATATTATCATTACATTAGTTAAGAAATGATCTCAAAATAATGTTGACAATAATATCGTTCATCACCAATAATTTTGGGCGCGCGTTTAATGTCTTTATCATTAAAAGTGTATTTCCTAGTAACGATATGATCTATTGATTTCCTTTTAAAACGATGTTAGATTGATGTATGTCGTCCGAAAGGCCAACTTACCGAGCACAGAGCGATGTAGTTGGTTCATAGGAATATAAATCAATACATCGATGTTGTAGCTGAATCGTTGCCCCCCTATAAATCAGTGTTCCATATTTCAAAACAGAAATAGTCCTCTAAAAACATACTAATCACCTTCACGTCCTCTCGTTTTATTCTCAGCCTCACCGGTCAAAAACACTGAGGAGATCAAATTGGTCCAAGTGGAGGGGAGAAGTTTAAGAAAAAAGGATTCGCTGGCCGGAAAGAGATTCTTCTGTGAAGACTGTGACGCTGGATTTCACTGGAAAGGAGACCTGACCAAACACAGGAAGGTCCACAAGAAGCCGTTTCCCTGTGAGCAGTGCGGCAAGAGCTTCCTGGAGAAGAAGTCTCTGGAAAACCACCTCTCGCGCCACGACTCGCACAAAAGCCCGCTGCCCTTCCCGTGCCCGCGCTGCAAACGCTCCTACAGGAAGGAGGAGTCGCTCCAGAACCACCTCAAGCGCCACCAGCGCATGAAGCAGCCCAAGCCCTTCGCGTGCAACCAGTGCGGGAAGACCTTCCGCATCGAGCAGTCGCTGGAGAACCACCTGCTGCGCCACGAGAAGTGGAAGCAGATGCTGAAGTGTCAGCTGTGCGACAAGGTGTGCAAGACCACCGTGCAGCTCAAGTGTCACATGGTGGTCCACTCGGAGGAGCGGCCCTTCAGCTGCGCCACCTGCGGGAAGGAGTTCAAGAGCAAGGACACGCTGCGCTTCCACCAGATGGTGCACACCAACGTCAAGAAGTACAAGTGCGCCGTGTGCGACGAGACCTTCAAGTACGCCCACTCGCTCACGGTGCACAAGAGGAAGCACACGGGCGTCACACCCTTCACGTGCGCCGTGTGCGGCCGCTCCTACCGGACGGGCACGGCGCTGAAGCGGCATAGCGTGGTCCACACGGGGGAGAAGCCCTTCACCTGCCACATCTGCGGCGCCCGCTTCAGCCTCAACAACAACCTCAAGAGGCACATCCGCATCCACACCGGGGAGAAGCCCTTCACCTGCCAGGAGTGCGGGAAGAGCTACTCGGACAACAACAAGCTCAAGTCGCACATGCTCATCCACGGCGCCCGCAAGCCCTTCATGTGCGACCTCTGCGGGAAGACCTTCCTCTTCAACTGCCGGCTGCTGATCCATCAAAAGTACGTGCACGCCGACCGGGCCAAAGACATGGACGGGAAGCCCAGGATGTTCGCGGCCAAGCAGAGGAGCAAGCTGCTGGTGAAGCCCTACAGCTGCAAGATCTGCCTGAGCAGCTTCAGCGCCGCCTGCTCCCTCCGGCTGCACGAGAAGGGCCACAGCGAGAACAAAGAGTTCAACTGCGCCATATGCGGGAAGTCCTTCCACAACAAGTACTCCTACCGCTACCATCAGCGGAGCCACTCGGGGGAGAAGCCGTTTGTGTGCGACGTGTGCGGGAAGGGGTTCTTCCACGCCGGGAGCCTCAAGCAGCACGAGCGCATCCACACGGGGGAGAAGCCATACAAATGCGAGCAGTGCGGCAAGACCTTCAGAACCGACGGGAACTTTTACAGGCACTTGCGGATCCACACGGGCGAGAAGCCGTTCGAGTGCGTGTACTGTCACAGGAAGTTCCACCAGTCCAACCAGCTCAAATCCCACATGCAGGTCCACACCGGGCAGAAGCTCTACTCCTGCCAGCAGTGTGGCCGTGGGTTCTCTGACTCCAGGCAGGTCAAGAAGCACAGCTGCGAGGGCTCGTAGGCCGAGTCCGGATCTGCTCCCCTCATTCACACGCTGATACATGAACTAGCATGAACTCATGTTAAGGGAAAACTAAATTATTTGGGTGCTGGGCCGACAGCTGACGCCATCTGATACCTGGTGGCACTGACTGAAATCACCGTTCGATTCATCTTCATACAGTGGTTGGTAGAAACCTAGAAAACTCACTATCTGACAAGGACTCTTCTCTATATTCAAATAAGCGTACCTTTTATTTGGCTTTGGATCAGGTAGCTTCACACCTAACATGGCAATTCAGGTCTTGGTTCGTTTCTCTTGGCAGTTGCGCGTTAAGGGAACAAAAAATAATATATTGATTGATACTAAAACTAGTTGCAGCTCTACTTGTTGAGTGTCCACTGTAGAAATTAGGGTTTTTTCTACTATTTTTTGCCTCATTTTGTTCAGTATATAAAGAGAGAATATTTTTCCGCTGAAAACTCCCAAAGTTACAGATGTGACTCCCAAACATACGTAGTGAAGTAATTTGTGAAGGTTCTAAGTATGATAGATTCAGAAGAAAGGCATTGTTCAGTTTTTTTCTGGATATATTCAGCATTGGATCCTTTCCGTTTTGAGATGGGAGAGTACTGTAATTTTATACATGTCAGATATTTCTTTGAAAGATTTATTAACTATTTAAAAGTTAAAAATTCTGTTGTAAAATAATTCCATAAACGCTCTGAAATTTATTTTTCCAACAATTGAAAGCGGAAAATAATTGTCCTGTTTGCATTTTGATTCAACGTTTCCCTCAATATATATATTTTTTGTGCATTGTCGCTATTAAAAATATGCCAAGAAAAACAACCCCTTGGAGTTTTATTTTGGAAGGTGGCTTTCCGGCCACGCTCGTTTCCGGTGTTGTGGCGCGCCGCCGTGTGCTCACAGACCAGAGACCGTCGGCGGAGAGAGAGCCTCTGCGGAAGCGGCTGCTTTGTTGACGTTTTTCTGGGTCCAGCTCGCGGAGTCAGGCGGGAAGATGTTTGGTGATTCGGTGTTTTATCTGGAAGTGAAGTCTATTTTAGACACGATGATTCGGACCGCTGCTGACGTCATTGGAGACTTCAAAGAGGGAAACACTAAACAGCTGCAGCGTGCAAATGCAGCGCGTAAGGTGAGTTTTTTTAATTAAATAAGCTGAAGAGCATTCTGTGCTGATTTAAATATGTTCGGGCGGCGGTGGTCGTTTTTATTTGGCATAAAAGTTTAGAATCCGGGAACCAGAAATGTTCCTGCGGGCGGAGATTGAACGGACGTGATCAAAGCGGGCGGCGGGGCAGCGACAAAGATGGCGGCCGGGAGGGTCAAACCCGAGGGAGTGAGAGGAGCATCTTATTGGTTTTTATGGGGGACTCAGGAGAAACTAGTGAAAGTACACACAAATATATGTTTTTTTTCTTCAAGCAAAGCTGTGATGAATAAAAACTCACACAGACTCAGTGTTGTCACCACCTTTAACTAAAGTTAATTACCTCTGTTTGTCTCTAACCTTTGACAGAGCTGCTGTGGAGCACAAGATAACAGAATCTCTATTTGTCCCTCACAATTCTAGCAATAAAACACTTTTATCACAAGCTACCGTTCAATCTAAGTTTAGCCACATCCAGATGTTTCTTTAGGTCACCTGCCAGCTGCAGAGCACGAGCTCAGTGTAAACAGGAAGTGAAGATGTCTGAAGAAAGTTGGATGAGGTGAAGGTTTTTTAAGAGGAATGATGTTATTTCAAACATTTCACAACCTCTCATGAAAAAAACACACACGCACATTAATGATCCCATTTGTTCTGGTGTCACATTTCTTCCTGAACTGAAGTGACTTCTCCCCAATGAAGCTTTAATGCCTGGTCAGCATGATTGCGTTATCCTGCCATTACAAATGTGAGACAAAATGTATATTTAACTCAGCTGATGAGTAGTTTTTACTCACACCGAGCACATGACACGTGGCGTTGACGTCTCTTTCTTTTCCACCCTCAGCCAGATTTTGACAGCATTGTGGAAATGTTGGCTCGGGAGACGACGAGAAAGATCCAAAGCATTTTCATCCAGCTGTCGTCTGTCCTGCACAAGGAGAAGCAGGCTCTGCAGGTGAGCGTGGGACAGCTGGAGTCTGAGCTGAAGACCGTCTCTGCGAATCTTGAAAACGCCAAACTATGGAGAGAAAATGTTCTGAGCGGTTGCCCGGTCCTGCTGGAGAGCGGCTTGGTCTTCACCTTGAAGCCATCTGGGATGCTGATGAAAGTCTCTGATAAAGTGACAAGCGAAGACACAGAATCACATCCTGCTGCCGGCTGCCAAAGTTTAGATGACATTGGTATGTTTATCCTCATAAATACTAGACAGACATGCAATGACAAAATATATTGTATACGTAGATCCATCCAACACATACATACAGATGGTGCCAAAATACACCCACGTTTTTAACTTTTTATCAATGCATTTATTTATTATGTGGGGATACTAGATTACACTGTCATAATCAATAACCATCCCCAATTTGATAAAAGCAGAAACACACATACTAATGCTACATGATGAAAAACATATTCTGTGTGTTCATATTATTGTTAAGCTGCCATTTTGCAGGACATCTGCGTTTCCTTATTTGGTTTTATGCTTAAAATAGTTTCCATAAAGGTTGTGACATTGGTCACAAAATACTGGTCCAAATATTATGTTTCTATTTACATTTTTTAAAAGTCCTGACTTTTTTACACCATAAACTGTCTCTCATAACCTTTACGGCAATTTTATACAATTTGTACTCATCCCTCTTTCAGATGGTGGAGCTACAACAAAGGCAAACCATGATGATGTCAGTAAACTAGGTGAGAGACGTGGCATCTTTTGACAGTTAATTGTGTTTTCACATGTAAATGACCTCCTTCATTTGGTCCAGTCTCTAAATGTGGATGTCTGGTGATGTGTATTGTCCATATTTATACAGACACTGAGGAGAATTGCTCGACCGCTGACACTGCAGAGCCCCAAAACACTGATGACCAGGAGGGTGAAATCCAGAGGAAAGGAAGCGTCTTTGCGTGTGACGTCTGCAACAAGAGCTTCAACAGGAAGCTCCATCTGAAGAAGCACATGAACACACACAAGGAGCCCGTGTCCTGTGACCAGTGCCCAAGAAAATTCAAAAGCGCAGCATCTTTGGAGCACCACTTGCTGCGTCATGAGGAGAAGAAGTACGCAACTTTCAAGTGCCCCTTTTGCGAGAAGACCTTCAAGAACAAAATGCAAGTCAAGTCTCACCAGGTTGTTCACGAAGACGCCAGGCCTTTCATCTGCTCCACTTGTGGGAAGGGCTTCAAGACCAAACCGTGCCTGCAGGCCCACCAGGTGGTGCACAGCGTGGAGAAGCCGCACAAATGCAGCGTGTGTGGGGAGAGCTTCAGGTACGCCATCACACTGCAGTGCCACCAAAGCCTTCACACCGGAGAGCATCCCTACAAATGCACCGTGTGCGGCAAAGCTTTCGTCAAGAGGAGATCGCTGAGGACTCACCAGTCGGTCCACAGGGGCAAAGTGTTCACGTGTGAGACGTGCGGGGCGGGTTTCACTCTTCAGCACAACCTGAAGAGGCACATGCGCATCCACACGGGCGAGAGGCCGTACCAGTGTAAGGTCTGCGGGAAGGGCTTCATCCAGGACACCAAGCTGAAGGCCCACATGCTTCTTCACGGCGCCTCAAAGTCATTCATGTGCGACCTGTGCGGCAAGACGTTCCTTTACAACTGCCAGCTCCAGAAGCACCAGAGGGTCGGCCACGGCGAGAGGCACGGCCAGGGATTCAGGCGGCGGACTGCGGAGCGAGGGAACCGCAGAATCATCTACCGGCGGGACAGGACGACGGAGGAAGTGACCGCGTTCAGCTGCAAGACTTGCCGCAAAGGCTTCGACTCTGCCAACGCCTTGAAGAGACACGAGCACGTTCACACGGGCCAGTCGCGGTTCAGCTGCGCCACGTGCGGCAAGTCTTTCCTCTACAAAGCCACCTACGACTATCACCAGAGGATCCACTCGGGAGAAAAGCCGTACGGGTGCGATGTCTGCGGGAAGAGGTTCATCATCCCCCACGCTCTGAAAACACACAAACTTCAGCACTCCGGAGAGAGACCGTTTAAGTGCGAGCAGTGCGGCAGCGCCTTCAGGAACTCCACCAACTACCGCCGACACCTGCGGATCCACACGGGGGAGAAGCCGTACGAGTGCGAGGTGTGTGGAGTCCGGTTCAGGCAGCTGGTGCACGTCAAGTTTCACATGCAGGTGCACACAGGGGTGCGGCCGTACGCCTGCAGCACGTGTGGGCTCGGGTTCTCGGACTCCAGGCTGCTGAAGAGACACAGCTGCACAGAGAATCATCAGAAACTCTCAGAGAACACAGCTGCTACATGCTAAGGCTCTGCATCCCGTGATGATGATGATGATAATAACAACATCTATGAAGTGATTTCCTGTTTGCAGCAATAGTTGGCTGTTGCACCAACTGTTGACTGATTCAAACTACTCGCACACAAATGATTCAGTCTCATTTCCCAACAGAAAGAGTCATTTTTTGTCTCAGAACGTTGGAAAATAGGAAGCTGCCATCGTCAGAAAAAGTGAAAGAACATGTGAAAGAAAGCGCAATAAAAGACAAAGTGGAATTAAACTTGTTTAACATTCACTGGTGTTCAATGTGACACAGGAAACACACTTTACAGTTGTTTTCGTGTATCCGAAATTCAGTTTATTTCAGATCAAATCAAATGTATTTATAAAGCACATTTAAAAACAACCCAAGTTGACCAAAATGCAGCAAAAACAGCAACCAACAACGATCAAGGCATACAAAGGCAATATCAGGAGGACTCAAAGGCTAAAGTAAAAAGATGTTTTTAGCCTACATTTAAGAGTGTTGATGGAGGGGGCAAGTCAAACGGGGGGGTGCTGTTCCAGAGTCTGGGGGCAGCGACCACGAAGGCATGATCACCTTGAATGCATTAAAAGATACATTGGGTTCATATTGCTTGATGACATCAGTAGAGCATGAATATAATTAACAATAATAATTTATCAGAATATACAACTGATTAACAGGAAGTTCTTACATCTGACATACCTGGTAGATGCGCTCACGACCTTCAAACTTCCGGTGAGCCTTTAAATAAACAAAAAGGTTCATTTTAAGTCTGTAGTGAAGAACAGAAGTAATGCAGTTAGAAACATGTTAAGTACACGCCGATAAGATGAACAGTTTTACATGGGATGATTCATGAGACTCAGACGTGTAATTCCACGTGTGACCTGCGGGGGGCAGTGACGAGCCCAGCAGCCTCCTCTCCGCCGGCCGTTGGCGCAGAAGAAGAGGACGCGTATGAGCTCTGTTGTGAGTGAACTTTTCCTCACATCAGCCTCAACATCACAGCTTTCTCCCTCCATTCTCCGGCCGTCAGCAAACCGCGTCCCCCCGCACCTCCGCGCGGCCCCCCGAGGATGGAGCTGGAGGCGCAGGTCGGCTCCATCCTGGAGGTCCTGGTCAACACCACCATCTCCGAGATCAGCAAAGTTCTCGGCGGCTCCGACTCCGCTCCGCCGGAGGAGGAGGAGGAACCGCCGTGCACGACCGAAGACACGCACAGCTCCTCGGACGAGAAGGTGGGTGGAGGTGGAGGTGGAGGTGGAGGAGCGGGTCCAGCCGCCTCACCGGCTCCGAGTCCCGCGTCCTCTGGCGGCGCGTCCTTCCCGCGTGGCGCCAAGACAACCAGCTGATCATAGAACTAGAAGAGCTAGCTACGCGCCCCCCTCAGCGGCCGGTGCAGCGGGGGGAACTCCGGCCGCCGCCGCCCCCCGGGGGTCCCGCCACCCGGCTCCGCTGCCGTGGCCCCTGTTGGCAGCGGGTCCCCGTGTGGGTTCAGGTGCCACAACAACCGCCAACCGCCGCCCGGGCGCCATTTTGAGCGGAGCGGCGGCTCGGGCTCATCTATCTGCTGTATGTCTACAGCGCTGCCTCCCGCAGCCGGGGCGCCTTCACTCCGCGCGTGCATCTGTGCTCGTCACGTGACCACAGGCGTTTATTCCACGGCAGCTGCTTTGTTTTGACGGGGATGTGTGTGTGTGTGTGTGTGTGTGTGTGTGTGTGTGTGTGTGTGTGTGTGTGTGTGTGTGTGTGTGTGTGTGTGTGTGTGGGGTTGTCACCTTAGAGGCCCTAGAAGTTGGAGATGCCTCTGAGTGGAGATCATCACCAGGAGCCCCAAGTCTGATACTTCCAGCAGCAACATGAAAGTTCTGCTTGTTTACCCGTGAATCTGAATGACAGGATGATCAGTGTAAGAGTTGACTAACGTGTTGTTGTTGTTGTTGTTGTTGTTGTTTCCACCAGGTGATCCAGCTCAGTGTCTTCATGGCGTCCATGGCACAAGAAGCGATGGAGAAGATCTGCCAGCTCTTCCACGAGTGCTCGTCTCTCCTCCAGCTCGAAGTACGTCGCGTCTCGGAGGAGAAATACATAATACAGTTATACATTGCAGACGTTTGACAGTTTAACAATGGCATTTCCACCTGTCAGATCTCTTATATTCCTCATAATCCAGATGAACAGAACAGCTACTGCCACTGTTGGCAGCAGCATACACACTTTCACATAATCAAATCAAATCATCTTTATTCATACGGCACTTTTGATACATTAAGCAGTTCAAAGTGCCCCCCCCCCCCCACACACACACACACACAGAGCACACATTAAAGAGGCATGGCTTGACACAGAGAGCTTAAGTGAGGAAAGAGCCTCCTTTGGGAAACACTGGAGCTAAATTAAAACCTGAGGGTAAAAACAGTAAGAAAAGGTTAAAGGTATAAAACGAACAAATAGGTAAAATGCTCTTTAACAGGTAAGAATAATCTGGAAGCAGAGACATAAAAACCTTAAACAAGTGACGAAAAAACTATTGGAAGGACTGAATATATGACCAGAGAAATAGATTGAAAATAAAACGAATAGATAAATAAATAGATTAATAACAGAAATCATTTAAAAACCTGAAGAAAGGACTAAAAATAAAAAAATCCGATCAGTCAAAAACCTGTTTAGAAGAATTAAGCGATCAAAGAAATCCGTAAAAAGCCTGATTCAAAAGTCGAGTCTTGAGCCTCTTCTTAAAAAGATCAACAGTCTCTGCAGCCCTGAGGTTCTCCATCAGGCTCTTTCACTGTCGGGGGCCATAACAACTGAAAGCTCCTCCTGGTGTGTGTTGGATCTAACTTTCGGGATGGTTAAAAGGCCTGTGCCGGAGCCCTCAGGGTCTTTCCCTAATAGTCCTTTTCTTCGGCTGCCTCGTCATCTTTGCTTTGTTCTGTAGGTGACACAAAACGCGGCCGAGATCGAGGAACTGAGGAGGAGGCTGGAGCTGGCAGAGGCCGAGCTCAAGCTGGTGCTGGAGGGCAGCGGGGGGCGCGTCGAACCGGAGGAGAACACGGGAGGAGGCGTCGGCGGGCAGCGGGAAATCACTGTGGTTTCAATCAATGGTGCAGAGGACGAGATGGAGCAGATCACCGTGGACCAGATCTCTGGAAAGACGAGTCACACAGGTCAGGAGGCTTTCATTTGTGTCTGCGTGGGTGTGTGAATACGTGGAATGTTCAAGTGCATAACTTTATAGTCATCGGCTTCAAGAAACAACATCTTCCCTGCTCCTATTCTTTGTGTCCACGACCAGCTGTTACTACAACGCTGCTTAGTGGTTAGGGGTGTCCTGACCCGGTATTGATATCGGATATCGGTCTGATATCAGCAGGTCTCTGATATACTGTTAGCACTCCGATACAAGCAGTCCATTCCAGACTCCGCTCCAGCACGTTTATCATTTATTGAAGTTATTCTTCAGGGTCTTCTAATGTATTTTCAATTTGTTTTATTCAATTGTAGAATATTCTTCTGTTTCAGGTTAAAATGTATGTAAGTCATTGGTTAATAATCAATGGGTCAGTTTTTCCTCATAGCTCCTTTTGCTGACTATTGTTCTCTGTTTGAGTAACATCACTTGATCAAGCCTTTTCTAACATTCCATTACCCAAAATAAGTTGCCGAATAAAAGTATGTGCTATTCGTGCTGATATCATATCGGATCAGTATTGGAATTGGCCAATACTCAAGGCTAGGGGTGTCCCGATCCGATATTGATATCGGATATCGGTCTGATATCAGTGGAAAAAACAAGTATCGGATTATATCGGCCTGCATCTAAAATCTCCGACATAAGCACTCCGATACAAGCAGTCCATTCCAGACTCCGCTCCAGCACTTCTATGTAGAATATGCTTGTGTTTAAGTTAAACTAGTGGTTATTTTGCTCTTACAAAATATATTTGTTTATCATTTATTGAGGTTATTTTTCAGGTTCTTCAAATGTATTTTGAATTTGTTTTATTCAATTGTAGAATATTCTTCTGTTTCAGGTTCAAATGTTTGTAAGCCATTGGTTAATAATCAATGGGTCAGTTTTTCTCATACTCATAGCTACTGACTATTGTTCTCTGTTTGAGTAATATCACTTGATCAAGCCTTTTCTAACATTCCATACTGGAAAATAAGTCATAAAAGTAGGTACGATTTGTGCTGATATCAGATTGGATCGATATCGTATCAGCCGATACTCAAGGCTGCAATATCGGTATCGTATCGGAAGTGAAAATGTTGTATAATGACACCCCTATTAGTTGTAGCAGCTAAAAGATGGATGATGAATCGATTTTTCTCTTTCAAAGAGGGTATATGTAAGACATAACACAGAATAGAGGAAAAAGTCTTGATTTATTTTGATTTATTTTTTTTACAGTTGTGGTGTCTGCTGATGCTGGAGTGAAGAGATCGCCCATCATTCACCTGTGGAAAGGCCGAACCTACGAGGTAAATGTCCGTCCGATCTAACACGCATCCTCACATTACACAATTTTATCACACTGCTCCCTGAACAGAACCTCATAACATCCTGTTTGTCAGAGCAATTAGAGTTGGAATAGTCAGAAAACTAAATGAAAACACACAAGTTGGAAGTTGGATATGTGGAATCATGCGCTCATTTGTGCCGCCAGGACACTATCCACTCAGTGATGATCAAGGAGGAAGCTCTGGAGGCCCTGGCTGAGCAAGCTTCCTGCGACTCGGGTCAGTACAGAGATGTGGACGACCCAGACTACCAGGTTAGTGGGGTGGAGATCAATACATGTGTTTGTGCTGTAATGTTTGATCCCAATCTGATATTGATATCGGATTTCGGTCAGATGTCAGCAAAAAAATCTGATTATATCGGCCTGCATCTCAGATTTCCAATTTCGATCAATTGTAGAAAAAACAATTGTTTAAGGTTAAAGTTTAGGTAACCCACGGTTAGTAATAAATGGGTCAGTTTTTCTCATAGCTTCTGTTGCTGACTATATTTCTCTGTCTGAGTAACATCACTTGATCAAGCCTTTTCTAACATTCCATACTACAAAATAAGTCATAAAAGTATGTATGAGTCATGCTGATATTGGTATTGGCCAATACTCAAGGCTGCAATATCGGTGTCATCACGGAAGTGAAAATGTTGTAATCGGGGCACACCTAGTTTGATCAACAAAGTTTCAACAAGGCCATACTTTATTCTTTGTTCATCCGTTTTATTTGGTCTGATTCTTCTCTCAGCTGGAGCTGGATGACCCAGATGAGGGGGGTCCGGGGTACGTCACCAGACCCAAACGAGCGGTGAGATCCAAGCCGCTCCGAGGTCGAGCGAAGAGGGAGGGTCCGGCGAACAGCCAGCAGCCCCTGAGCTGCAAACACTGCAGGAAGACCTTCAGCAAGCTGCTGCAGCTCAAAGCCCACCAGGCCGTCCACGGCGCCAGTGCGGAGAAGCCCTTCCTCTGCTCTCAGTGCGGCAGAGGCTTCTCCTTCCAGCGAAGCCTCGACGCACACATGCTGCTTCATACCGGTGAGGCTTCCCCTTCGGCTCTCTGCAAAACAGATGCACCGAGTTTAGATGTAGAAATACACTAATGACAGACAATACGATTGACCCGATTTTGCAAAGATGCAATAAAAGATGGGTGAGTTAGCAGAGGGTTCGATGGAATTCGGGGCTCTGCATTTGATTCTTCGTATTTGTGGCAGAAGAGTTGCGTGATTGTAGATGTCGCCCACTGGCTGAATTACCGTATAACCTCTACGAAATGCGCCAAGATACATATCAGCATTGGTTTTGTGACTTTAACTTTCACTTTGCCCTTCGTAAATTCTCTGTGTTACGAAACGGGAATTTTTGGAACAGAGGGGCTTCCGTCAAGAGTGACGTGGACCCAACGCAACTCCCTTCCTCCCTCTGATCCTTCCTTCATCTCCCTTTTCCCCGTCCCTCCTTCCTTCCTCTCCCCTCATTTCACCCTTCATCCCTCCGTTCTTCCTTCTTCCATCCCTCCTTCCATCCCTCCTTCCTCCATCTCTCTCTTCCCCACCTTCATTTCCTCCTTCCTGTCTCTCTTCCGTCCTTCATTTCCTCCTTCCTCCCTCTCCCTTACTTCTTTCCTCCCTCTAATCCTTCCTTCCCTACTTCCTTCCTCTCCTTTCTTTCCCTCCTTCTTTCTTTTCTTCCTTGTTCCCTCCCTCCTTCCTCCCTCTATAATCTTTCTTTCCCTCCTTCCTTCCTCCCTCCCTCTCTTCCTTCTCTCCTTCCTTCCTTCTCCCTGCCACCCTTACCTCATCCTGTCCTCTAAAGTGGACACAATGCATGGCAGTTAATTGGTTTTATGTAACCTTTATTCTACCAGGTTAAACTAATTGAGATCAAAGACCTCTCAGAGTGAACCTGCTAGAATAAACCAGACCACACCACTGCTCACAAGTCGGTGCTGATGTGATGTGTGACGCCCGTGTTGTCGCCCTCACCCAGGCGAGAGGCCGCACACCTGCGACATCTGCGGAAAAGGCTTCACCCTGAAGCAGCTGCTGAGGAACCACCAGCGGCTCCACGCCGACGTGCGGCCGTACAGCTGCGAGCAGTGCGGGAAGAGCTTCTACCGAGCGCACGGCCTGAAGATGCACCAGCGTGTGCACACGGGCGAGCGGGCCTACAACTGTCAGTTCTGCAACAAAAGCTTCACCATCCAAGGCAACCTGCGGCGCCACCTGCGCATCCACACGGGGGAGAAGCCCTTCAAGTGCGACACGTGCGGCAAGAGCTTCAACCAGGCGGACACGCTGAAGGGCCACCAGAGGATACACACCGGCGAGCGCCCCTTCAGCTGCGAGACCTGCGGCAAGTGTTTCATCCAGAAGAGCGCCTTGAAGATCCACCAGAGGTCGTCCCACACCCTGGTGTGCGTGGCTTGCGGCACCAACATGGCGTGCGTCTACTCGCTGCGCAAGCACCTGCAGACGCACGCCGCCAGCATCCCCTGCTCCTGCCTGCTGTGCAACCGGCGGCTCAGCTCCATCACGGACCTGCGCTCGCACCAGCAGCAGCACACGGTGGACAGGCCGCACCGCTGCGCCGTCTGCGGGAAGAGCTTCAAGTCGCCCAGCTACTTGAAGATCCACCTGAAGACGCACACCGGGGAGAGGCCCTTCTCCTGCGACATCTGCGGGCGCATGTTCACGCAGCACAGCAGCCTCAAGTCACACCAGGTACGAGCCAAAGTCAATCGGTGACTCGCATTTGAGAGTCGGACCTACGTGTGACCCGATACGACTTTTTCACTTCCGCTAGAATACTGATATTGCAACCTTGAGTATTGGCTAATATTGATCTGAAACAATATCGGCACGAATCATACATACTTTTATTACTTATTTTGTAGTATGGAATGTTAGAAAAAATTGACGCATTTATTATTAACCACTGGGTTCCATACATAACTTTTAACATAAGGATATTCTACAATTGAATAAAATAACCCTTAAAAATAGCCTCAATAAATCCAATAAAAACAAAGAATATTATTTTTAAAGTGCAAAATAACCACTAGAAGTGCTGAAGCGGAGTCTGGAATGGACTGCTTGTATCTGAGATTTTAGGTGCAGGCCGATATAATTCGATGATGATATCGATACCAAATCAATATCCGATCGCGACACCCCTAGTATGGAATGTTCGAAAAGGCTTGATCAAGTGATGTTAATCCAACAGAGAACAATAGTCAGCAACAGTGGCTATGAGAAAAACGGAACCATTTATTATTAACCAATGTTTTGCATATAGAAGTGGTGGAGCGGATTCTGTAATGGACTGATCGTATCGGAGTGCTTATATCAAGATTTTAGATGCAGGCTGATACAATCCGATACTTGTTTTTTTGCTAATATCAGACCGATATCTGATTGTGACATCTCTAGTCGGACCCGTTTTTTTGCGCTAACCTGAAGCTGTCGTTCTCACAGGCGGTCCACACAGGCGAGAAGCCCTTCAGCTGCGACACGTGCGGGAAGTGCTTCAGCAACACCGGCAACCTGAACAGACACCAGCGGATCCACACCGGGGAGAAGCCGTTCAGCTGCGACACGTGCGGACGCAGCTTCAACCAGGGCAACAGCCTGAAAGCCCACCAGCAGATCCACACCGGAGAGAAACAGTTCATGTGCGACAAGTGTGGGAAGAGCTTCTCCTACCTGAGGAACCTGAAGGACCATAAATGTTTCTACGTCTGACATGAAACTGTGACGAGACACCTAGCTGCCTGTGGGGCTTCTCCACTCGGAAATAACAGAAGTGAGCTTGCGGTGACGGTGAAGTGTGAGTGGATGGAAGAGATCTGATCACCTTAGAATGATCTTAAAATGTGTGAACACAAAGAAGTTACAGTGGATGTTTGAGGCGTGAAGGGTGAAAAACTATACAATCATTTTAATTTGGAGCCTTTGAGTTTTCAGTTTTCACATTTCTGAGACAATGCCTCAATACTGGGGAGAGTGAACCCGAAAAATGACCAATTTTCACTTGCTTTTAGATTACGTGAAGTTTGACCTTTTTTTTTAAAGGACTTGTTACGCAGCGCTTGTCTGCCGACGTTCCTGAAGATCCTGAAACAAAGTTGCCTTGTTTGCGTTGAAAAGAAGCTGACAGACAGCAGCACATCAGCTGTGACTGAGTGATTAAAACAATGGATGTCAATCTTCTGAGTTCCTTTATTGATTCACACAAGGCTTTCACATAGTCTTTGATATTACACAGTTTAAATTAAAACACAATTCACAAACCGCTATCATTTTCTGGGTATAGTTTTGTCCAGACTTTATTTTTTTTTTACTTTTTGGAGGATCAAAATCCTTTAAAAACTGATTAATTAATTTAAAGTTGGATAAATATTGCTATATGATAATTGCATTGATTTTAAAGCAGTCTTTTGGAAGGAGATGCTTTTTGTCCCCAGGAACTAATAAGAGAGTTAGCTATAAAAATCTGTCACTTCAGAAACCATTTGAATGCCTCAAATTGATCATTGACCATCTGAGACTCGAATAATGATGATAATTAAATCCTTCTTGAATTGCATTTTATGGAAATTAATTGGGTTTTTCTATTAAAATACTGTTGCATAAAGAAAGTGGCATTTAGAGGGATAAAATCCCCCAAAGTAATTTATATTCGATGTATATGTTTCAGGCTGAAGTTGATTAAAAAGTTCATTCATTTAAAATGGGAAAAAAACATTAATGTTATTTTTACAGTAGTTTTTAGAGGGGGGATATTTTTTGCCCAGAGGAACAATTGAAAAAGTTTATTTTTGCAACTCTTATGGGTAAAAAAAAGTAACTTCATGCTTGTTTTACCTATAATCAGGTGCATATAATTCATATATAAACTAGTCCCTACACGTCAGAATGTAGCAGACACATTGAGTCTATGGTGCTTCACAACAGCATTTCAGACCAATTCAAGGCCAAGTAAAGAAAGAACCACTGATATTTTTTAAATGACTTTTTTTTCCCCTACAGCATTGCACTATTCATATAACAAGGGTAAAAAACCAACATTTTGGTGAACAGGACAGATGACAGTCCACCTGACGATCGGGGGGCGTCACTGTGGGTCGTAGAGCTCCCTCCAGTTGACACATTGGAGTGTGGGTGAGGGGACAGGCCAGGGCGACACCTGCCCACTTACACAGGAAAAACCTCCCACTTGTCTTTTTCACATTAGAGCCATGTGGAAGTTGAGGAAATAATGTTTTGTTCTTTCAAAGGACACTCGCATCGTTCTCCACCCCGGACATACGTATGTCTCACAATTTATATATTAGTGTTTCTCTGAGGAGCAGCTGGCATCTTTCTCAGCATCTTTTTCCGCCTCAAACAAACACTCACAAACTCCATTAATCACAAGAGTGGGTCAGAAGCTACATGCAGATAAATGTTTCTGCTCAAGATTGACATAATGTACAGATGTATTAATAACCTTCAGAATCTGAGAGTAAAGAAATATTTGTGTTCTTTGAAAGAAACAGCACATATGAGAAGTTAGTCCTCATTTCCTCTATTTGAGGTTTGCATAAAGGAAGTGTTTGGGCTGATTATATAAAGATAGTGTCACTACGGGGGGGGGGGTTGGGGGCTTACATCAGTGGAAGTGGGGGTCAGCAGAGTTGCACACACGCGCACGTACACGGTCCTTTAAAAGTATTGATGATTCTACATGCAGAGTCTGAGTGCGCACACAGCCGGACGCTCAGTGATGCAGATGATTCCGCTGTCTGTAACACTGTGTTCAGCTCTGCACTACATGGAAATATGGACCGCTGCTCTGGCTGTTCTTTCCACCATTGATTCCACCCCCAACCGCCCCCCTCACCCCCCCCACTCTGTTCTCTGGGCGACAACAGTGCGTCTGCTGTAGCGTGTTTGCTCGCCAGCCTGTTCCATCACCACCTTGCAGTCTTTAGGGTTTAAGGCAGTAGAGGAAGGATGAGGCCCTGGGTTCGCTCCAACAGGTCCAGATCGGTTCAGGTAAGAGATGCATTTGTGATTCTGGATCCTTTTGAATCGACTGAATGAAATCGTACTCCTGGAGGTCTCATCTTCCTTGCATCTACATGTGAATATGTAGTGCTGGACAACAAAAATGTGGTATTTTTAGATTTTTTTTAATTCCAAAGACTGACTCTGATGCATTTCACAACATGGATCTGCTGCCAGAGTGAGAAATACAGGCTTCATTCAAGTGATAATGGGAGAAAAATCCCAAATCCCATAAAGGAAAGACTCTTTTCTGGCTAGAATATCTTTGAGTTAGTGAGCTGCCAGGGGCGATGTTACCAAGCATTGTCAATGTGTAAGTGCTGCCCAACTTGTCTGATAGTGTCCAAACCTCATCAATCTGTTTTCTTTAAAGGTTTAAAATGAGTTTGGGCATGAGTGTGAACAAACAATCAATGTTTAATGCTGTTTGCTGCAGAGGAGGTTTGTTTCTTACAACTATATCCCATTTGTCAGAAATGTGCAAAAACATCTGCTTTAAAACGACGTGTTCAAAAGCATTATTGTTCCAAAGTTTCAAAATGTTTGTCCTCAGCTGCTTGTGAGTTTACTCTTGTACTTATGCACACTTTTGCTTATTGCAAATGTGACTTCATTTGTGAGTGATGTTTTCGCAGCTACACAAGCGTGTCAACTGCATCTTACAGGACAAACTTCAACAACTGCACTTCTGCACTTCTGTGCTCTTCTTGGAATAAATGACTATGTAGCACAGGTGCCGTATGATTTGTATGTGCACTGTTAAGAGACTGGCTGTCACCAACTGAAGGTGAATTTGAATATATTCTGCTTTAGTAAGAGCAGACTAAATCTCACACTGGTTTATTATTCGCTTAACTGAAGCTTTCCCACCTATATCTATGTTTTACATCAGTATTTCTGCAAAGGTTCCAGAGGTTAAGGTCAGACCGATGTCTGGGCATTATCTCACTGAAGCACTCAACAAGCTTTTTCAGACCAAAGCGTTCAATGCAGCGCGCCTTTGTTTATTTATCTCTCTATCTCTCTTTACATGTGCTTGTTTCCCTCGCCAAAGGCACTTTTTGTTCACGTGTCTCTGTCATGTGAAGGTCTTGTCGGCTGAACAACAGAGTTCTGTGTCTGCAAAAGTGTAGTCAAATCTACAGGGGGTCGATTTAACATGGATAAAAACCAGCTGGCAACTTACTGTTTTATTTCATTTTTTATGTTCATTTTTGTGTCTAAGTAGTCTGAACACAGCATTTCCTCCGCTGTGCCGGTTTGCATGAGTGATTATTGTTTGCTTATACACACACACACACACACACACACATATACATATACATAATTGGGAGTTATTATCACAAGTGGTATTATTGTTGTATGAAAATATTGTATT
>CAESWR010000310.1:63398-85858 GCA_903171835.1 Mullus surmuletus
GGGCTGGGGGACGTCTATGTCTGTGCACACAGAGTTCCCACAGCACAATAAAGACGACATCCATTGAAGCGAGCTGAGTCAGGACTGTTTTGATCTGGATCAAACAGCCAGGAACATGAGGCCTAAATGATAGGTCAGCTAAGGCGTGTGTCCACACTGTCTTTATTTCTACAATTGTTCCCAAAGAAGAGGAAGCACATTCACCTGCATGAATAGGAACTGCACCCAGCCACAGACTTTTGTGCAGCTAAACGTCACGTCACTGTCCTCACTCTTGCTCCTTTTTCGGGCAACCAGTGATCTAAACAGGTGCAGGGTTTGGCAGATGAGCTGTGCACGATCATGGAGCTAAACTGAAAGTCACAAGTTCACACATTTATATTATGTCTATCTCACTTGGACCAGACGTCATACACACCAGTTTTTAAATACGAACTTCGTGGCTCGTAGAAGCCACAGAGAATGCTAGCATCTCCTCTCAGCAGTTCAATCACACAGACCACAGACCAGAGCATTGTTTCACATACAAAATATGTTGTGATATTTTTCAGCTGTTACTGAGATGTTAAAAAAAAAAAAGAGAAAATTCAATAGAAGAAAGTTTCTAACAATAGTTTGCAAACTTAAAATCTTTAGTCATTGAAAGGTTTGTAAGTACAAAAATGTTTTATTGTAAATACAATTTGTCCCATTCGGGGGCGGTCCACTCCTCCACCATGATCCCGATTGGGTCTTTCTGACACATGCACGCACACACACACACTTCACCTTTAGTTGGAGAGACTAAACGGTTCAAAGTGTGGTTCCACTTTGTCGGAGTGGACGGCGGCACAATATTTTGCATGTATGGGCACTCATCGACATATCGATGACATGGCTGAACATGCTCAAGCACACTACATCACACAGAAAGATGTACAGTGTTTTCTGGTAAAATGAAGACTCAACTCGGACTGAACTTGTTTCACAGACTTTGACACTGGACTCGAACACACAGGACTCGACGAAAACACTGGTGAGAGTGTAAAATCTTCGATGTGAGCCACAGTTGTTAACTGACATGGATTGACAAACACACACAGGCGTCTGTTTGTTAATCGGCTCTCTCAGTCTGTTGTTCTTTGTCTTTCTCTCTCTTCACATTTTTTTCTGAAGCATTCTGCTCTGGTGATTGGCTTGTCGTCGATGATAAGACAAAGTGTGTTTTTCAGTGAGTAGAGCAGAGTAGTGCAGCAGAGATGAGGAAGGCCCAGCCATATGAGCTATACAGTCATTATCAGCTGTTTAGTTTTTTCTCTATTTCAAGATATCTTTTAATACTCCCTCTTTCTTGCTTTGCATTTGTACTCGTTAGAAGAGGAAACATACAGATGCACAGCCTGCATGAACAGGTCAAAGTTCAGCAGACTGGCAGACCAGACACATGAATCACAAAACGAGAAAGAGAAAAGGGGAAAAAAATGTGTCTGCCAGTCTGCCATTAAGCTGCTTTGTGCTGCGTTGTAGAAAAACAGAGCGCTCTGACTCAGGAGTTGATTTATAATTCCTTGCAGAGTGAACGAGGGAGCAAGAGGATGAGAAGTTGATTAAGGCCGTCTGAAAGAGCGAGAGGACAAAAGGTGACTGAAAGAATGCTGGCAAAGAATATCCCACATCAGGAAAACAATGTATTTAGTTCAGCTGAAAATAGCCATTATTCCCGTTTGTCCAGGGGACTGTGAACACATCACTTTAACCCTGCAAGAGTTAAACACAGATTTAATGCACAAGTCTGCATATTTGTGACAGCAGCTGCCACGTGCATACTGTTTCATGACTTCCCACAATACCTTCGGGGGGGCTTGGCCCCAGGGATCAGTGCCTGCGTTGTCATGACAACTCTGACCCCGGGCCATTGGAGTGGAGAAGGAGGCCGGGCATTAAATCTGTGGCACAGCGAGGAAAACATTGGATGTGATAGAGAAATGTACTTTGAGTAATCCTCAAAATACGCCTCAGAGAAAACTCAGGAGGATTTACGACACCACGGTGCACCGACGTCACGGCGATGGATCAGCCGAGGATTGATTGGGCCTTCGATCAATAGCTGACTCAGCAGTTTTCCGGGCCAGCTGCTCAGGTTTCCACCGCATGAAAGTCTCGTCGGGGCCAGACTGTTCGTAGACGTTTATCTGTAGTGCCTCTAAATCTGGAACGTCTCTTGCGTTCTGCTCCAGGTAGAAGGAGGCCAAGCAGAGAGAGAGAGAGGGAGCGGGGGGAAGGAGAGGCAGATCCCCGTCATTCTTTTTTAAGCTCTGATGAACAGCTGATGCACCTCTCGCTTAATTCAATTAGACACGCCAGCCCAGCACACGTATGTAATGAATGGCAGAGAGCTTGCAGGCTGTTCTCTTGGGATGCACGTTCAGACGCCTTCATTCCTCAAAGGATTTTTTTTGTAAATGTTTATTTAAAGATTGGCAAAGCAAGAAACCGTCAAGATTAGATAATAAAACCGCAGGAAGTGAGAAGGAACGTTATCAGGGTTTATAATCTTGACATAATTTTAGAACCTCTCTCTACGAATATATGAGAATTTCTGGATCAATAATGCCAAATAATAAATGTTTAAGAGTGATACCGGCCATGGAAATACATCCTCTTTCGATGTACTGAATACGGCTCTGACTCTAACTGCTTGCGTTCTGTGTCGGCCTGTTATTTCAGTCCCGCATTAATAATAAAGCAAAAGGAATTTTTGTGAGCTCTGTGTTTGTATTTAAGATTCCACTTCTTTGTTGAAGCAGTCAGTGTTTGATTTACTGCATATCTAGTCAGTCTGAGTTGTTTGTCTTTTTGCAAACCGCAGGTGAACCAGCTGGACCACTGACTACCAGGAATCTGTCTGACGATATGTGAAAACACATGCTTGCTGCATACAAAGCACACGTGCACACACATGCACAGACACACACACAATGCACACACCGCCTTTGGTGGCTGTCAAGTTATGCAATCACTGAAGTGTGGGTACTTCACAAGGAGAGAGCAGATTCCACAAAGACGTGATTAAGTGTTTTTCAAAACAAGTAAAAGGCAATTTAAAGGTCCCTGAATACAATCGGAACTAACAGTACATGTGCTTCTATCAGTGATTAGTTAGCCTACGTCGTACATTGTAGCTTCACGCTGAGCTGTGTCGCATACACACACAAGCACAACTAACGGTCCATGGACAACCGAGAAAAGGCTCATTGTTTATGGATCTCACATCACATAATGACGCCTGACATCACAGCTCCTCTTGTCTGCAGCCGTGCATGTTCAGACCTGTATTCCAGTTACAAACCAGTTGAGCCATGTTTTGTGAGGCTAAACTGCTTCCCATTTGTCTTATCTAATGTTTTTCTCTGTCAGTACAGAATCATGATATAGTCACCATATTGGGACTCTTGAGTTTTGGTCTCTGATTTTTGCTACCTTTTTTTTGTGTTCATCTTGGAACGTGTCTCCGCTCAATCTTCTCCATGCTAATAATGGGAAATTATGAAAATGGCAGATTTTCTAGTAGTGAACAAATGAGCAACCAGCAACAAATCAAATCCTTTTATCTCTCTCCCCTTGCCTTGCTCATCTGCTTTCTCATTGTTTTCTCGTTTCCTGCTCCAATGGCCGAACTTGCCTCATTTTCTATTTTGGGGGCGCTTCCCAACTGAGAGCCCTTTTGTTTCATATCCATTGCATTTTTCAATATGCACTCCACGCACACACACACGCTCTTTTGCCACTAAATGGGTTAAGAATGTCTCACTTTGTTACTAATGAACAAACTAAATTCTCTAATGATGGATGAGTTGGTTCTTGACTGCATTTTTAACTTTTACATTTGTTCTTGGGTACATGAGGTGAGCATGTTGACCGCGAAAGGTTTCATCCGTTGTGCCATCATCAAAGTCAAACTACAAATAATGAGATTAAAGAGATCTTACTCTAGTTATACACATATCCTTGTCAGTAATCATCCACACGTCTGTCTCTGCTGGGCGTTCTCTTCGTATAGTCCCTCCATGTTCCTGATCATAGCTTTTGAGTTTTGACTTTTATAGTGCTGTGTGTTTTGGCAGAGGGTGGGCTTCTGAAGTTCAAAATCATCACTCCCCAGCTCGATGCTTGATGAGGCCCACTGGTTAGCTCATGGCCCATCTTCATCTCAAAGCTGGCACATCACTTGGTGGTGCATCAGAGCCTGGCACCTTCCACTGTAATCCTTTCAAATGGAGTTTAGACGAATCAGATTCTGGTAATTAGACTGAGTGGGGAGATAGAGGGAGAGAGAGGCTGCATCACTGAGGCAGGATGATAAGTGGATGGATGGATGATAGACTGATGGGGGGATTGATTGATGGATGCATGGGTGATGGGAGGATGGGTGGTTGGATGGACGGATGGGTGGATGAATGGATTGGTGATGGGAGGATGGGTGGTTGGATGGACGGATGGGTGGATGAATGGATGGGTGATGGGAGGATGGGTGGTTGGATGGACGGATGGGTGATGGGAAGATGGGTGGTTGGATGGATGATAATGGGAGGATGGAATGATAGGGGATAGATTGATAATTAGAGAATGGTAGATGAAAGGATGGAGGGATGATGAATAGATGGGAGGACGGATGGATAATGGGTAGATGGATGGATGTATGATTAGGATGAAGGAGAGCACACCCATGGGAGGAGGCCCTTTACACCAACACTAGAGAGACTGTCTTGTTTTTGTGTGTGACTGTGTATATTAGTATGTGAATGTGCGTTTTCTGAATTTACCAAAAATGAATGAATGGGTGGTTGACGGACGTTGAGTGGACGAGACGTGGTTTTTCACATGTGGAAAAACTCAGGATGAAATTGCGACTTTGTCTTTTCGGGATGCTGTTCTTTCAAACCATTTCAGACAGTTCTGAATCACTTCATTAATCCAACCCTCTCTGTCCGTATAAATATTGTAGTTGGTGAAATACATCATGTATTGTGTACAACAGTGGTCCTGACTTATTCCCTCCTTGATTTTCAGCTGTTTCGGGAGGTACGCATTATGAAAACTCTGAATCATCCCAATATAGGTAAGTCAACCCTCGATGAGCGTATATACGTGCGTTTTTAATTATGATATGCCTTCTTCTCTATAAACATCTCCCTGAGTGTCTGTGTGCTACAGTTAAGCTGTTTGAGGTTATCGAGACTGAGAAGACTCTGTACCTGATCATGGAGTACGCCAGTGGAGGTGAGTGCATCGCCTTCACTGAGTGACATCATCACCACTCCTCTGTTTCCTTGTCGCACATCTATTGCAGACTGAAGACACCAACCCACCGGCCCATTTTTCTCATCTTCTGGTTCCTATTCTATTCCTGAAGCTTCTCTGTTTTTCTTTCCCTCTCTGCTGCCCCCCCCCCCCTGCAAGCCCCCTCTGTATGATGAGGGATCTTTTCTGCCCCTGTGTTGCTTCCTAAGAAGGAATTAGCAGCTCACCAGCTGACTCGCTGCTCTGTTTAAGGTTCTCAAAGTTCAGATGTTTGGCTGCAGCGCTCACACAGCATACAAAGTACACACAAACAGTCTTTTATTTTTAGACCAAATACAAGCATACAGAAACCACTGGTTTTACACTCATCAAATTATGCAAAAAACTGCAGTCTCAGCTATTCATTATACCCCCAAAGCTTTGAAGATAATCTGCTGTTTATTGTCACATGTAACTGGATGATAATTGCTGCAGTTTCCACATATCCTGAAGTCTACAAATATTCATCTTGTTTTAATTTCTTTTTGCAGGCGAAGTGTTTGACTACCTCGTGTCTCATGGCAGAATGAAGGAGAAGGAGGCCAGAGCAAAGTTCAGACAGGTCAGTGAAAGCCCACACCTGACCTCAGCGCCCATTTTCTTTTTCTGTTTCAACGTACTATTCTGTAGGCGACCTTGGATTCCTTGAAAGGCACAAGTTTACTTTAACGATGATAATAATAACAAAAATAATACTGTTATGATCCAAACCACTGCAGAAATCCACCAGCAAACCTTTTTACTGTTGCTCAAATTGAAATAAAACCAGTTCACTTTTTAAAGGTTTAATGGTATGAATGGAGTTGCTCCCAGTCCCCGTTTATTTCCCCCTTCCTGTCTGACCTATTTTCCGTTGTGTCTCCTCAGATCGTTTCAGCAGTGCACTACTGTCACCAGAAGAACATTGTTCACAGAGACTTGAAGGTAATTGCACAATCTGAAGGGAGATGGTCCATGGATGATTTTCAGGTTACCTGTGTAAAACGTTTGTCAGGACACGTTTTCAGCTGGTTTTGTTTTACTTTTAAACACTGAGCGAGGTTGGGATATTAACTCTGAAGGTAAAAGTCAGTTTTACAAAGAAAATTATTCTGTTTTGCTGTCTCAGCGCACCCAGCATTAACTCCTGGCAGGTTATTCAGGTCAAGTGGACTTAGTTTGTGTTGTAGATGGTTTGTTGCTCATCCAGAACAGCTTCATCACCTGTGGTTGCACTGACAAGCCACCACTGCTCAATATCTTGGCCTTAAAGAGGAACCTTATCGCTTCCTGTGTGACTGCACTGAAAAAGCTTGAATGCTATCTTGAAGTTGCCAACAAGGTTTTAGCTTTCAGCTTTGTAATTATAATTAATTTTCCTCCTCACCATTATCCATGTTGTTTTCCTTAGGCGGAGAATTTGCTACTAGATGCCAACTCCAACATTAAAATAGCTGACTTTGGCTTCAGCAATGAGTTCATGGCCGGCAGCAAACTGGACACCTTCTGTGGTTCCCCGCCTTATGCTGCCCCAGAGCTTTTCCAAGGGAAGAAGTATGATGGTCCAGAGGTGGACATCTGGAGCCTGGGTGTCATCCTCTACACGCTGGTCAGCGGATCGCTGCCCTTTGACGGACAGAACCTCAAGGTTGCCATCTATTTTATCTCAGAGCCACATGCACAATGTAGAGAGTTATTCTTGAATAGCAATAATTGTATTGTAATTGTATGTTATTGTGTCTGTGAAGAAAAAAAAACTGTCCGTAGCGCAGAAGTCAACTATTGTGACACTTCTCTAATGAAATCGGTCTTTGTTACACTTTTCCTGCGGATAGAAACTGACTAGTGTGAATGTGTGTTCTCATCAGGAGCTGCGAGAGCGCGTGTTGAGAGGGAAATACAGAGTCCCCTTCTACATGTCTACAGACTGTGAGGGAATTCTGCGTCGTTTCCTCGTCCTCAATCCGGCCAAGCGCTGCTCCCTGGAGGTGAGGAGAACATCAAAAACACCACTGAACAGATAGGAAGCTCAGGAATATGGAAATGTAGAATGTCCTTTGTTAATTTGGACCAATGTTTCTCAACCGGGGGTCCGCAAACCGCTAGTGGTGTAATTGCAAGGGGTCAATAAACATAAAAATAAAAATGTATAGACATAGGATTATTCTACTCAAGTGTGACTGAGACCTTTATCTACCTAAACTACAGTGGGTAACATGACTTTTTTTCTCTATAATTACATCTGTTTCTCAAGTGTAATTTATTGTATTTTAATAAGAGATCTTGCTCCTGTTTGCATTGTTCAAAGTTACTGCATGGTGCTGTTAATACAAACTTATCATGATCTGTATCCACTTCAAATTATGAGCCCCCTACTGTTTCACTGGGCATACATCATTGATTTCTTAATAATGCTCTTATTGTGAAACTGACGGAAATTGTTATGGGAAAACTCAATAACATGTATGTTAAGTTAAGATAATGTTAGAAACAGAGAAGAAGAAAAACTGTTTCTATCAAATGGCATCACTGCCCAGGGGCTCCAAAAAATGTGAGAACCACTGATTTAGACAACCACATGTCACATTCTTCAAAGACCCCAACAAATGACACCATCCATCCACATACTGTAGTCATAGTAGCAGACAGTGTCATTCTTTACTCATCGGTTCATCGCTTCTTGTGTTCTCTCTTGCCTAACCAGCAAATCATGAAAGATAAGTGGCTGAATGTCAGCTACGAGGGAGAGGAGTTGAAGCCCCACACTGAGCCTGTTGAGGACTACAACGACACCAATCGCATTGGTAAGTTAAACCATCACAATGTGCCTGCAAAACCTTTGAAGTTTCATTTTTATACTCATTATGAATTCAGTACATGGCCATAAATGTATGAAGATAGCCCTAATTACCACCCAGTGAGAGAAAACATAACATACCAATCCAACTCTCAATGTTCTATGAGATATCACCAGTTTCCAACGTTAAAAGGTGGGTTCATAACTTCATGATAGGTGTCAAAGTAAACAGTAGAGCCCTCAGTAAATGTCAGCCTGTTGATCCCCATCGGCCGCACTGCATAGAAGCTGCGTAGTCACGGTGATGAACGATGCTCCTCTGGTTCCAGATGTCATGGTTGGGATGGGCTTCACCAGGGAGGAGATCAGAGATTCTCTGACAGGGCTGAAGTACAACGAGGTGACGGCCACATACCTGCTGCTGGGATGCAAAAATGAGGCAAGTCTGCGGGCTCTGTTATTTTGTTTTCAAGCTCTCCGAAAGATAACAGACTGTAGTCATCAAGGATTTGTTTCAGTTGAAGGAACCCCCTCCTGGTTTGGAGACACATTGTTGTTAATTACAGCTCAGGGTTGTAGCAGTGGGGGGCCGAGGGGCTATAAGGAGCCTAACTAATGCCTTTTCCTGTCTGCTCACTGTCAGACGGAGGGCAGCGAGTCTCGAACAGGCAGCAGTCTGAGTTTAGCTCGGGTCCGGGGTGGCACCATCACCAACGGAACCAGCAAGCACTCCAGCTCTTCCTCCTCCTCCGGCGCACCTACTGCCTCCTCTGCCCACAAGGCCCAGCGCAGCACCTCCACTTACCAACGCCAGAGACGCCACTCTGACTTCTGTGAGCAAAAAAACCCACAAAACGCTCCGTCCTCAATGCGCTTACAGTTGCCTTTTGCGTACTTGTTGTGGGAACAGATGGCCTTTCCTGTTTTTGTAGGCGGTCCGGCGGTGTCAGGGTCAGCGCATCCCAAACGCAGTCCCAGCGGGGTAGGCGAAGGGGCGGGACTCAAGGAGGAGCGGTTGTCGATCCGCAAGCCGAGCACCAACGCGGTCGGCTCTCGCAGTATCCCGGCCCCCTCCAGCCCCATGGTCAGCTCCGCCCACAACCCAAACAAGGCAGAGATACCCGACCGGCGCAAAGAGGCCAGCTCGACCACGGTGAGGTCAACAGCATCACCTTCACAAAGACTCCTCTCCCTCCGGATGGCCTGAAACAGCTAGTGTAACCAACTTGTCTCAATACAACAGCTACTGTTGAGATTTCTGTCTTCTAATCCGGTGTTTGTGACTAATCAAACACACAAGACCACTGGATTATGCTCCATTATCCAGCCTCCACAACAGACTTGGAGGAAGTGAAGCGACAGTGAAGTACAGATGGTTCACACACAGTGGGGAGAATCAAACAGTGCTAAATCAGATTAGCATGCAAGATTTGAGACTATGGAATGCAGAGATGAAGACAGCAGCCAGATTAACAGATTAACTCTTTAATGTTTAGCATGAGCCGTACAATTAGAGCTCATGACTGTGCGAGCATGTCAGCTCTGAAACAAAGGCATGTGAATTGGAAGGTCCCCATGCTCGGATGCAGCGGACCGTCTACAAATAATTATCATGAATCGAAATTAATTCACGTGTGTTTGTCCCTCTTCAGAATAACGTCCCTGCTAGTGCCATGACGCGAAGAAATACATATGTGTGCACGGACCGCTCCGGCACCGACAGGCACTCTTTGTTGCAAAACGGCAAAGAAAACAGGTGAGAGGCGTGCAAGCGATGCATCTGTGCGTTTGTTGTGTGGGCTGCTGCCCTTCTGGCCTCAGAGGGACAGCAGCATTTGTTCATGCTGAGTGTACGTGGTGCAGCTATGGATCATGGCAGGTGTGTTCATATGCACATTTACTAATGAGTGCATAATCAGGTTAGCTGGGACATTGGCTTCAGTTCCCACTGAAACGGCCACATATCAAAATCAGGTTGTCAGTTTTGTAACAACACACAAATTATCAGCTCATCCTGTTTTCATGCTTTAAAACACCAGTGATGTAGCTACATCCTTGTGCAGCTCTTTTAACAGAAATGTTTGTTATCGCCCGGGGGCTGAGAGGGTTCAAACGGTTGTGTGCTTGAACGTAGCACCGACCTGCGAGAGTGTTTGTCTCACATACATTTAGTCCCTTCAAGAGAGGATAAAGAGCTTACAGTGTGCATGAGTGTGTGTGTGTGTTTATCTCCCCAGTATGAACTGCCTGTTGTGACAGATGGTTGTCTGCTCGTCGGTCTCAAGAGCATGGCAACCCCCCCACCCCTCTCGCTCTTGTTCCCTATTTACCAGTTTCATTGTCTAATTTTTAACTACCCTGCTGTCCAGCTTTACTCTTTTCTCTGACAATTCAAACTAATTTGTCCTTTAAAAGGATGCAGTAAAATGCCCCAACCCAGATGAAAGTCGATATTCTAAATCTCAGATAAACAAAGGAACAAAGGAAATGGAGCTTGACAGAAATGCTGGACGTGTGGCAGCATAACCCTCCATGTCAGTGTGACACACGCACACACACTCTGTTTTTACGGCGAGTTCAAAGACTGTAATAAAAGTAAATTAGTGAAACGTGAATACCGAGGATATGGAGTGTGTGTGATGTTGCTTATGTGATTGCTCCGTCACCAGAAAAGTCACAAACAATCCGATTGGACAATAAAGGATGTAGAGCCCCCCCCCCCCCCTCCGGCCACTGTGAGCTGAAAGTTCACATCGACACTAACCAATTTTGCTGTGTAACGACTGGGCTTCAACTTGACCCATCTAATGGTTCTGCTCCATTTGAACCCTGTGTGCGCTGCTATCTGGAGCGTTATGAAAAGCAGCCTCCGGCCTGCAGCCAGCATCAGAGTCGAGGTGTGTGTGTGTGCGCGTGTTTGTGTGCGCGCGTCAGAAAGTGTTGGATGACAGAAAGAGAATCAGAATGTGTGACTGCTGCTCTCTCAGTCAGTGAAGTGTGCTTATTCTAACTTTGATAAATTGGCAAGAAATATCTACTGTGTGTGTTTCCCCTCCCCCTCCAGTACCGCGTCCCACCGCCTGCCCCCCGCCTCCCCCTCCACCCACAGCATCGCAGGAGCATCCGGGGTCTCCTCCTCGTCCTCCACGCCCTCCTCCCGTCTCTCCAGGGGATCCTCAGTGAGAAGCACCTTCCACGGAGGGCAGATCAGAGACCGCCGCCCTCCCTCCCACGCCCCCCCGGCCTCCCCCACACCGTCCCACCACGCCAGCCCGCTGCCCCACGCCAGGAGCCGAGCCACCACCAACCTGCTGAGCAAACTCACCTCCAAGCTGACCCGCAGGTAAGGGGAGAGGCCAGGAGAGGAGAGGAGGGAAGGGGAGGAAGAATGGAAGTATCCTCCGTGGCTCTGACTGCTGTCACTGAAACCAGGACCGACCACTTAAACGCGTCAAGACACATTAAATCGCACTCGACCCTGACGTGACCAAACCTAAAGCTTCACCGGAAGTTTTTTGTGAGCTTCTATGTGTTTGAACTGTAACACAGACTCCGAACTTGGTGTAGTGCTCGCAGACTGTACAGCTGAACGTGGAAATGATTCTGCTAATCTTGCTGCCTCTCCTCCTTAACCAATACTAACCTACCAGCATTCCTCTTCTATTAATAAAGCTTTTTCAAGCCTTAGAATTTGTCCTTCTCAATTTCAGACCTGGGTCCAATAGTTGTTTTCGCTGTTGGGCAATTTAAAAAGTTTACTTTTACGTATTTATAGGGTTGGGCTTTTTTTAAATCATTGGTTTTGTCCAGCTCGCGTATCAATGGAAAGGTTGGGTTGTGGGACTTGAGAAGAATGATGTCACACACACCTTCATCCTCCAAAGGCCCATCGCTTCCCATTTAGCAGCTGCCACCGTTACTTTCCGGGAGGTTTACATGTCCGTTGTTTTCCGTTGAACGTGTCATGACGACGACCCAGCACTTCAGCAGGTCTGAGGCCAAAGCGAAGGCCAAGGCGAAGGCCAAGGCTGATTCTACGTGATGCTGTTTAAGTTGCAACATAAACTATGGTTAACTGACAAGGTCATAAAAGATCTGGGTAACACTTTATTTTAGGCTACACCTATTCACCATTAACTAGTTGTTTATTAGCGAGCAGGCTAGTGACAAATCGGCTCTATGTTACTCATTATGAGGTACTTATTAATGCCCTATTTTGCACAGCCATATTCTACAACCACCAAGCCATTATCTAAGGGTTTTCCCTCAATAACCTCAGATTTACTGCTTATTAATAGTGAATAACTTTGATTTAGAGACGGCCAGCTGGTTGCTAAGGACCTCACGTTGCGAGCAGGCACAATTTATCAATACAATTTTAACATCTAAAAGCCTGAATTTTAAGATCGAAGATGATATATATCCATTGTACAGAACACTGCATTGTATGAAAACATTTTAAAAACTAAGCAGCTCAACATGAACTTGCTTTTTGTAAACAAAACCGCAATGGTCAAGAATATAGAAGAAATGAACTGGACAACATGTAGCTTCTGTAAATGGTAATAAGCAGTAATTCAGAGGTTATTGAGGGAAAACCTTTCGTTAAAGGCTTAGTGGTTGTAGAATATGGCCGTGCAGAATAAGCTATAGAATAATAGTTGTAGCCTAAAATAAAGTGTTACCTAGATCTGCGTTAATGTTGCTATTTTTTTCGCGTGTTATTATTGCATTGATTAGATCAAAATTAGTTTTCATAACTGTAGTTGCTTTGTTTTTTTTTCAGTCTCATATCCTTCTTTGGCTACTCAGCCATACGCTAAAATTAAAGAAATGTAGCTTTTGTGGATTTTTTTTTTCAACCCTAAAACCTGAATTAAAGTAACACATACTAATTATCCAGCAGCGCAGATATTGTGTTCAGTTTTACGAGTTTCTAAATTACGAGTGAGCGACACGGCATGGATTTTATCCCGAGTGGGCGAATGAGTTTTCCTTAATGAGGTTTTGGGAAGCGCTTTATGAGAACATGGGTAACATTCCGTCTAACAGAAGCAGAGAATAATTTTCTGATTTCCTGTGTGGAACACTCGCACTCCGGTGGAGACGCTCCCCTGTTTGGCCCAGGTCTGCTGTTCACTGCTGCTTTTTGTTTGTTGGACTGGATCGTGTTCCTTGCTGGTCACCTCTCGATCTTCTCTCCTTTTTTTTCCTGAACCACGACGCAGTTTGACCTGTACTTTTCTGCCTCCACTACCTGTGCTTTTAACCCTCCATCATCTCAACTTTGCCCCCCTCCCCCACTCGCTTTCTCTCTCACTCAATGTCTCTAACTGTGTGCTGTTATTTTTCTTTCTTTTTTTTGTGTCCCCCCTCCCCATCGCTCCCATCCTCTCCACATCTTCCTTCTCTTCTTCCTCTCTCCTCTCCTTAGGGTCACTCTTGACCCTTCTAAACGTCAGAGCTCAAACAAATCCATGTCGGGCTGCACCCTCCCGCAGGGGACAAAAACAGTTAGTAAGTCTTCCTTTCCCATGTTTTCTGGCTGCCTCTGTCTGTCTGCCTGCCTTGCCTGTCTGTCTACCCTGTAACCCCCCCACCCCACACACACACAACTCCCTTCACTGTGTGTTACAGGTTGGAGTGTAGTTATGCAAACATTCATCTGAAGCAAAACTATCATTATTAATGGATCAATTTCATGTAGTGGTATTAACATACAACTTTAGTTCAGTTAAAGGCAACTAAATGAAGAAAAATCCAAATGAGATACTGATATTACCAAGCATTTTCTCTCAGCTAATATTGGCCAATCAAAATCTGAAAATACTTGTTGAAAGAACCTGTGAGCTACGCTTGTGCATATTTCATACAGATAACTGATTCGTACACCTCCATAGGTCCAATTACTGGAGGTCAAATCCTTTTTTAACTCAATTTAAATGAAGAGAAACAAACTATTTGACCTCCACCAAAGACAAATTACTGACACTTTATCCACTTTGAAGACTCCCTGTAGAGCAGCCACTGCCAAATCAGTGTGTTTGTGTGACTATACCTCTGATCACAAGCTATGTCTGTGTGTATGTCTCTATCTGTGTGTGTGTGTGTCTGTGTTAACCCAGCTTCACGGTAGGTGGCGCAGCAGCCTGCTTACTGCAAATAATCCTGTCAGTTTTCTGCAAAGGTTTTGTCGGGTCATTCTTGTGTGTGTCTGTGCTGTGTATGTTGTCTATATTTTTGGGGAGGGGGTGTCGGTGTGCTGCAGCTACCCTGACTGAGCGACCCGGCGTCACTGCTGTTTTAGATCAGGATTAGTTATGTAACCAGGATTTACCCTCCTCTTAAACAGGGATCTTACACAGCTCTGCCTTGACAAATAAGCAGATTGTGCTCTTACACTGCTGCTAGCTCCGCTCTCGCTCCTTCTTCCTTTCTCGCCTCTTGCTGTGTCACTCTGCTTTGCTCTCACCAGCCTTTGTACAGAGAGTTCAGTCTGTCACAGCCACGAGCCCACCACCATCCCCTCCACTCACAATATGTTCAAATGTTGGATTGATTCCATTTGGGTGTGATGAGGGATCGGAGCCCCCCATTAATCCACACAACACCTCCAACTGCAGTTGCAGTCCAACTGCTGCTTGATGAGACGAGATTCGAGGAGCTCCGTAGCTGATGTTACCATCAGAGTTCCAAGAATAGCCGTGTCAATCCAACTGGAATTAGCACATCCAGAGATGAATGTGTGTGTGGATTAACAGGGATTGTTGTGGGGAAGCGACACATGTGAGCGTTCAGATGCGATTGGCAGCTGATGGAGGAAGGTTTTGTTCTCGGGGAAATGTGTATCAGAGAAATGTGTCTGCCGCTCCTTGAGGTCCCCCACCCCCACTCTCACTCACCCCCCACTTCCTGGAAAAGAGATTATGCTGCCATGTTGAAGTGGGCCTTCACTCAGACACAGTGGCAACAGTGACCCCTGGTGGTAGCTAGTCAGACTATCTGGCAACTGGTCGGGTGGAGCTTGTAGTGAAAAAACTCCTTCATAAAAGGACCCATAATTGAACATTGGCAACATTTTATCAGAAGACTAGTTGACACGTGTGGAAGAGATCAGACTGAGACTAATTTGCATTTTTTTGAATACAAAATCTGTCAGACAAAAAGACAGAAAAACTTTTTTTTTCCACATTGTGACATCGAATTGAAATTTGGTCATTCTCCATACCGATTCACTGGTTCCTCTCCACAGTGTTTTTTTGTTGTCGTCATCCATCCAGTGGACCACTTTAGACCACTGATCATCCATCTGTGGTGTTGTGTGTCGTGATTGGTGATTTGTTGGATGTATCACTGCTGCTGCTGCTGTTTGGTGGGCGGGTGGGGTGGGGCTGACTGATTGATTGACTGATTGATTGATTCCTAACGGATGCTTTGTCTTCTTCTTGAGGGTCACAGACGAACCTGAGAGAATCAGCAGATCTCCGGTCACAAGGTGAGCACACGTTTTATGTTTTGGCGCTTGAGAGCAAACAGCAGAATAACCTTTTCTCATTTGTCAGCAGCAGCAAGCTTGTCCATCAGGCTGCCTTAAAGAACGTAAAAGTGTAGAATTATGTGACTTTGCACTCACTGTCTGTGAAGGTACGACTGCTTTTATCACATCAACATTCTGAACGTACACGGTGTGTCGACCCCCCCCCCTCCCCCAACCCACACACCCCTGCTCACTGTCTGAGAAGTCACTCGGGGAGATAAAATGCGAGGTTTCACACATTAATAGTCCAACTGTTGAGAAGCTCATCAGTGGTTTAAGGTGTTTTGTGCTTCTTCTCGGCCTCAGCTGCTTCAGCCCTCTCTCAGTCTCAGGTTAAGACCAGCAGCAGGTAAACCAGCAGCAAGGTGGTGGTCTGTCTTTAGGTTCTGTGAGTGATGTAGATCCTGTAGGTTCTCAGGTTCTTTAAGTGAGGTCCCATAGGTTGTCAGGTTCTTTAGGTTGTGTCCTGTAGGTTTTTGGGTTCTGTAAGTAATCTAGATCGTGTAGGTTCTCAGGTTTTGTAAGTAATGTAGATCATGTATGTAGGTTCTCAAGTTCTTTAGGTTGTGTCCTGTAGGTTCTTGGGTTCTGTAAGTAATCTAGATCGTGTAGGTTCTCAGGTTTTGTAAGTAATGTAGATCGTGTATGTAGGTTCTCAAGTTCTTTAGGTGGTGTCCTGTAAGTTGTTTGGGTAATGTAGATCGTGTAGGTTCTCAGGTTCTGTAGGTATTTTAGATCGTGTATGTAGGTTCTCAGGTTCTGTAGGTGGTGTCCCATAGGTTCTTGGGTTCTGTAGGTAATGTAGAGCGTGTTGGTTCTTTAAGTGGTGTCCTGTAGGTTTCCTCAAGAAAAACTCAGGCATGAATTCTACGATGGCTCTGAAAAAAAAAAAAGATGGAATGCCAGACAATAATGTTTTCATAGCGTGACAATCATTCATCAGCTGAAGGTGGTGTAGATGCTGAAGGTCATGTAAGTAGGCTTGTCACGATAATATCTGTTGCTGGGCAAAATATTTCTTGCCATCCAGCCTGTTTGGTAGCGTGAGAAGAGGAAAACAAACACGCATGCACATGGCAATTTATTGAGGCCTGCAAAATTCTCCGGTTCATTGTCATTTATCGTACTAATAATTGATTTATTGAATATTATGACAGGCCTCATGTAGGTGCTTTAGGTGTTATAGGTCCTGTTGATGCTGTAGGTGCTGTAAATCCTGTAGATGGAGTGGGTGTTGTAGATACTGTAGGTCCTGTAGGTGCTACAGATGCCTCCAGGTACTGTAGGTCCTGTTCACGAGGTGCTGTATGCTGCAGATACTGCAGGTGCTGTAGGTCCTGAACACACCATGGTAGATGATCCATATCACCTCCTCCTCATGTTGTCAGTCCAGGTCAATCCACATGGTGTATTGTTTTGATCACTGTTAGTTCCCTGTCGTGTGTGTGTGTGTACACATAGGTACAGCCGTGTGGTCTGAGAGCAAAGATGATGTCAGACAAGTAGACACATCTTTACCTTCATGACACGACAATAATGTGTGATATTAATTTTATTTTTTCTCTTCCCTCTCCTCTCCTCACCACTCATTCCACCTCATCTGTGCAACCCCCCCCCATCCCCCCACCCACATGATCTGTGTGTTGGCACCATTCATCCTCCCTCCCCTCCAGTCGCCATCTATCTGGGCATCAGAAAGCGTCCGAGCCCCGGACCCCCCGATGCGGCTGGGATGTGAGGGTGCGGAGCCCCCGAGACCCGGCCGAGGTTGTGCTGGCGCTGCGTGAGGCGGCGCAGGGCTGCGGCTGCCAGGTCCACCTGGCCGGGCCGTTCCTCCTGTCCTGCACCCACGGAGCCGCCGGCGCCCGCGTGGCCTTCGAGGCCGAGGTCTGCCAGCTGCCCAGCGGGCTGGGCCAGAGCAGCGGCGTCAGGTTCAAACGCCTGTGGGGGGCACCCCTAGCCTTCAGAGACATCGCCACCAAAGTGTCCAAGGAGCTGGAGCTCTGAGGGCGACAGGAGGTGAGGCAGAGTGCTGAGGAGGAGTAAGAACGTCCTCCTCGTCGCTCCCGCTGATCCCACGTGGCTATGGATGCCTCGCCTCCACATCTAAAAAATGATACCAATCACAGATGCACAGATTAAGACCAAATCTGCAGATTTATGATGACCTTTGACCCTGGAACTGTCGATGACCCTCGAACTGCTTAAAACCACCACATTTACATTCTTTGAGAGCCCTTTAGGTCACACTGTCGGGTTTGTTTTTATGTTTCCTTTGATGGCGATGAAAATGTTCGAGACAGATCATGTTTTTTTTCTGTCATTGTCATTCCTATTGTATCATATTTGTCATCATTCCTTTTTTAGAGCTGCTATTTAAAGAGAAGTTTTAATTTTGTTTATTGAGTATTTTCTTTCTTTGATGCTTTTAACGGGGCAGAGGTTTGACACTTATTGTCACATATTTGAGAAGTGAGGGCGCATTCTGACCTCTCACCTCTAGAGGGAGACATGCAGAAATGCAGAGAAGTGACCTGAGCCTTTCTGCCCACGCGTGGACATCGCAGCCACTCTGCTGCTGAGCTGAGCTGAGCTGAGCTGAGCTGAGAGTTCTCCACAGGGTTCTGGTAGCTAACAGCTCCTGTCAGACAGTGCTTCATCTTCACCCAGGGTTCTGCCACCTGCGTCTTCTTTAACAAGATGGGCACACAGCAGGATGTGTCAGCTGATACCATTCACACCAATAATGATATTTACTGTTATTTACCCATTGTAGGATTGGAAATGAAGCAGAAGAGTAGATTTAAAAGAAAATATTTCCAGCACATATCATGTTCTCACATGGTGCCCAAACTTATTGAGATTAGACGTGCCACAAACACTTTAAATGTTATTTATCTCAAATGATATGGCCAAATTTCTTTTTGTATCTGATTCCGTGCGGTATGATACCACACATGTGAGGCTGAATTGGCTGAGATTTAGATCTGCAGTCTGTTCTCGGTTACATCTTTGCTTACATGGGATGACGACTTTCAGTTTGTTTTTGGTCGTAATTTGATCTCATTTTTACCCACATACGTGATTAAGGTGGCTCCTCTTCGTTGGACGGGAATGAGCCTGGTAACACGACAGCGTCCCTTTGCTTTTCATCTCTGGTGCAATAGAGACACAGAGCCAAGAACCGAAACTTGAATAGGGCTTTTTATTCTTTATATCTTGATTTGTTGTAAAAAATTATATGAGCACTTTTATGCTTTCTAGCCGAGATTTCATCGCACTGAAGAGGCTGATTTTTTTTCTCTACGGATTTGTTTTTGATAATTTGTTAAATATCATATTGTTACGAACATTTAAAGGCCACTTACATGAACAATTGATCTTCTCTACTTTCACTTTCCACATTGAAATTACCAGGACGGCTTGAGGATGACTTGTGGAGAGACGACCCAAAGTTACTTTGGACCAAATCTGATTAAACTGCAATCGATATGTTTCCAGAAAGTTGAGTCAGATTTCCCACAACATTTATGTTTCTTCTGTCAGCTGTTGTGATGTCGACTGAGTAAAGAGTGCAGCGCTAAAGCACCCTGTTTGGATAAAGATGTGAAGAAATGGGACTGTTCTCTTTTAACTCCAGAGGTACAAAGAAAGAATACAAAGTGCTCGATATCTCGACGCTGACCTCTGCTCCCTAAGTTGTTCCTGCCTTGTAACCTCACGAAGCATCGCGGTAGCTGTGCGTACGTCAGCAGTATGCAGTGTCTAACAACACATCACTGTGCTGCAGATTCATGAGGTCAACAGGAATCTTGGGGAGATTTTTTTTCAGCCACGGCAGGTGGCCACCTGTCCTGAAATGTAAAGCTGTGACTTAGGGCTAGACTTCTGTTGTTTTTAAAAAAATCAAACCCTGATTCCATCTATGAACCTGATATTCCCTAGATTACTATTAGAGCTTTAAGGTCTCAGTCTGTCAAGTGTTTTTGAAGCTGTCTACACTTCTCAATACTCACTTATGGGCTTAATTTATATGGAAATGATTGAGCTGCAGTCCTGCATGTCTCCTTGGAAATAATGTGTGACAAAATAAAGACTTTGAACCTCTTACATTTTATGTCTTTTTTTTCTCTGGTGTGACACTGTCATTGTGCTTGAATTTATGGTATATCCATAAATGTATGTTCTGGTGCTCCTTAACAAAACAAAAACGAGATAGGACAGATTTTTTTTTTTCTCATGGGGCATGGTTTAATTGACCAGTTGTAATTTACAGCCAAAATTAATTAATCTTGGTGCATCTACATAGTCATTACCAGACTATGCATGGATTGATCCCAGGATGTTACAGAGAGGATGGAGGGGTGGGCAAGAACATGGAGAGTACAGAAGTAAGAGATGCGAGATGACCCAAACCGTTAAAATAACTTAACGGCGAGGCTACCCGTTCATTTTTTTTGTAATATAAAAAAAACAAAGACAGACAGTCATTCAGTCATTGTCGTCTGTCCACTTCACTTCTGGGCGGGGATCATGCCGTCGATGGCCTCTCCCTTCTCGAGCTTCTTCTCCATCTCCACCATCAGCTTGACACCATCAACCACCAGCTGGACCTGGTACACCTCGGAGGAGCCCAGACGGTCAGCGTTGGAGATGTCGAACACACCACCCACGGAGGCTGTGTCCACACCACCTGGAAGAGAAGGAGGTGTGAGGCTCCGGCTGGCAAAGACAGGCAGCCAGCAGAGTCGTCACTCTTTGACGCAGGTGGGGATGCTGAGTCAAGTACCTGTGCCGCGCTTCTGCAGACGCAGTCTGGTCAGGATCTCCTCAAACTTGGCGTGTGTGCTAAGCTTGGGCAGCTTGACGTGAACTCCACCACGCAGACCGGTTCCCAGGTTGGAGGGGCAGGTCAGGATGTAGCCAAGATGCTCGTTCCACATGAAGCCGTGGTTGTGCTTCTTGAAGATCTCCTCAATCTGGCCGGATGAGAGGAAGGTTCAATAAGGCTCTGTTACAATGCGACTCACTGCCAACGTAAATCTGTGAACACACTGTAAAGAAGTGCGTGAATGTTTGAACCGTGTGCATGACGGTGCGTTACCTTCTGCAGACCAACGCAGAAGCGTCTGAAGACCTCCTTCATGTTGCCACCCTTCTGCATGGAGATGACACGCAGGTGATCCTCCTCATTCACCCAGACCAGGAAGGTCTTGTTGTCGTTGTGCCTGAAGATGGAAAATGAAGGTCAATGTCAGAGATTCTAAGAACTTTCTGCATCTCTGAAGGAATCAAAGGTCCTCACGCTTCTAATGATTGGAATTACTATCTGAGCCACAGGGATGAGAGAGAGTAACTGTGAAGTATCAAGTTGTGCAGTGATCTGAGGGGGTGGTGGGACAGATTGGACTTGCTGGGACTTGAAATGTAACTTCAACATCACCCATAGTCTAGGTTTCCATGCGGCCTCTTTTCTAACTCACCAGATGCCACGACCGTCGGGCCAGTCACGGGCCATACCGGCGCAGGTCAGCAGGGGAGACACAGGCTTGTCAAACAGGAAGTGGTCAGCGATCAGCTGCTCCTGCTCGGCATCGCTCATGCCGTTCAGGGGGTAGTACTTTCCCTTGAACTCGCCTTCCAGGCTGGCCAGGGCTGTAAAACAAGCGGTACGTTCGGAGAGTTACGTTCACTCTTGCCACAATAAGTTCTCTACACATCGTGTGACGGTAAATACATCATGGAGTATTAAGTTTATATTCACCCTCAATGGACAGCTTCTCAATGCCTCTGCGCTCTCCACGGCTGTTGTGGGGGGGCAGGGTGAATCCCTTGATGCTGCGGCCAGTACGGACACGGCTGGACAGCACATAGTTGGGGTCCAGGTCATCACCACCCTGAGGTAGGACACGGAAAATTGTCCATAAGTCATAATCATCCGGTATCAGAGCAAACCAGATGTTCGAGTCCAAAGCTGGTTCCTCACCTTCAGGTTCTCGAAGTTCAGGTCGGTCTTGTGCTTGTCGGTGGGCTTGTATCCACCATGACGGTCGGAGATGATTGGGTCCAGAAGCTCCTTGAAGACCTCATAGGACTCCTCATCACCGGCAACGCAACCCACAGTCATGATGAAGGGGTGGCCTGAAGGACACAAGAGGTGAAGATGATGATGTTGATGAGTTATTCTCAGTGCTCAGTAGTGTTTTGGGAATGGCTCGTATTTTCTATATTGAATATGAGTCTGTTGACCCCTTGACATTAAGTAACAAGATTATCCTGCATATAATATCAGTGAAAATGATCTGCTGAACGCTATTTTCAGCTGTAAACAGTGTTGGCCAACGTAAGCCGGAGTGGCTCCTCACCGGGGTTATCAACACCGGTCTGGATGACGTCATCCACGGTGAAGCCACTGGGGGTGGACTTTCCTCTCAGCTTGCCATAGATCTCCTTGTTCAGCACCTTTGGTGACACAAACACAGTGCAGGTCAGCGCCGACAGTCACGGGGCGCGCGGGTCAATGCCGGGCCCGAGGCGTCACGGCACGGTGGGATTCGTACCTTGGCCATGTGGTTGTTGTGCAGGGACAGATCTGGGAACTCTTCGTCCAGAGCGAACTTCATTTTGTAGTCGTTGTGGCAGTTCTTCGCCATGGCTGCGATTTTTCGTCCTTCTGAGGGGGGACAGAAGACAGGGACGGGGGGGTTAGCATCTGAATTTGGCAAGACTGCAAAACTCAAAACTAGTCTTAGGGCTTCATAGTTCTGCAAAACACATCTGGTCAATACCACGTTTCGTCTCTGGCACCTCTCCGAGTGTTTCAAGTGC